>JAFBJR010000425.1:16198339-16538073 GCA_016785285.1 Brachirus orientalis | reverse complement strand
CTATTTAGATTGTAGACTGTGAAATAACTCTATATATGTTTTATATTTTAAATTCCTCAAAGTAGCCACCCTTTGCTTTGTTGACACCACTGCAAACCCTTGGCCTTCTCTCAATGAGCTTCATGATGTCATCACCTGAAATGGTTTTCACTTCACAGGTGTGCCTTGTCAGGGTTCATTTGTGAAATTTCCTGCCTTCTTAAGAGGTTGGGACCATCAGTTGTGTTGTGCAGGAGTCAGGTTGGTTCACAGCTGACAGCCCTATTTGACAACTGTTAGAATTCATATTATGGCAAGAACCAATCAGCTAAGTAAAGAGAAACGACAGTCCATCATTACTTTAAGAACTGAAGGTTTATTCAAAATTGAAGGCACACTGAACCAGCATGGCTACCACAGCATCCTGCAGTGACATGCTATCCCATCCGGTTCGTGTTTAGTTGGACCATCATTTTTCAACAGGACAATGACCCCAAACACACCTCCAGGCTGTGTACAGGCTATTTGACCAAGAGGGAGAGTGATGGAGTGCTGTGCCAGATGACCTGGCCTCCACAGTCACCTGACCTAAACCCAATCTAGATGGTTTGGGATGAGATGGACCACTCATGAAGCTCATCCAGAGAATGCCAAGTGTACAAAGCAGTAATCAAAGCAAAGGGTGGCTATTTTGAAGAATCTAAAATATAAAACATGTTCTGAGTTATTTCACACTTTTTTTGTTTACTACGTAATTTCATTAATTTCAGACTGAAATAATGAATCTCCTCCTCCTCTTGAATTGCATCATTTAAAACATAGGTCAAGCATGTACTTGACCTTCATTTCCTTCTGCCTTTGAATCCTAGTGTTCCCCCTCATCCCTTTCTCTTGCTCTGTCTTTGTTCATTAGCAGTTAAGCAGCACAGAGTGTTTTCTAAAAAACAGTGTTGCTAGTGTATTTCAGCAATGACATGGCAGACTGACTAAAAAATAGAAGCAGCTGTGCAGAACTCAGAGGCTGTCTCACCATACTCTACATACAGTGTGTAAATATTTCACTCCAGCATATTGGTTTAGGCACCTGAATTCCACACATTTAATAACACTAGGATTAGTTTGGTTAAAAGTGTTTTCAGTGTTAAAGAAATGTTTGTTACATTGAAACCATTGTCAGATGAATTCACACAGTGGCAATTAACCCTTTCCGACTCACATGACTCTGTCTCTGTTATTCTGTGTGTAGCTGTGTGTTGCTTTCGTGTCTGTGGCGACACAGAGTGATGTGGAAGGCAGAAGCATTTCATGGAAATGCAGCAAACTTTAGATTTAGAAATTATCCTTGGTTCTCTGAAACATGAGTGAGGCAGTGAGAAACTGAAATTAATGTTAAAAGACAACAGAATATTCAATATTTGAATATGGACATAGAGTTGTCTTTTCCAATGCAACCTAGTGCCGAATGAAACCTCTTTTATGGTATTTTGTGTCTTTCTTGAAAATGAGACAAAATACGGTATTTTTATATGTCTGATAATCCAACTTTGTTTGCTTTTAATTGTTTTTGGATGTGTTATCCTTTTTTTCATGGGAAACAATCCATATATAGAAACAGTCATGTTATTACAAACATGTTTTAATTATTACTCAAGCAACAGTATTTAAACTTTCATCTTTTGTATTAAGATTTATTGAATTAGCTCTTGCTTTCAATGGTTACTTTTTTTCTATTTTCATAAGCAGTTGTATCATTGTTGTTCATGTTTCATGGCCAGTCATTCCACATAACAGAAAGGCCCTAGATTATTTAAAGAGCTAAAAGCTTTAGTTTGATGATAAGAAATCCAAAGATTTATCATTTTCTTTGATTATTACAAGTTATAATCTATAAGCAAATTATAGATTAACCATTAATGAAGACATTATTTATTAGAAATCCTTATCGGCCCTTATTAAAATAGAAAATGTTAGAGAGAGACACTGATAACGCTGGAAAGCCTTTGTGGCTCATGATGGGTTTAAACGAAGTAAAGTCTAACTGACATGAATTATGTTAAACCATGCAGTAATTTATTTATTTATTTGCAGAATTTGCATTCTTTAAATTGAAGAACTTTAAAAAAAACCAAAGAGGAAAAGATTAAAGGTCAAAGGTCGTTTCCCTTATCTTATAACAACCGTCACGTTTATCTCATTGATCATCTTTAGAGCTGTGCAGGCTGGTCCACATGTAGTTTAACAAATCACCGCGAGATGACGCTGTACCCTCTGAGCCGAGGACACGCATGTTGAGTGACGGTTTTACAATTGTCCCGCCCTCGTCTCTTCACTGTCCAATCAGAGACTGCGCTGCTTTGTTGTCGTACGTGATACTGACAATCGAGAGAGTGGCTATCTGCTAGAAACCAACACAACAAGGTAAATTTGAATACATATCCTTGTTTTAACACGTTTTGTTAACATGTTTGTGCGTATTGTATGTCTAGGTCATTTAGACAGCGTGTTGACGTGATTAAACTCACCAGGAAGGCTTTAAATTAGCTGAGGCCTAGCGTCAGTGCTAATGGGAAGCCTTGCGGTTAGTTAGCCGTTAGCAACCGAGCTAGCATGACACATTGAGCTCAGTGACAGATCAGCCAACACTTCAGTGAAAGGTGTGAGTTTAACTGCACCTTCTCATCTGAATTTATAGACATCCCATGTACTTTACCACTTAATCTGCCAATTGGAGCAATCCTCTGTTTTTATTAGGTTTTACATTAGCCTGCTAATAATAGCGCCCCGACTAACGATAATACAGTTGCTAAGGATTGGCTTCACTTATTACACGATCTTCGTCTTACTGAATTGCTATTATTAATTGGGAAACAGTAAAAAGTGTCTATGTTATGGTGTAATTTCCTACCCACATTATTTATGTCACAATCACATTATCTAACTGCATGTGGCTAGACTTAGAATTACGGTCAAATTACACTAATTATTTTACATTAATACCTTTTTAAAATACGAAATATGTAAATATTATATATTTTGTACAATGAGTTTGCACAAGTAATATTGAATGTAATATCCACCACATTTTCCAGGCAAGCTCATAACTAATGTTGTCAGTTCTCTACTGTGGGCATTTTAAATCTTGCAGTATTTGTGGCTTCACTTTGTGAATCTTGTGTAATATCTGTAATACTGCAATGGATAAGGTTGAATTAGTTGTTTATTTGTGAAGATTATTAACATCAGTTGTTGTTGATTTAATGTTTTAATCATCCATAATGTGAAATTGGAATCAGTGTCTGATTATATCGAGTGATTCCTGCCTTTTCTGTGCTTCATATAATCTTAAATTTGATTGATTTGAGTTTGACACTGTACATTAGAGTAAACCAACTGATTTGTCTTCAGTGTGACACTGCAGTGATCTCTCCTGTGCTGAAGTTATGCTATTAAAAGCCTCAATACTCACTTTTCTGAATGTGTTCCTCTATGCAGCTTTTATGTTATTTTCTCACTGTCTGACATATACCCTCACCACGTGGCAATTAAGATCTGCCTTAAGGTTCGATGTGGTGCACGTATTTTGCCTTTCTGTCATCTGTCGTCCTGTAATTCTCTCTGGCCTCTGGCATCAACAGGGCATTTTTGCCAGGAGAACTGCTGCTTCCTGGATATTTTTTGAGTGACAATTCCTGTAGAACAGCCCTTTCTGAAATACTCACAATAGTCGGCCTGGCACCAACAACTATACCACATTCAAAGTCATTTAATTCATTTTGAGCATGTTCACATGCCTAAATGCATTATGTTTCTGGCTTTAGCTACATGTTTGTTTTAATTGTAGCTGACCAAGAGTATTTTAAAAGTGGTCAGTGTGTGTATGTTCTATATAATATGCTTGCTTGGACATCATTCTATACTTATTTTCCCAAAGTCTAGCTTGACTTTTTTGGTACTGACAACTTAGGTAACATACAGTTATTTGTGTTAATTCCTGTTAAAACACTGCATAATATTAGGAGGGTTCAGCATGCTGTACTTAATTTTAGTAAAATCTCAAATCTTTGATGTGGCTTGCACAGATTTTCACAGCTAATTGAAGTCCCTTTTGGTTGAAGAAAATTATGGGAAAATAGATGACTTGCCTCTTCATAGAGCTGTGTGCCTCTATTGAGGTGGGTGCTGCTGTTATGCGAGTTGGAGTATAATATGCAACAGTGGAAAGCTCACAGCTGGCAACTCGAATTTTAGATTGTTTTCCTCCTGATAGCTTTGTACTTTTTTCAAAATTATTTTATGACATTTTATCCTGTTCTGAATCTCTAACTGTCCATTATTAGGTTCCTTGTGGCTATACAAATAAGTATAAAGCGTTAAAGTAATGATAATTGCAATACAACATGATTTAATAACATGATTTAAGTGTTTGTGGATGCTGTTATATTCTGCTAAAGAGAACAGAAGATGTAAGAAAAATGTTGTAAAGATGTTGAAAAAACAGATGACAAGGTTCCCATCCATACTAAATAAGTGGTCACTGAATAGTTTGTTATATTAATCATATGTGGCTTTCACATTGACCAGATTAACCTTAATAAACACCTATATATGTTAGACTACTGTAATCAAAACAGTATATTAATGGTGTTTCTTTCAGGAGAACGATCCATCCCTTCACTGGGCTTCCATGGACTTGTAGAATCAATGTCAAGATGCATTAAAGCAGCTCTGGCCTAACACCTTACTAAGGCACGTTGTAATTGGTCTGTGGTCATTACTGCCTGACAAAATAATTTATCAGAGTGAGTAACTTAGCATCCCATTTGCCCTTTGAGGACTAAATTATTGTTAGTTATTTTCAGTATATATATATATTTTTAATGAATGTAATTTATTTTTTCTCTTGCTGCATCTCAGTGGTCACCGAGGTGCTCTGTATCTGTATAACTACATATTGGCCAAGTCTTGCCTAATTTAATTAAGTATAACCTTACCCAATATTTTCTCCACCTCTGTCAAATGAGATAGCTATTCACCAATTTCTCTCATTTTAATTCACTTGATGAACATAGATGGATCCAATCTCATTATTCAGAGCTTCATTTGAAATACCTAAAACATTTAGTATAAGTCCATTTGTTTGGCTGCAACTAATGCTTGCTCATCTTTTTAGCTTACCAGGAAATATATAGTTTGGACTACCTTCATGGTTTCCCAGTGGGACACAATATGGAAGATGTGTTTATGTGTACATCTAAATTCCTTAGTTTTTTGGTTGGAACAATATTTGAGCATGGATAAGAACCAGTTAAGCTGCCCTTTTATTGAGCAGTGGGTATCCAGACTCTGTGTTGCAATAATTTTGGGAAATGGCCTCATGTAATGAAACTGGTCTGATATTTCTGCATTAATTTATCATCCATCAGTAAAACCAAACTTCTTTTGTGTCCCAGGATGGGCCCACTGGTATACACTATTAAAAATATAAGTCAAATATATTTTTCAGTGGCATTTTTATATTAGATGAAAGCTGTCATCCACCTTCTTTACACTTTAAGCTTGTGAGGGATAGAGCAGAATTGTGAACATTATACAGAAAGCACTGTTGGGGTTTTGCGTCAGAGGGTGGTGTCTAAATAACTTTGTGTGAAGTCTAAATATCAACTCAAGGCACATACAGATTCCTGTCACCTCTTACTGTTGTAATAATTTGGGCAATTCTGCCCTCAGCCAAAAGTGCATTTGCTTCTTTCTTTTTTTTTCTTTTTTTTAGGGGGGGGGGGTGTTTTACTTTTTATTTATGAGCATATTCACAATTTACAAGGGCATAAAGCAGAATAATCTTCTTTTAGCCTCTTTCTTTTTTTCTTTTTTTTTTGGGGGGGGGTGTTTTACTTTTTATTTATGAGCATATTCACAATTTACAAGGGCATAAAGCAGAATAATCTTCTTTTAGCCTCTTTCTTTAGAGGTCGCCACAGTGGTTAATCTGCTTTCATCTTGCATCTATCCCTCGTGTCCTAATATACAGTGAATAAGAACAATAACAAGACATAAAAAAGTTAGTTAAAAGTTAGTAAATTATCTATCTTAAGGTTTTTCATTTTTAATATTACAAATAGCACACACCATAATTAATGATTCACTATGCATCTTTTTTTTATATATATAGTTTTTGTCTCCTAAGTTCTTTTTGGAGATGTAAAGATCATAATAATCATACCACTGTTATACCAGTATTATATTTTTATCTGATAAGAAAATTACATATCGTGACACAAACAATATTATCTACTTAACCCATTCTTTTCTACGTTCATAAATTCATGGTCTGAAGCCACCATCGTGTACAGCTGCTGTTTTTGAGCATTCCGTCTTCCTCCTTTACTTCCCTACTCACATGTGTGCACAATTTATCATCTACACACAGAGAAAAGCAGAGGCAGGTGAAACATGTCTGTGAGAGAGAAAGTGAACTTTAGTGTGCTACAAGGAAAAATGTTTCTCCAAACAAAAGATGGACAAACACTGACCTCAAAGTCAAAACCATACCAAAATATCAGCATTTTTAAACACACTGCTGTTTATGTTTACATGGTTGCTTGATCTACACCAGGTAATGAAGCAGCTGTATCTCTGAACCAGCAAAGGCTGAGATGGGCTTTGACCTGTGTGGGTTATTACAGATGAAATACTCCTCTTGACTCCACCTCAAAGATACTATAAATAAGGATTGGTTTTAAAGGAAAATAAATAAACCCAATTTATACATCCTGTAGCACTCAGATTAACATTTATACTTTAAGGACTGCTACATCATATAAATAGAATAGAGACAGAATATAATTCTAAATATGTTTGTTACCAATAGGCAGAAACCGTTTTTGAATAATGTACATGATCTGCTTCATATTCAACCCAGCCATTCTTCCACTATTTGCTTTCTAGGTAAATTGAAGGTTAAATGCTTTGGTCAAGTGTACTTGTTGTTAGACGTTACATGAGGACAGAGTGTTTTTAGTTTCGGAGCATGGTATTATCTGAAGATGCTCTGGATTTCTTTTTTTAATTAATAGGTTTTTGTGATCATTATTTATGAAAAACCAACTTATTGTTCAGAGATGGCATTTTAAATTGGCCATCTAAATTAACGGAGCCGTGGTAGTTACTAAGTTTTTAAGGTTTCTTATGAAACTGCTGCTCAGAAGTGTATTTTAGCATGCTAACTGTGTCTGTCTTTTAACTTTGTCCACTGGCATCAGATGGAGGTGGAGCAGCTCTTGTCTTTGTCAGGCTCAGCACTGGCCCAGGCTGTCAGCTCTCTGCTGGAGACCCCAGGACTCTATGTCTTCTCTGACATCCTGGAGCTGCCTAATGTTAGAGAGGTAAGCACACTCTCTCGCACCTCATCTTCCTCACTCTCTCTTAGTTTTCCCAGATCTTTTCACACTTCGCCTTAAAGTCTGTCTTAGTCACAAACAGACGTAATCTGTTAATGTATCCAAAAATTAGCGAGTATATGTGGGATTTTAAAACCCAGAAGCTACTAGAAGGTTATTAACACCATTGACATTGTCACTGGTTGAAATAAACATTTTTTTTCTTACCCATTTAATCGATTATTTTCTCTCTTTATTGATTAGTCATTTGGCACATAAAATGTTAAAATGTTGATCAGTCTTTCCCAAACCTCAAAATTATGATGTTCTCTGATGATCTTTTTTGTCTACAAACCAAGCGTATTCAGTTTTAATTATTTCTTTTTTATATGGAGCAAAGGCACCAGAGACTGTTCATATTTAAGAAGCTGAAAATCCCAGAGCTTGCTTTAATTATTTAAACTCTCTTAATGATTCTTAATGAATCATCAAAATAGTTGTAATTTAGTACTTGATTAGCCTTAGACTGATGCCAGTCAGAGCAAAAGCTGATACAAACTTGTATTTGACCCAGGAGTGAAATGTGATCCTGGACACTTTAATGCATTTAAGACATGTTTTATCACTGCATACACAGAAATCAGATGAACTGCTGCTAGGTTTATTTATGTATTTAGTTTTATTAAATACTATGCTAAAAAGTTACGTTACAACCTAAAGTCTTGTAAAATTTATTGTCAGATCTTCAGCTTATAGCTTAATGTCAGCAATAATGAAACACTCTTTTTCCTGATGTTGTTCAAACCCTGAGGTCACAGTGTTCATTCCTGGATTTGTCCAACTCAGTGTTATTATTCTTCTGTCACTAATTGAATATACCACAATCATGATCTCATGATGATTGAACGTGTAATAGGTGCAGATATTGTCCTATTGCAATAGAATAAGCATTTGTGATTTACGTGCTTTTGTGTTTATTGTTGCAGGCTGTACCTACAGTGAGACACACACTGTTACTGTTCTTTAGTCTTGCATCATGATATAAGATTGTAGTTGTATCATTGTTTTGGTTTTGCTTTAGAATTGTAAGAGCCAGGATTGCAACTAATGATCATTTTCATTATAGAATACTATCTAGATTATTTTCTCTATGAATTGATGATTTTCCATCCATAAAATTTAATTTAAATTTTAATTTAAATTTAAATTTTTCATTTTTTCCCAAACCTCAAAATGACATTTTCAAATATCTTGTTTTGGTCTTGAACCAAAAGTTTTTTTTTACTGTCATGGACAAGCACAGAAACCAGGGAATATTTGCATTTAAGAGAGAACTTGAAACTCAAACTGATTATCTAAAAAGTTTGATAATTTTAGTAGTTGATTCCTAATCAATTAATGACTGAGAGCCCTGCTGTGGACATATTCTCCAGCCAGCTGTGTGAATTAAGTCCTGAAATGTATTCAAATATGTCTAAATTTATGCAGTCAGGTCTTGATGTGGTCTCTCTCTTTTTCTCACAGCAAGACTCTCTTCAGAGCTGCTCAGTGTGCACAGATAAAATGCAGGTGCACAGGTTTTTTTTCATATGCTCTCATTACTTCTCAGTTGTGCACCCTCACTTTCTCCTTCCCCCTCGTCTCTCCTTTACACCACAGCTGGAGAATGGCCCTCATGCACCAGTGTACCAGCTCCTGAACCTCTTTGCCTATGGAACCTACTGCGACTACAAAGGTACTGTAGTGGCAGTACAGTGTAAATAAGTAATATGGCAGTCTGTGACTCTTTTATTATGAGCTGTATATCTTTGCTGCAAGGCAGGCACCTCGACAAAGGCTTTAAACACCTTCACCTGACACACTGCAGGCAGGTTATGCACAGAAAGGTTAGGGCAACTTTTTGTCAAATGATGTGTTTGGCTGTGTTGCAGTTCTGCTGCTTCAGATGGACAATAAACAAACCTTTTCTGACTCCTTTTGCGCTCCTTGTACTGCATTAAGAAGCTTCAGCAATAAGTAGAACGATAATTATGTCTAATTTTATGCCGAATATCAACCAATAGCCTAGAAAACTAGTGTAGCCTACTTTTTTGTATCCTCCTTTTTGAGTCCTGCCATCGGAAAGCATATTTACTTTCACAGTGTGTATAGTGCTGTCAGAGCTGCAGTCTGCGGGGTGTGAGTCCTGTCACCAAGGGAGCAAGGCAGCAGGAGACACAGTCTCTGGGGAGCGACTTCCTTTCAGCTTAGTTCTCTGACTGCTAAAACAGCCCCACTCTCACCTGCATGTCTGTGTATAAAGTATTAAGTAGTTTCTCTTGTATGTGAAACTGTTTGACCCTCGGTGCTTTGTTTTATTTTACTGTCGTGTCTGTAGAGAGAGCAGCCTCTCTTCCAGAGTTGACCCCTGCACAGAGAAATAAACTACGTCATCTGTCCATCATCAGCTTGGCTTCCAACCTCAAGGTATATTTGTTTCTCTTTTAGTTTGTTGCGAAAAGTGCAGGTGAACTCTAATGTATTTGTCTCAAAAATAGAAAATATCTTAATTTCTTCTACTTTTAAATTGCTGTAGGCATCATACAGCAAGATATTAATGATGTATTCATGTTTTTACACTTAACATCTCCGTTTCATTGAGATGCCTAATCTATTAAAAATAAGTTTTTGTCGGTTGGCTGGAATTCTCAGTAGTTATTTCAGCAAAATTAGAAGCAAGACTACAGAGGAGCCTGAGGGTTCTCAAGAGGAAATTACCAATGCCAACCACTCATGACATTTTAGATACCTCTCTGTTCCAAGTATTAAATGTTCTTTTTAAAGACATCTCTCATTTGCACCCCCAACATGCACCTCTTCTTATGATGCCCTTTTCTTTCTCTACCCATAATAAATAATTGATTCATTATTCTCTCCTATACTGTCCTTTTTCTTCCCCTTAACTTAATGTCACTCTTCTTTAACATTTCTCCTTTCATTCTTGCCCCTTGTTTTCCTCTGTGATATGGCACTGTTTTCCCTGCATGTTGTCTTGAACTCTCTAATTGTCCAGTGTCACACTTGGATTTTTTGTCATTTTCTATGAAACTGTTAATATTTTCACCATTACCTTGGTACAGAAGATATTTTTTTCCCCTCAGTGCCTGCCGTACTCGCTCCTCCTGCAGCAGCTGGAGCTGAAGAATGTGCGGGAGCTGGAGGATCTGCTGATTGAGGCTGTCTACTGTGACATCATCCAGGGTAAACTGGACCAGAGGAACCAGCAGGTGGAGGTTGACTGCAGCGTGGGTCGTGACCTCGGCCCCAACGAGCTTCCAAACATAATCAACACTTTGCAAGAGTGGTCAGTAATAGGCCTGTTGTGGGTCTGTGCACACGCTTTGAGATTTATGTCTCCATTATCTGTTTTCCTAACTCACAGCCCCTCGGTGCGTATCTTGTTTTGTCTCCTTCAGGTGCACGGGCTGTGAGGCTGTGTTGTGTGGCATTGAGGAGCAGGTCTCACGAGCCAATCAATACAGAGAGAGCCAACTGAAGGTCAAAGTCCAAGTGGAAACAGAGGTCAGTGCCTCCATCCTTTCAGCTCTTCCTCCTCACTGTCTCTTCCTCTCTCTCTCTTTCTCTCTATCTCCAGATAATGCCTTTGTTTTGTGCTTCCAGCTACTGTTGGTATTTTAGTTTCCTCCTGAATGTGTATTTCCATTTCTGCATCTTGTTCAAGAGTAAACTCATACAGCAGCAGCAGCAGCATGCTCACATCTCTAACTTCAAATGATTCACATTTTTCTTAAGTTGGCCTCAAGGTTTTGGGGCCCAAACAGGCTTTTCTTGCTTTAATCATTTCTCCTGTTTATATGTCTGTTATAGAAATTAAGTTTTGTTTTCCAAGGTCACAGTCATCTCACTACAAACTCTTTGTATGTTTGTCCTTCAACAGCAGCTAGCAAAGTCAAGGAGGGAATTTTGTGAACTTTAATGCTGTCAGTTTCTGTATTCATAAGAGACACTCATTGTATTTGAATAAGTCAGAATGCTGGAGCCACACATTTGCATTTAAACTTTAAGACAACAGTCATTGAATTTTTTTACATATTGGCCTGTATGATTTTAGTTTTACTATATTACTGTTAGACCAGGGTCCTACTTTGCACGTCCGTGCATCCGCCAGGGTCTGCATGATGTGAAATTTGTCGTCTGCCCTTTTACGTTGTGGTCCGTGTGGACTGTATGTGCCAACTACAAATGCTTCCACAACACAAGATAACGAAGAAAGCAGTAACCACGGAAAATTGCTTGACGTTATATGAGGAAGTCCACCAGTACACAACAGATGTACAACTCTGCGATGAAAGAATATAAGGACTCCTGGTGAGCCTCTAAAATGGAATGTACACACGAGTACACATGAATGGAATGCTAGACTGACATGGACCCTTCTTTTAGTATGAACAAAACTTTGGGAGTGAATGCTCAAAGGGAAATGTGACATGGCTCTCCACAGATGCAGATCATGGTAAGTATGATCCGGCCCTTAATCTTTAAATTTTAATCTCTTTTTGCTTTTTTTAAATTTAGGTTTCAAATCTGCAGAAAACATTAAAGGCCAGCGCCGCTTCTCCTTCATCAGGCCCCGCCCCTGCTGGAGCTGCCTCCAATCAGGATGCAGACCAGCCTGCTGAGCCTCGAGACCCTGCCTCCTCTCAGGAGCCTCGACAGCCCGGCAAGAAAAGTTCAAAGGTGAAAGGGTAAGTACTGTGATGCTCCCTTTCTATCTGCTGAGGTTTTCAGAAAGTGTGTGGGTACGTGCTTGTGAGCCAGCCAAAGATTATCTGCTTGACTGATTATAATGTGATGTTATAGCCACCAAGCGTTTGTTGTTTTCAGGCCCAAAGTTTCACAAATTTAAGACATTAAATATGTTTGGCCATGTAGAACAATTGTCTGGAATGATGTTTTATTCAGACTTGTTTTTGCACTTCACATCAAAACATCAAGTTTGTGTTGAGGTTATTTTTCGAGTAGGAAATGCCATTTATTCCTACCAGACATGACAATAAAACACAGCCGTATGTGAAGGCTCTTTCTCTTTGAGTTTTTCATTGCTGCTTCTTTGTTAATTTTGTGCACCACTTTTTGAAAGGTGCTTTATAAATCCAAATTTACCTTGTTATAACTGCATCACTGCAAAGACTCAAACACTAAATTAAAGCCATTATTTCAGTGTTCTTATAGAGTGTGAAGTTAATTTAACAGAGACTCTGTTTCCATTTTTTCCATAAACTTTAAAAAAAAAAAAACTGCTGCCAGTGTAAGTGGTTTGTCTCTTAGTGTGTGTGTGTGTGGGTGTGCGTGCGTGTGTGTGTCTGCATTAGGTGTCTTTATTATCAGATGCACATCAGTGTTTTGCAGCAGCACTCTAACTCTGCTATCAGTCTCTCTCCCTCTCACTTGCACTCTCTGTTCTGCTTCCATCCGGCCCAATTACTGTTGGCTAATTTCACATCTGTCCTGGATTGTAAAATGTCACTGCATATACAAATGCCCCGTGTGCTCTCCATTTTACCCCTCCAGCGATCAGACGAGATGCTTTTGCTCGTCTGCTGTTTATGTTGCTGCTGAACAGAAAGCAGTGATTATTCTCTGGCCGCCTGTCACATTTTGATGAAACGCAGAACCCTGTAATTTCCATCACTCAGCTCTGCACTTCATTTGAATGAAGATTCACTTAATGTTTTAGAAATCCAAATTAATGATAGCTTAACCTCAATCCTCAAATTAAAATGAATTCTGACACCATTTCTTTATAAAACCATTTAAAGGATGGGGCTGTAAGCACAACAGTTATTATTAGATATTTGTCCTTTTACTTTGAAGGAATCCAAAAATCCTCTGAGAACGGTTTTAATCAGAAAAACCAAAAAAGTCATTAGATGTTGTAGCACAAAGACATGTTTGTAACCAGAGTGCTGCAGTAATGTGCTGGCTCAGTAGAGCAAGAGGAAAGTGAAAATGAAAACCATAAAATTTTAGAAATTCTTGACACAAAACACACAAATTCTATGTTTTATTTATTTATTCATCCATCCATTCGTTCATATTTTTATTCTTTTGGTTGTTCACTCTCAGGCTTCGTGGCAGTGGGAAGATCTGGTCCAAGTCCAACTGAAGATGAGAGAGAGACGGCGGCATTGATGGACACTCGCAAAAAGACTGATGATATGTGGACATGTTTTCGGACAAATTGATTCATCTAATGTGACCAATGTTCACAGAAAGAACCAGGAAAGAACCATGGGGACTTTTCTTGTCGCCTAATCTCACATTTATGGATTCAGATTCTCACAGTGACTGGTGGATATGACGGGTGTGACATTCACTCTTTCTGTTGTTTATAGCCTGACAGGCGGACTATATATACACGCACACACACACACACACACACACACACACACAGAGTAGTTAGAACACCCGAAGACAGAACAGGCTGCAGCAGGAGTCACCACTGTGTGTGTATGCGTGTGTTTCGTTATTGGTTTGAAAATGTTCTTTTAGATTCATTCTATGTTGCTTTGTATTTTCTTCTCTCTGCTGAGGTGAGACATGTATAAAATCAGAATATAACTTGTTGGGAAATTAAACATAGTCCTATACTGATCGGGACTGTCTCATTAATATCGCTGTGACAACTTCTTTGTTTTATTGAACTCACTTCAAAGTGCTTCCCTGGAGGGTGCATTGCTAAATGTTAACTCACAGAAAGGGGCTACCCGTTAGGAGGTCAAGCCATTAATTAGGTCATGTCCCCAAAGAGACTCATTTATTACAGAGCTTAGGCTTCCCCGGTGCACAACCAGCATGGCTTCACACACATTCATATTTTATATGCACACATTATGCCCAGAGCCTCAGTTTCAATGTCAATATTGCCTGCCACCCTCAATCATGCAGTCAAAATCATACCTGCTCTGTCTCCCTCTCACTCTTTAGATTTTGTTTTCTCTCGGGCTGAATATCGAACTCCAGTACTTTGGTGGTATTGACCGTATTTTTGGGCCGAGTATTGAACTTCAAACAAACTTTGGGCTAGGTATCAAACTCCAGTACTTTTGTGCTATCAACCACACTTCCTCTGTTTCACCTAATAATGAAAATGTGCTGTCATTCGATGTCTAATTTCACTACCTAAGGAATTAATGTCATCAGCCAATAAGCATGCAGCATGCTGGTTGACTTTGATCAGACCGCGATTTTCTTGAGCTGATGGGAAGTTAAAGCAGAGATGGAGCTTGTTCACCAAAGGGAAAAGGAAAAAAACAGGGCTTAATGTGTGTGTCTGTGTTGTTTTTATGAGCGACTGGTCCTTGTTTAAGGTGTGTCAAGAAGATTTAAAGTGATGAGACAAAATTTAATAAAACTAAAAAAAATAAATGAGAGAGAATGGAAGGTTGCTTCACATTTTACTGCCAGGAAATTCCATAAAATAAAATTGGTATTTAAAAAAAAAAACACTCAGGAAATGGTATAAGTCCAGACAGCTATACCATATTGAACATATTTTAATCAATGTACAGCCCTAGTTTTCTTCAAATGTTCTGCTCTATGTTGAGCAGGATGGTAAAGGCATCAATAAAGTGACCAACAGCAACACTAAGAGGGAAATACTGGGAAATAATTCCCCTTTTTTAAAGTCCACTTCTTTCTCCATTTCACCAGCTCTTCCATCGTCTTTCCCCACCTCTATAAATGGGGTGTAAATTTCAGTCAGTGTGACTGAGCTTCATTAGTTCACAGTATTTTCTTTTTTTATTTGCCAGACTGGAGCTGTGAGTTCTAACAGCCGTACACTTTTCACAGTGAACGTGTAATTGGGGAGAGAAAGGTGGCAGGTGAGCCGTGTGTGAGTAAATGAGTGATGATGTTGCCTGTGTTTGTTCACACCCAGCCTCTGCGTTAGTGTTTGTTGTTTGTCCTCCATAGTTACAGATTGCTGCACCGTCTGTTGATATGGGTCTCATAACTAGACGGTCATTAAAACTTCCAAGTGGAACCCAGCCAATCAATTACTTTGATTGATCAGTAAAATACCCAGAGGAGATGGAAACAGTGGCTGTGCAGCAGGCTGCTAGAGAATCTCAGCACACCAGAGTGGCATTTCTCCTCTCACCCGTGCTGATTTTATTGACATTTGTTTGAAAAACTACACAGGAAATTCTTGCTTAGCATGCTGTTAATCTTTGTGCAGCAAAATAATCCATATGAGGTCAAGAGATAAGGGAAAGCTTCAGACCCTTTTCAGCTGCTGCTCTTGACTGGTACAAAAAAAAATGATTGGCACATGCAGGACTTTTTACTGCCAAACCCACGGTTCAAAATCAATGCAAGTCATTGGACTTAATGTTTAATTCATGCAGAAAAAAGATTAGGATATAGAGGTAGCTATTAAAATGCACAGTGTGAGGTTTATCCTCTCATAAGGCCCTGCAGATTACACAGCTCCCCTGGGGGAAGTCATTCAGCATGCACAGAATTCAGCAAACAGATACACAAAATAAAAACCCCAAATACCAGTATTGAGTCTTTATTGACCTTCCATGGTACAGACCACATTTCTACAGGAATGCTACTAAAAAAATCACAAGACTGGATATCTGGAGCACTGCACGAATCACGCATGATGCCACCAGTACTACGTCTGTGGTGGAAATGTGTGTAAGTGGAGGTTTTAGGTCTCAAAGCTGCTTAGAAAAGTTGACAAACACATACAGACGTTTGGCTTTGAAAAGGTTCTATAAGACGTCTCTGACTGATAGATAAAATAGACATTTATAAATAATAGATTTGAAGTAGCTCTCACAAATGTTCATACACTATACATGCAGATTCAGTGGAGACACAAGCGATGCTCCTTAATGTACTACTTTCCTTTGGTGCACCCAAGACAGCTGATTTACAGCTGATTTACTCTGACTCGATGGTGAAATGATGGCAGCTTTCTTCTCCAGATTTTTGAAGTGAAAAGAAAATCATTGCTGTGGTTACATCAGTCCTTTGATCTCTTGTAGAGTTCCCATTTCCATGAAGACATAAATCTGTCTTTGTTGTTCACCATCCAAAAACCTTTGGGAATCATTGATTCTCGACAGGAATGCCTCTTCTATCTTATCCGTTCCAACTTGAATATTTTATCTCCGCCTGTGGAAGTACTTTATGCTTAACACACCTCTACACGGACCGGCGGGAACAAAGGGTGCTCACAGAGGCTCGACAAAGAGGTGAACGGCAGCCAGATAATTAAGAGAACAAATCATGAGGAAAAAACAGACAAAACAGACTCTTTTATACATTGCAGAGGGAAAAAGCAACACTATTTGCATTTCAGGCACCCAAAGCAGGAAATAAACAGCAGTTTTCAGAGCGTGACATGTTAAGCACATTGCCTATTGACTACATCTGTGCCAAACAGCTTTGTGAAATACCCAGTTCTGTGTTTGGAGATGCTGAGAATGGCTTTTTAAAAAACCCTGCTCTGATTCTGTACTGAATTCGGTTGTGTCATGAAGGAACAGTCTGCTGGATTGTAGTTAAAGTTGACCAGCTTTACTTGTGCTGCTGAAACATTAGGAACAGTTGTGGAAGCACAGGTAAGGCGTTTAAGAGCTAATGAGATGCTGCATGGCAGTTTTACTGCTTGTTTGTGAATTAGTCATGGCAGGTCCAAGCACAGAGCGGTTGGGTAGCTTAGTAGAGCTCGAGGCCAAAAAGAGGATGAAAAACATGGAGCAGGCGATTGCGATGCAGAGACACAATAAAGAAATTTACACCCAGATAATGAAGGAAGAAAATGAGTTTGAGTTTGTTTTAGACCTCAGGCAAGCCGAGGAGATTTGTGACGGCTGGATACCTGGGATCCCTGAATTCACTTCACAGTTTGAGAAATAATAAAACATCAGTGCAGGCACGTCCTCTGGTCATGTTGATGCTCCGCCACAGGCCCCGAAGAAACGTTTACCATATGGAAAAACAGTCACCTCAGAGGTTCACAACTGGGATCCTGACACAGCAAGAGACACAAACAGAGAGGAGTGAGAGAGAGATGGAGAGAAAGAAGGAGAAGGAGAGGGAGGAGGTGAGGGGTGTGGGGAACTTGGGAGCCCAGATGATGGGAGGAAAGAGAGGAAGAAGTGGAGCAGAGAAGCCTGGGGCTGGAAAAGTGGTGCACACGCAAATGAAAAGCTGCATCGCTGAGGGACAGAGAGGGTTGCAAGGGGAAGAGGTGGAAGAGAAAGAGGAGGAAAGTGGTGGAGGAAAAGATAATGGGTGGGGGCTGGACACTGGAGAACAGCTCTCTAATTAGAGTTGGTATCATTTGAATATTACCAATTTCAGTTCTAGTTCTTATCAATAGTAATTTTCGATTCCAGTATGGTTAAAAAAGGGGGGGGGGGGCATCAATAAAGGAAATATGTGATATTGAAAGTGCATTCAGTGCACAACATGTGCGAGCATGTTTTCGAAAAACACAGCAGCTAATTTAAAGCTCCAGTGAGGAAGCCCTATCAACCCCTGTGGACTTCTGCGTAATTACCTAAACTCTGTTTCTCTTTCTGAATAATTACCAAAACATTTTGGTCTCTATGACCCAGCTTTTCATCCCCACCCTTCCCCAGTCACACATACCGAACGTACATGCAGAGAGAGATTTTATCTGTAACATGGAGGAGCCGTGCGGTGCAGACACATGCAGATTGGCACATGCAGGCACATAGTCAGGCAGTTGTGTAGGGGGCGCTATTGGTGGAGCTTGCGTTTTCAGTATCAAAGTAAAGGCCTACTGAACATCCAGGTTTATTTTCAGCTGTGAAATCCACTTCTGAAATGTTTCCTGGGTGCTTCTTGGTGTTTTCAGCCATAGTGCTGCTGTATGAAGCTGTTTCGCTTTACTCGCTCTGTGTGCTTCTTCTGCCTGGTCTGCTCAGTCATGGTGTAAAAAGCACAGGAATGTTGACACAGACTCTATATATAGCAGTTCTATTTAAGAATTTAAAAAGGCAGTGTATCTATCTTTTTCTGCTGGTTTCACTTTGGACTCTGTCTCACAGTGGCACACAGTGCAGCACAAGGGACGTTGATAGTTGTCATTCTCAAATTCAGTGTCCATGTTGAGTAGGTAGAAAGTGTGTTAGTCTTAAAATGAGTTGTGGTCGGGCACATTTTTCGGTGCATTGCTATCTCGAGGCAGCAGAAAGCCACTGCACCGTTGACCAACTAAACCCTGGTCTAAAGTCAGTGTCGCAGTATTTCCACGCTTATTAAAACATTCGAGGCATCTACATGGGTGGGTTCACAATACATGTACACTCTGCCCGTAACACACAGGGACGTGCTTCTTTCCTCCTCCTCCATCATCACTTGTATGCAGGTTAAACGTCGGTACAGTTCCTTTACCGGTGCAGTCTAATGGAGTTGTTGAAGGGACAGAGGATCGATAGACAGCAGCGGCAGAGGGTCCACCGGCCAAAGTCTATGTACCTACTGTATCCCTCGGAGACAGAGAGTTCTGGCTGTAGCCATAGATGATCTGCTAGCACCTTCACCTCTCAGCAGAGGATTACTCAGTGTCAAATAGCGATGTGCCAGGCACATGTACAAAACAAAAACAAAGAAAAGCCATTTCTTGTGTTTATTGATCTTTGCCCCCAAACCCAACCACGAATAATTCAGACATTAAATACAACCCCTTTGTAACTTGCACTTCACTTTGTGTCTAGATTTCACACAGCAAATAAGGCGTTTGACCCGCCCTAAAGTACTTGCATCACGCATTTGAGGCCATGTGTTGTAGATCATTTTAGGCCATTGAAATTACGTGCCAAGCCTCTCCTTTGAAGAAGCCTTGGGGGTTGTTACTGTAGGTCTGGAATTCCGGTAAAATGAAGTATGTTAGAGGGTTGTTGATGTTGTGCTCACAGAGGCTCAACAAACCTGGCCACGGCAAAAAGTGTTTGTCTATGTCCACAGTTATTCAATGAGCGGAAAGGGACGTGTGTGTGTTTTTCCACAGTTGACAATAAAGTGAACTGCTCTGTACGGAGGAGTCAACTGGACTGACTAATGAGCTAAGATAAGGAAGCACCATCAGCCTGTTTGCAGACACTCTGGTTTCAATTCTTTATTCCCAACCCTACATCTAATTATCCTAAATTAAAATAACTTGAAAATAACTAGTCTTTTTTATCACTTTTTTTATTTTAATTTTTTTTCCTTTGTTATTATTTGTGTCTTTGTATACAGCAGCAGTGCAGGAGTTTGTGGGGGCAATAAATATTTCCTGTCTAAGTACTAACAGGCCATATTTACATTTTATGCATTTGAGCGCTATAATTCTCTCATAATCTTAAGGCATTCCCAGGACAGCTGCGAGACATAGTCTCTCCAGTGAGTCCTTGGTCTTCCCTGGTGCCTCCCAACGGTGGGACATGCCCGAAACACCTCATCCGGCTCCTCTCGATGCAGAGGAGCAGCGGCTCTACTCTTGTTTAAAATAGTTCAAATGTAAAAGAGGTTTGTTTAAAAGTTAAGGACTACAGTTTTAAATACTCCTCCCCAAAAAAAGGATGGGGGCTGGCCACCTATTCACAGGCCCACAGTGACTCATCTGGAGAGTGAGTTTAAAACACTGAAACATCTTACAGCAGCACCAACACTTCAGGCCTGACTTCTCCACAGAGAACAGCACTACTGTCCAATTATAGTCCAGGTTTATCTGCTTACAGTGCACACAAAAGGGCTGAGAAGTCTGTCTCACACACACACACACACACACAACGAGGTAAACTTGAATCCAGAGGTAACACACTCACAAACAGACTCATAAAGACACACACTGAGGGTGTGCAGAGCTGGAGAGGCGACTCATTACCTCTCCCTGTCGGTGAAGGAGGAGGAGGTGCTGTGCAGCGTCTGCCGGCTGTCCTCTGAAGCGAGGGAGCGAGGGAGCGCGAGGGTGAGGGGGGGTGCCACGCCACGAGAAAGCGGGGGTGGGTGCTGGGAACAACTGCGATCGTAACTGGGAGAGAATAACATTTCAATGGATAGATGGAGAGAGGAGGAGAAGGAGGAGGAGGAGGAGGGGATAGAATGCAGGAAGAAAGGCATTGGGAATATGCAGAGGATACAGAGAAAAGAATGATAAGAAAAAGGAAAGGATGAGAATTATGGGAAGCGACAGGGAAATAAATAGAAATAAATCACAAGACAAAAAAAGAAAGTTGGAGTTTGAGTGAGAGATTACAGTAAAAGACGGTCAGAGAGCAGGGGATGATAGAGGGAGAGGATGAAGAGAAACAGATGTGGAACAACAGCAAAGGGAAGACAAAAGACAGAGGAAAGGGAGAGAAAGAAACACAGTCAGAGAGCATCAAGAACAGCAGAGCCATTTAGCATCAGCGAACACATTATGCTGCCACTGTGAGAGAGAATTAGTGCACTCATCGGACTCATTAAAAAGGCTGTCAGTGGGGAGAGGGAGGCAGAGAGAGGGATGGGGAAGGAGGGAGTCGGGGGGGGGCTGCACAGGATGCAACACGGCGAGGAAACGGACAGCGTGGTGACACATCATCATCACCGTTGCCTCAGTCGGTGAGTTATGGTGACGACACGACAGAGAGTCACAGGTTTAGGCTCTTAAGAATAGTTAGGATGCACAACAAAGCTGTTCTCACTGCCATAAAAACCCACAGTGCACTCACATCGTCCCCCTGTAACACCTGTCCTCTTTTGGCTCACTTCCACCCCATATGAACACACACACATACGCACATTCACACATGCACGGTTCACACTTGACAGCATTAGCCACACTGGTGATTTTAGGACTGGGAAAATCACTGAGCACATATGCCGCGCTTTTATACTCATCATGAACTGGACAGTGGCCAATTTCCACTATGGACTGTCATTTCAGTCCATCTGTACCATCAGTCCCTTCTACTGTTCAATCTGTGGCACTTCTAACACATGGTGTTATTTACACATTTATGATACTGAAGCACATGTCAGTCTGCCATGTCTCCAGTCATGAATCCCTGCAGTTCTCTGTTCTGTAAGGCCAGTTTGGTGTCACCAGCGGCATGGCATCGCTGGCGTTCACGTCACAACAGGGGCTGGTGAAATAAGTTATAGAAACAACAGAGGCAGACCAGTTTCAAGAACAGAGAGTAAAGTGGAGGCAGGGTTGTTATCATGTCTCAGCTCAAGGCAAGCTGATGGATTATCTGTGGATCTGCAGCCAGACTGGCAGCACTGGGAGAGATAGTAGACTGGTGAGGGAGATAAGAGGAGCAGCGGCTGTGCAGACAGGCTGTGTTAGAGCACGGCAGTGGTGATAACTGCAAGTAAGAGAGGGACCTCGGGGAAGAGGGGAAACACAGGATTCCAAAAGCTGTGAGGCAAAGGGGAAGGGAGAGTTAGAGGAGGAGATGAAGGACGAGGGAGCCAAACTGAGATTACAAGAGAGTATGAAACAATGATGTGAAGGAGAATAAATTATTGAGATTCAGGCAATGAAAGGAAAAATTAAAACGGATGAGGGCACAACCATGGGGAGTTAGTATAAGTAGTATTGCAATTATTATAGTTATACCATAGTAATAATTTTTTATCTTTGAATAATCATCTAGTAATAAGGAGGAAGAATTTCAACTTAATAATGTGGTAATTATCAAATTTGATTTGCAAAAATTTCCACGTCAAGATATTACACTGATGGAAGCCTAGAATGGTATCACTGTAATAATTTGTCTCCTTATTACCACACCATTACCGATCTGGAAATGGCACAAGAAATAAGGTGATACTAGCATAATATAACTGCCTCTTTACAAATGTATTACCATATTATTGCCATGTTATGATTGTACTGTGATGTAAAGGGTGTCCAAAGAGCTGGAGCCTGACAAGCCAAGAGTGTGAGAGTGTGTGAGGTGCAGGAAGAGAGTAATCCCAGAGGTTAAATAAACTAGGCGTTAGTGGTGTGATCGCAAAGCGTGGAAGTGACTCACTACATCACAGCAATTGTCTGCCATTCCCAGCTAATGGCCATGTGTGCAACAAGCACTTCCCAGCAGGCCTGAAAATGTAACATACTGGAGTCCCACCCTCACCCACATGTTTGCATGCTCTCAGACTGAGAGGCTTAATAGCCAATGGGCTGTTAAAGCACATCGACACCAGTGATGCCATATTATTGCCTGTGAGACAAAAGATCTGTTTTTTTGTTTCCCCTCCGTACAAATGGTTGTAGAGAATATTTAATCATTGCCACTCTAATGGCTCTAAATGACACATCTGTGCCAACTGTGACTTTCGGGAACACACAAGTCATTAGTAAGCAATTACTCAGCTCTCCCTTTAAGGAGGGGTATGCATTGTGGACATATTATGTAATCATAAGCAACAAGACAAGACTGACGGGCCAACATGCTCATGCAAACATGCTTGAATCAGACATTTTCATCATGACCCATCCCTGAGTCTCCTCTTTGTAGTGCAAAATATCAACTTCCTTTTCCAGACTCAAGACTCTCCAATCACTTAACACTAATGGAAAAAGCCCTGATTAAATTCTTCCACTCCTCTTCATCACTGGGATCTGCCTATAACCAGGACAATTAGCCTTCATTTTGTACAGGGGTTCAAATATCTAGTAAATACATAAAACTTAAGTCTGAAAAAATGTGTGTGTTTGTGTGTGTGTGTGAGTAGTGTAATTTTTTTCTGCTTTCCTGTCATATTTATCATCTTATGATCTTGCAGGTCAGAAACCTTCTTCATTTCGCCACAACAAAAACCTGCCAATTATTAATACCCTTGTGTGACTCACCTAATATAACTCCTTATTAATCACCTAACATAACTCTGTTAGTGTTAAAGAACTCACTTTGGAAATATAAAATATTCAGTAAAGTATCTCCTCTTTTGTACACCATGTGTCCATGTGTGTTCTCAAATTTAGAAACTGTCGTGTCCAAAACATTTACCAAAAGAAAACCCTGAGGTGTATTAATAAAGTGGGTCAGCATTGTCCTCCTGCTGTGGGGCAGGTGTCCAGCTCCTGACAAGTATAGGATGTCAACTCATCCTACACTCTATCATTCATTTATACACACTATGTATAGTTATTTTGCCACACACAGGGATGGATACACATACAGATTTTGGAGAAGAGATTTGGTTCCTACCAGAGTTTGGCTATAATGACGACAGCTGTCAGGATGAGCAGCGATGAGATAGTCACGGTGACGTAGAACTGAGGGTCCACTGTAACAGACACACACACACACACACACACACACACATGCTGTTACTAATTTCAGACCGTGACCGTTTATTATTGTATCCAGGACAAATGAAAAAAAAAAAAAAAATCAGTGTAGCCAGCTGAAACATGAATTTGGATGTGCAAGACTCTGGTCCCCAACTCTAACACCACTGTGATGACATCTTCCCTCAATTTTGCAGTTTGCCGGTCAGCTCCTCTCTGTGAGTGATGAAAACTTTATTCCCCGCCACAAACTGAATCAGCCACACACAGCAATGTGTCAGGCTTTACCCTGGTGACAGCTAATTCCCTGGAGGACTCCTGCCATTTGTGTGTGTTCATATGAAACTGCAGCTCATTGTCACCTTCATTTAAAAATCCTTCATGTGCATCTCCTGATGCCCACCTTCCTCAGGCTCTGTCTCCTCTGCTTCTGTCCCTCCATCTTCCACTCCCTCCTTCTCCCTGGCCTCCAGTGGTGTTTCCTCTCGGGGCTGTATGCTTGAGTCTGGATAAGGCCAGTCCTTAGACGTGGCGGTGCCGGCCTCCTGCTGACTCCCATGATGCTGCAGAGGGTCACTTTCCTGGCTGGAGATGAAGTGGTAGGTCTCATCCTCCAGTGGCTGCGTGGGACCCCAAATCACCGCCCACAGAGGGGTGGGTGTAACCTGGGCTGTGACGGACAGCTGGACAGACAGGGCGTCCACCTGCTCCTCGCCTTCCCTGTCGTCACAGGTGGAGGGCTGTATCACCACAGCAATCAGGAGGAGGGAGGCGAGGGCAGTCAGTCGTGCGACAGGAGAGATGGAGCTGGAGGAGAGATGGAGAGGGGGGGAGAATGAGAAGTGATGAAGTGACAGAGAAGTTCGGTGAGAAAATGTACTGTCCGCACACATGCTGCATGACCTCAACTACTCAAGACACTGACTCTCATGCCAGCCATCAATCTGAATGACATTTTACACATCTGCACCCCATACATCCCTCCTTCTTCACCTGAGAAACTATCCATCTTACCATCTCTCCATCGCTTCGCTGTGTTCACTGAGACTCCGCTCCTGCGATCATCTCTCTCTCTGTGAGATAAGGCACAGGGGCAAGAGAGGGATAGATAAAAAGAGAGAGAGAGAGAGAGGGGAGGGTCCAGATTTTTTATTTCCAGTCTTTTGTCTTAGATAAAAAGCATGTTATCAAAGACAGCAGGAATAGTAATCTCAAAAAATCTGTCCCCTTTTTTTTATTTAAAAAACAAACACCCGGAGAGACTAAGAGAGAGTTTTAAATGTAGCGCTTAATTGTGAGCCACATCTTTTAAGAGATCATCATCTGCACATGAAAACACCCAGAAGTACACAGTCATTGTCTGTTCTGCTCTTTCATACACACATACAGTGCACACACCTGAGCACGGCACATAAATTATCATTAGAGGTGTCGAGTATGGAGCCAATACTCCATAATGACACTTTGAGCAAAACGAGATAACTTCCCATCTACAACTACTGCCTAAATGCCACAGAAATGTCATTAATGACACACACACACACACACACACACAACACCAAGAGACAGACAGACAGACACACACACACTCTGACACATATCAGTTATCATGCCTACCTCTGGCAGTGGAGAAAGGGAATGAGAGAGGGAGACGGAGAGAAAGGGGGAGATACAGAGAGCAAGTGAGGGGGGAAAAAGCATCGGTTGCCTTAGCGACTGAGACATGTAGAGTCTGCCAGAGTACAGGAGGAGAGAGAGAGAGAAATATAGGGAGGGCGGGAGACTGTAGAAAAGGGATTTAAATGTTAATTATGTGTGTGTGTGTTTTAAATATAGGTTCAATTTAACAGACACAGTGGAAAATAAATGAATTTGATGAGGCTAAAAGAAATGATACAGAGAAAGACATTAACAGTTAAACAGTTTCTCCCTTATAGATCCCCCAGAGTTTACATCACTGGTATCTTCAACCTGTCAATTAGATCCCATCCTCGCCAAACTGTTTAAAAATGTTCTTCCACTAATTAATCACTCCATATTAAATCAAATTAATCTTTCCCTATTAACTTGATATGTACCTCAAGCTTTTAAAGTTGCAGTTATTAAGCCCCTTCTCAAAAAAGCCACCCTCGACCCAGATGTTTTAGCCAGTTATCGACCCATATCAAATCTTCCCTTCATTTCATAAATACTATAAAAGGCAGTTGTGAATCAGTTATGTGAATATCTGCATAGTAACAGGCTGATTGAAGATTTCCAGTCAGGATTTATATTACACCATTGCACAGAAACAGCCCTTTGGCCTCAGATAATGGTCTAGGCTGGAAGAAATAAATCAGGTTATTCAACTCCAGGAATGTCTTATAGACATTAGGTCCTGGATGACCTGTAACTTTCCACTTTTAAACTCAGACAAAACTGAGGTTATTACACTCGGCCCTAAACACCTTAGAGACAAACTTTCTGACCATATTGTCACCTTAGATGACATCACCATTGCGTCCAGTTCCACTGTAAGGACCCTTGGAGTTATTTTTGACCAGGATATATCATTTGACTCGCATATTAAACAGATTTCCAAAACAGCCTTCTTTCACCTGGGGAACATTATGAAAATTAGAAACATTTTATCCTTAAAGGATGCTGAAAAACTGGTTCATGCTTTTGTTACATCAAGATTAGATTATCGTTACATTATCTGGATGTTATAATAAGTCTGCTAAAACTCTTCAGTTAATTCAAAATGCTGCAGCACGAGTTCTGACAGAAACTAGTAAGAGAGGCCACATCACTCCAGTGTAAGCTTCTCTACACTGGTTCCCTGTACAGTTTAGAACTTAAAATTCTCCTCATGTACAAAGCACTTAATGATCAGGCCCCATCATATCTTAAAGACCTAGTTTCACCTTATCAGCCCAATAGATCACTTTGGTCCCAAAATGCAGGCTTACTTGTAGCTCCCAGAGTCCATAAGAGTAGAATGGGAGTCCTCTCCTGTGGAACCAACTCCCAGTGTCAGTTCGGGAGGCGGACACTCTCTCTGTATTTAAAGTTAGACTTAAAACCTTCCTTTTTGATAAAGCTTATAGTTAGACCATCTCTTAGTTATGCTGCTATAGACCTGGACTGCTGGGAGATTTCCTGTGGTGCACTCACACTCACTCTCTCACACTCAGGATGTGAATGTGACTTAATTATATGTCATTAACCTTTTATTTTTTTTTCCCTCTCCCAAGTCTGTGCCTTTCTTTCCTGTCCTCTCTCTTGCAGGCTGCAGGATCCAGATACAGTTTTTGATGCTATTATTATTATCGCTAACAGTAGTATTGTTCTCATTATTATTATGCTAGGATTGAAAGTTCATCAGTACAATTTCTTATCAATAATCTCTGCTGCTGCTTGTATAAATGACAGCATAGTTCTATAAACATGACATAACTGATTTTAAACTTGATACAACGGTTGTATGTTTGCTCCTGGTCTCTCTCTTCTGTCTCTCCCTCACCTCCCTCTTTTTTTCTTTCTCCCCCAACCTTTCTGTCCCCCGTTTTCCTTTCACCCCAGTCGGTCGAGGCAGATGACCGCACATCTTTGAGTCTGGTTCTGTCAGAGATTTATTCCTGTTAAAAAGGAGTTTTTTCTCTCCACTGATGCCTAGTGTTTGCTTGCTGTATGAACTGTTGGGTTTCTCTTTTCCCTGTAATATTGTAAAGGTTTCGGCCTTACTATGTACAGTGCCTTGAGATAATGTATGTTGTGATTTGTTGCTATACAAATAAAATTGAATTGAATTGAATTAATAAGCTCATTTTGTGGGTGATACAGCGTAGGTTAAAAAAAATTCAATTCAGTTTACAAAAACTGCAAGGACGCCCTCGAGAGAAAGGGAAATGCAGACAGCATAGAGAAGGAGAAGGAAGAAAGGAGGGGAATGGAGATGGAATATAATTGAATTTACATTCATTTACACAGGATGCACAGGCAGAGCGGAGCGATGAACTGTTGTGTCACAAAAAGAACATAGTCAGATTGAAATAAAAACAGACAAGAGATGCAAAGTTGGAGGTCAGAGTCTCACTGTAATAAGTTTATTTTGAGTGGATGTCATATTTACATAGAAAACAATCTGCCTATCACTCACTCACTCACTCACTCACTCACTCACTCACTCACTCACACTTTCTCCATCCATATGCTCTCCCCCTCCGCATTCAGTCTGTCACACTTCTCTTCCCTGCTCCCTCCTTCGCTGTCACTTTGCTCCCTCCCTCTCATTTCCTCTTCACGGCTGAAGGCCATGGTGTCCTCAGCGTGAGAAACCAGCACTCACTGGAGAACACAGCGCAGCCACGAAGTGGAGCCCTCATCCTCCGCACCGTCAGACCGGCTGTCTGTGCCTTCATAATCATCTTCGAAAACCAAAACATGAGGAGGAGGTCAAGCGGATTTGTCTTGACATGCATCACCTTAAAGGAGCTATATGTGAGTAATGTATTACACTAAGTCATAAAATGACTGTTTATTGTTTTTTTGGTGTTGTGGTCTGTTGTGCTACCCACCACAAACCATCCAATAGCACAGCTTGTAGCACTTCTACACCCGGGTTGCCAGCAGACTTAGTTGAACACAGTGAGCTGAAGCTGTTAATCCGTAAAATGTTACCAAATGTAACAGTTCACAGCATTTAGTTTTCTTTCTGATTATTTATATGCCTCATCACTAACTCTCCTGTCATTTCACATCCTGTCCTCCTACGCAATCAGCTCATTCCCCTCACCTGTTGTTCCACACCCCTTCTGCTCACCTGCACGCCATTAGTTCCCCTCTATATATACCTGCTCACTACAGTATCACCTTACTGCTGCCAGATGGTTCTGTTTCTGCCGAGAGCTTCTACATTCTTAGTTTACCCGACCTACCCATTTTCATGTTCTGAACCCTGGATTCTAGCCTGCTGTTCACTGGATTTGTTTCCCTTGTTGGACTGACCCTCAGGTATTTTTGACCCCTGACTGTTTTTGTGAACTGAACGCTCCGTTTAACTGATTTCTCTGTCGTGCTGTTGGGTTCTTCTTTGCCAGTACATTTCACACCAAACCTAAAAATGTCAATACCCCTTTCAGAAATGTCTAGACCAGAGGAGAAGTAATATTAGCTAAAGCTCTCTTTCTCTCTCTCTCTCTGCCACGTATGTGTATGTGCATAATCACAGTGTAACACTGGCTATAAGTGCAACTCTCTGTTTCTGTGCTCCACACTCATGCTGTACATTGCTTTAATTTAGATTGCAGCAACCATTTTAAATGCAAGGTTGCTTTTGCACACATTTTTACATTGATCCCCTTTAATTAACATGGCAGCTTAATATGCAATCCAGTTTGTTATTAAGTGTGTGACTCAAGGCAATAGAGATGAAGTGTGAAATTATAGTGTGTGTCTATACCATCAGTTTCGTCCTCATCTTCTGTCTCTGCCTCTGATTCCAGGGAGCAGGAATCCAACCGACTGTCTCTCTTCACTGTCACATCACCCCTGTAACATTCATACCCACAATTCATTCGAAAACTATCATCAACACAAGTTAAATCCCAGTACCCCTCCAGGATTAGCAACACAATTGACCTCACAGAATTTGACATTTTAAACTTTCAGCGCTCGCAGGTGTTGTACCCACCTCTGCTTCCCGGAGCTGGGCAGCTGCTCCCATACAATTAGACTGCGACCTCCTGTTACCCACCGGTGGTCTCCACTCCCTGTGGCCCATGCTGCAAAGCAGAGGATTCTGGGAGCATCCGGCCAGGTTAAAGAAGCAAGGTAGTGACACTGAGGCAGAGAGAATACTGGAGGCAGGAAATAGAAGAGAATGGAGGTCATCAGAAGAAAACAAAGTGGTTTTGTGCTGTCACACACAAACACACACACACATCAGAGTGCAGTGAATAACTTGTGGTTGCACATGGCTTACTCTGGAACTCACAATTTAATGCACTCTCTCCATTTGCCAGATCATAGCAGGAGCCAATTAGGAGGCCTCCTGTCTGGTGGACACAATCTGTTACCCCAGCGATGGTGCTGTGATTGGTCAGCCTGGATGTTGATCCTGTGATAATTTAACAGATGTTAGGTGGAAGGATTATGCAAATATCTCTACATCTACCTTTCCTACTCTTTTTTTTTTCTGTTTTGCTCTACACCTCACACACCCATTTTTTAATTATTAAGATTTTTGCAATTTGTAACAGTTATTGCTGAAGTTGCAGCTGAATATCCCTCACAGCTTCATTCCCTCCTATGTGTGTAGGCTTTAGTTAGCATCAAAAGTCAAAAGATGTTGCAAAACCAACATGAAAATAATTTTACCTAGGATGCACACACTGGACCTTTTAACAAACACTGACACATGAAAATTAGGGGAGGGTGGGGGGGGTGCTAGTCTAGTGCTAAATGCCCTTGTCACACAATTAATTTCACTGATATATTGTGTCCCAGTGACCAATGAGGGCTCTATCAAAGTCCATAGGTGGACAGGCTGTCCCTTCCTTCTGAATTGTGTTCCAGCTATACCTCTTTTTCATAGCAAGTTGGTTTAAATTTTTTACACTTAACAAGTGTAAGTCTTTTGACTGTAAGACCAGCTAGGCATGCAGTAGAGGCGCAAAATGCAACAGGAGGAGACAGAGGGAGATCAGTGGCTAAGATCTCTGTCATCAAGGCATGCACACCGACCACAAATGTTTTACAGCAGGACAATTATACTAAAAGCAAATGGATTAATGTGCCATAATTATTAGAGCTCACCGGTCCTCCAGTGCAGGATCTTGACCCAGGCTTGACCATAAGCCAGAAACACTCTGTCTCCCCTCGGGCTAAGGGTCATTCGCCCACCCAAGCCAGAGCCACAACCAGTCACCTGACCACTCCAGTGGTGGAGCAGCCTCAGGGGGTCTCGATCTGTACACCGGTTCTCCCACACAGACACCCCCCCCTCAGCTGAGCCGCTGAACACCAACGGACCTTGAGACTGAGGAGGGCACAGGAGACATGGTTGTCATGGTGATGTTGAGTCTTTATCCAGTTTTGTGTGTAAGTGCGTGTTCAAGAGACAAAGAGTAGCAGAGAGTGTATATACACTATAAAATATACTGTGTAAAGGAAAGCAAGTGTTGGGAACAGCAAATTTTCTGTGGGATGCAAATGGATTATGTGCTTTGCATGATAAACAACAAAGAGGATAACAATGATGTGCTATGCTTTAATGCTTCAGGCATATTTTCATGACTGAAAATTGAAAAAAGTGCAAATGTAGCTGTGGATTTCAATATTCATAAAAAACTCTTTTTTTGCTCAAAATGTACAGTATGCTATCTCTAAAATTTGCCAAGCTCACATCTAAATATCTTTGATTTCCTTTTGAAGGGAATGAACAACAATAGCTTAAGTGAAGACAAAGTCTAGAAAATAGTGCTCTGATTTCCTGAGAAAAGGCTCTTTTCTCTCTCTCCCCTCTCCCTTTCTTTCTTTTACAAATCAGTAACCAGGACTTCAGAAGCATTTGTGCTGAAAATGAAAGCAGCTTGAGCATCCTCAGGGTCAACACTGTGTCACGGTCAGCAGGTCAGTAACCCACACACCTGGATGGAGGTCACAGCTTCCTGGTGAGAGTTGATTGACTGGCAGTTCTCGAAAGTGTGCCAGCTCCAGGCTTGAACTTTCCCCCCGTCTGCAGGGTGACAGAGTGTGAGGTTAACATGTGATGACAGGTGGCTGGCAGTCATTATAGTTGGTCATGGTCAAACACACCTGAGCCTGACTGCCTAAACTCTATGTGCCTCCATCTCTCTGATTCACCCTGATACACCTTCTGTTACATTGACTAACTCACTGGCAGATGATGCCTCTCTACCCAGCATATTAGTGGGTAGAGAGGCATCTCTAGATATAGAGATATATAGCCACACACACACATACACTGGTATAAAATAACACAATCAAACAAACATGATTCAATCGATGTGGGTTTTTCTAAGGTTGCTGCCAATGCCATTCTTTATAATTCAGTTCGGCCAGTTGTTGATATATGATGCTATATTTTTATCCCTCTGTTTGATAAAATAATGACAAGAAATGATACATAAATTTGATTAATTTAAATAACATTTACTGAAAAACACTTATCTGTCTCCAATGTGCATTTTGTGCCTGCACTGCAGTTCACTTATGATATTAATGTAAAATTTTTAGTGCATAACTATTAGTTATAGAGGTGTTGGGATCATATGTTGTCCAGCACACGGGATGATTAATTTTATGTCAAAACAGATGGACATAACGCTAATATTGCACTAGTAAAGACAGAGAGCTACAAACATGTAAGAGTATGACTGAAAACACAAATAAATGCCCATGAAAAGTGTATGTGAATTCTACTGCTCAAAAAGGTTTGACAGTTTGACAGTATTAACTGAGTTGTTTTCAGATGAAGGACACAGTATATAAATAATGTTAAAATGTTAATGTTTCTGTTCAGAAAGACCAAACAGAGGCAGAATAGCATCAACAACAATAAAAATCTTCAAAGATTAAACACCGCAGACACATGTCTGATAAACTATTTGATGAAAACTTAGTAGCATTCATCAAGAAAAATGCGTACATTTACACAAAAATGTAAAATTGGTAGACAGTTAAATAATAGGCTAATGTCTAGTTATAAAACCTCTGATGCTATGGAACAATTTCAAACTCTAATTTTTTATTATTATTATTATTATTGTCCACTATGTTACTAGCTTCTAATTTTCCAAAATATACTGACGGACCACACATACACGTACCTGATCCGGTGATAATGTAGCCGTCTCCCTCTGCCGCAAAACACAGAGCAGTCACAGCATTGAATGTATAGATTGACTTTACACACTGTCCTGGAGGGAACAAGAAAATACTAATTTAATGGACAAGACACACACCAGCAGTCAGCCAGGGACACATTGATTACAATGCACATACACACATATTATCCAGACAAAGCCCTTAGGTGTGCTATAATGTAATACATACAGTATACTGTGTATATATATATATATGTTTGTGTGGTTAAGCGTACCAATGCTCAGGGCCCAGATCTTCACATAGCAGTCTGCTGAGCCACTCAGAATAAACCTCTCCTTGTCGGACAAAGACAGAGACCAGGCTGCAGGGAGGGCAAACACAGACAAAAGAGTGGGAGGGGATGGAGGAAGAGGAAGAGGAGAAGGCAACAGGGATCAGAAAGAGAGAAACAGATGAGGACAGACAAATTAAGCTGAGAAGAAGGGGTAAATAAATGATGATGTTCAAAAAAACAAAAAAACAAGGAACAGACAGCTTGCAAGAACGATGCAGCAAGAAAGCAGACTTTAAGACTTGATATGTAAAAAAGGAAAAAAAAAATTATTAGTCAATGAGTGCAGTGTTTACACAGGTTAAGTGAGCTACATCATTTATGCGCTGCACTTCCAGACCTGATATTTTCAGTTGGTATTGGGTGTGAAGGGGAATGTAGATGGAGAGTAAGAGAGGCAGTTGGAGTTGACATGATGGAAGGCTGTCTGCTTCAGACAGACAGTGTCTCTACAGGTTATCTCTCACTGGGGTTGATCTGATGAACTGCTCCTTTAATTAGCAGACTCTGCTGGCATTACTTAGCTGTTGTCATCGCACATATACCATGTGTGTATGTATGTGCGTGTGTGTGTGTCCTCACCTAGCCTCTTGCAGTACTCAGGCGGAGGGGCGGATAGACAGGTAACCCCACCCGTATGCCCCCCCAAGTTCTTATGTTCTGTTGCCGTGGGAACGTGCCACACCTTCACCGTTGTATCTCGGCTGAGAGGAGAATCACAGACAGAGATAAAATGGAAGACGAGTCAGAGTAAGTGAGAGCAGGCAGGAAAAACAAGCAAAGTTAAAGAGTGTTTGACATACACCTCATGAGAATTAATCTGAGCAGAAGAAAAACAATTACATGTCAGACATCATGGTAAAGAGTGAAAGCATATTAAGTAATAAATTGGCTGAAATGTTCACTTTGCACACGTTTACAAATACTGTGCTTTACCTTCCAGAAACCACCAGATTGTCGACAGCAACCACACAGGTGACGATGTCATTGTGACCCTCCAACAGCCTCAAGCGAAACTTTGCCTTCTCCCAAGATCCTTTGAGTGATGTGAATTCAGCTTTTGTGAAAAAAAAAAAGGATTCGTTCAATTAGCAATGTTGACTCATCAGCAAGCCCGCTTGTTTATCTACACACTTCTTCAATATGGATTAGTCTGCCACTGCAACGTGTGGCGCTAATTTAGTTCCAAGGGTGCAAATATACTTCTGTCTTCAGGGAACGCAATGCAGCATTTGTGTTTTTCATAGCACGTGGGCTTATCAAGCCTCCTCCGGGGAAAACATGTACAATCTGATTTTAGATGTTAATCACAAATGAAAGCACTGCATTTTCCTTTCAAATGCCTGCGATTCAACAGCAATTTTGTCATGTTTCGTTATGATTGCACCTTCTTGTTGCAGGTGCTGTTCCTTTTCAGACTCTGGATGATCTGCAGACATTTCTTTCTCGTGACCTGACACCTTGGCCGGCTCTCTGTTTTCCCGTTGTCTGTCCACTGCTGTCTCCCTCTGCCTGCCAGCTGGTGATGGTGTTGCTTTGAACTCCTCTCCTCCTTTAAGAACCTTAGAGGCTGGAGGCTTTTGCAATGAAAGTGCCCCAGGAGCATCCTCCCTGTGTCAGTTCACAGAGGAAGAGCCAGATAAACAATCAGGATGCAAACTGCACACATCATCGCTCTGTAAGTGGAAGAACATGTGTGGAGGTTCTCCAACCTCCACATAATAAAATAAGAGTAGTTTTTTATGAGCTCCTGGTCTGTATAAGAGGGAGAATATGTGTGTTTCACTGAGTTTGATGTTAATACCAGGATGCTAGTTTTAATAATGTACACAAAGGCTGTGAGGATCTTTAGCAGAGAGGATGACATCCCAGAGTGATGTTTACATGGAACATTACAAACAGTAGAAAGTTCCTGATTTTGTAAAGCGTGACAGTATTTGACCTCCAGTCTGTTTTGATATACAGTACATAAAAAATGATGAAAGAGTTCAAAGTGAATGTTGTTGCTTTTGAAGAATTATCCCCCACAAACACACAAACCAAAATACACATGTACACCCACGATACATCTCCCTTTACTTCCTTACACTTGTCTTTTCATCTTCTCCTTTTTTCTGTCTCCCACAATCCCCAGAGTTTGCTGTGGGCCAGAAAGCTGCAGCTGAAGCTCAGCCAATCTGGAACGCAGCTCCGCCTTCCTGGAGATCTAAGAGAGAAGAGGGCACATGATTGGTTGTAAACCAAGCTACTAAATCCACAAGTTGTTTGTGTGCACATTACAACCAACATACTTGGCTCATCTTGATTTATCAGCCTGGCAACTGGCAACATACACCACACTCCTGATTGTGAGTGATGAAATATGCATGAATGATTGAATTAGGCCTTTCTGCTGGATATGAAATGGCTGTTGTACTAATTGTTGTACTAATTTTGCCCACTTTATTCAGCCTGTACATAGTGTCTTTTGCATTGTCTGAGAAGAATGTGTCATCATCCGAGTTATCTCAGCTTGGGGCTCAGAAACACATACATTACCTATAATTGCCAGAAACTAAGGTTGCAGCATGTGACACAATTTAGAAAATGTTTGTTCACAGACACTCTGCCCTGACATGCACTGTGAGAAATGTGGGTAAGGCCCAGTGTGTAACGATTGGTGACATGTGATGGTGAGGCTGCAGATTGCCACAAAGAGGACTCCTGAGCTGAAGCAAGTCTTTTGCATAGTAAGCTTCAAAACACAAACACATGCTCTGGTTGGTTTGTTAGATTGGGCTCCTATAGAAATATGGCCGATCCTCAGCTGCAGCTACATCTTTAGGACCATTTCTAATTTAAAAATTGACTGTGTTCGGACCAGTAAGCATCATTAAAACAACAGGAGCCTCTAGAACAGCCTGCCAGATGAGATGAAAACTGCAAATAAACATATTGTTGTAGCAAAGCAATAACTTTGTCTAAGTCCATTATACTTTAAATAAATCCATACCACTTTTATGTGTCATATATCAATACAGATATCCCAACCTTGAATTCTTCATAGCAGTCTGAAGCAGTCTTTTACCTCAGTTACATCAACTTAGCTGATAAGACGTTTGTACTGATTTACATGTAGCATCTGTGCTTAGTGAAGCATTTACCTGATATTTTGTATTGATGGCTCAAAATGAATTTACTTTTTTCTTCTTCCAATATCTATTTCCAGTTACTTTAACTATCAGATTATGCTCATCCCTACATTACATTTATTTTCGTTATTACCTTCAACAACTTGTTTTATCACATATTACTTATCTTACTGTTGTTATTGTTCATTTTATTGCTCTACCTTTCCATTTTATTGTATGACTTATGTGATTATTTGTTAAGCACTTTGAATTGCAAATTTGCAGGAAAGGTGCTGCGTAAATAAGGTTTGCTTGATTGATTAAACATGATTTGCAACCTATAACACTGTAAACTTGTCAGCTATGTACAAAATATTGTTTGCTGTGATAGTGTGTGAACTGTTCGGTACATGAATATGAAATCGTACTCTACAATCTACCATAGCTGGAAATGTTTGTTTGTTCTATTGTTCTTTTGTTCATTTGTTCTTGTTTTTATTAAAAACATTGACTTAAACTGTGTCTGTGCTGTGATGGAGTCTGTTGTTGCACTTGAGGGAAATCTATTCAGGATTTGATTAACTCACATAGATCAGATAAAAAGGTAGCTGAAGTGTTTCTGTACCTTGAATCTCTCCTCTGGGGTCAGACTGATTTTTATTTCCAGATTCTCAATCTGTCTCAACTTCTTCTGCAGCTTCCTCACCTCCCCCATTTGTAGCACAGGCTTTTGTGCAAAGTAGCGAAGCTTGAAATGATACTTTAAACCTGACTGATTGAAACTCGGGTTGAAATGTCAAACAAACAAAAAAAACATACAAGTCTGAAGAGGTTTACATAAATGAATCCCACGGACCGGCGGTATGTGAGTGTGTGAGGAAGACAGACGTGTCGCCGGATGTTGACAATGTGGTAAAAGTGTATAACTGTTTTTACAGCGCCATCGTGTGAATAACTAAGGTACTAGCTTAAACACTGTTAATAACAAGTGTACAATGAAGCCACACAGCCATTTTACCAGCAGTACTTTATGAATGACATGGCTGTCTTATGTTGGGTTTTATGTTTAGGACGGTTTATTTAGACACTAGATATTAAAAGTGATTAAAAGTGATTTGCACTGGCGGACAAAAGTTGAGTTTCCGAGTTGTAACTGTAATTTAAAGGAAAACAAAGGAACAAACAAATGAAAACAAACAGTTGTGTGTGTGTGTGTGTGTATAGGGACACCATTATTTTCATTACTGCTTAGTCATACGTGTAGATTAGTAAAATTGAATAAGGCAAAAACATATATGCCATAATAATGACATATATGTAACAAACGTACATATATATATGTATATTTCTAAAATATGTGCATACATATACATCGTTTATTATGGACATTTTATATATTGTAATATTTAAAAATATATCTTTTTATATACAGTATATGTAATAACAATAAATACATCTTTACATATCTGGAGGATGTAAAAACACGTGATAATAGTATAAAGTAATATCACTCTCTGTGTAGGGACATAATATACAATGTATTTGATCTATGGTATTTCCACATGGAATGAAAGGTTCCCTTTCTAACATTGCAAACACCAACGCCACTTCCACTACAGTATGAATGCTATTACAGATGGATTCATTACACTGTTATAAGTTAATTTCTTCTGTTTTTAAATAAATGTTTTGGCAATGTAATATTTCTGCAGTATAGGGCAAAGTCAGATGAAATATTGCTCACATTAAAAATGGTTATATTATTCCATTGCCTACGTGAAATTTCATGACCAGATGAGAGACAGTTTCAGAAAGAAAGAGCATTAAAGTCACTCTTTCATTGATTTGAACATTCACTTTGTGAGTGAGAAGGAATTCTGTGGTAAGGACCACATGTTTCCCAATGACTATTACTAACAGACATTAATCTAATAAAATGCTACAGTGGGAGTAGAAACACCGTCAAGCCACGTTATTAACACTCAATATTATTTCAAAAAGAGCAGGCTCTTTTTACAGGAAGCGACGTCACACTACGGGCCGCTTTTGTTTGACGGCCTCTTCCGGAGGAAGTGAAGCCCAGACGAAGCAGCAGCCTGACCGGAGGAGGAAAACCTGGAAGGAAGAAAAAAACGAAGAGAGGGTAGAAAAAACTTAAGCGGTTTGCAGGAATTTGAACACATTTGGAAACTCTGTCCAAACCGTCCAGCGTACGGCAGTTTCGGAGAGCGAGACGGACTCGTCAGTTCCGGTAAAAGTACTATCCTCCGTGCAGTTGGTAGTAAAATGTGGGTAGATTTGTAGCCGCGACTCTGCTACTACAAATCTACCCGTCCCCACAGCCGGAAGTCTACGAAGATGGTCTATTGGTTTTTTTCTCTTCATTGTAGTTTTTTATGCTTTGTTTTTTTTCCCTTGTTATTTATTGCCGCACTGTGAGCTGCTAACTGTGTGTTAATCAGCACGGCGGCTCTGATTAACTTCAACAATCTAAGGGCCGAAATGGAGTCATGCTGTTGAGCCATGGCTCTGTTACTGTTACATTATATACGACTGATAGTTGACATTTTATTTTAGTAGAGAAAAACTGTTGTCCTATATCGCCTCTGCTGACTCTACTCATAGCTAACTAACCCACTGGTTCTGATGTAAATATCACTAATTATATTATATACGCTATATCTATGTAGGCGCCATGAACCGTGAAAGCCATGTTTTACAGTTGAAGTTAGGTAAAGAAAGTTAACTAGTGCATCACCTATCCAGTGGCATAAACAATGTTGTCACATAATTGTAACATTAATTCGAGAGATTCGCATGCTATTCGTATTTCAAACTAACCTAGAAGTCGTTTTCTTTCCAGGAAATATAAAAAAATGGAAAAAGCTTTATGTTTTATATTTAAGAAATTTATATTAGAAATTATAACAACTAGAATAATATATACAATATAAACATTATGTAACAAGAGTATATAAAGGGCTTAGTATATGTTTGCAGTGTCAGGAGTTGCACACGCATTCAGTGGTCATTTAAATAGATACACATGACATATAAGAAAGTGGCGGGAGCTTATGTGGGATTTTGCTGCTGTAGCCCATGTACCTCAAGGTGTCTTATGCCTTACGTGTAGTTCACATAGTCCTCTGCATAGCTTGGTTGTGACGAGTGGTTATTGGAGTCACTGTTGCCTTTCTGTTATCTCAAACCAGTCTGGTCATTCTTCTCCAACCTCTTGCATCATCAAGGCATGTTCCTCCACTGAAATGGTAGTGTGTGAAATTCCCAGGAGTTCAGCAGTTTTTTTGTTTTTGTTTTTTAATTTTAAAAAATAATTTCCTAGAGTTGTTTCCCAAACGTGGTAATGACAATGTTCTGATAAGTTTTGTTTTGTCCACAAACCAAAATTATTCAGTAATTGAGTAATTGATTAATTGTTGCACCCCTAAGTAAAAGTCACTTGAATTATGTTCAAGTTAAAACTACATTCGTTAGTCTTGGCTAATAATTGGCTGATAATTACATTGGCAAGCAGGTCTTATAAAATGGCTGAGTAATGTATATTTAACTTTAGTTATATTGCTACAGAAGAAAATTATATTTAACAATATTTTATCACCCAGTCTTATTAAAATCACATATGTTAATCGCTGTTGAATTTCCAGGTTCTGGTTTTTTATGTGTGTTGGTCTCTTCCGCTCTGTCTTGTCATGTTACTGAGGCACTTAAGCTCACTGTCATTAGCAACACTTGTGCTTCTCCTTCAATAGAAAGTTGCATTATCTGCTGTGAAAGGGCTTATTTGTAATTTTTTTGGAGAGTATGCACCAATAAAATGCAATTTTAAATAACTTAAATAAGCACCTTGAGGCTGGTCCAAGAATGGCCCTTATGTTAAAATATGACTTTCATTATTCCACTTGATATTTCACTTTCATGGTGCCTACCTCTAAGTTTCATTTCTGTCTATTACAATTACGACTCAATAAACCTTGGCCCATGTAACATAGGAATAGGAATTTGTCCCTCAAACATTAGACAATATTCAAGTATTATATGTCAAAATAAATTAAGCAGATGCTTTTAAATGTTGTCACCATGTCCTCCCCATTACACTGCAGAGTAATGGTCCTCTTAATTACTCATTACTATCTCTAAACCATTCTGCTCCTAGTATCAGGCTGCTCTGTTTTGCTAATGTAGACTATTTGTGTTCTGCTTTTGGTTTATTAGATACAACTCACCAAAACAATCAATCTAAAAGCAAGAGCTCTGTAAAAATTACTCTCGCTCACTCATTTTCTACCGCTTTATCCTTTACTGAGGGTCGCGCGGGGTGCTGGTGCCTAACTCCAGCTGACATATGGAGGCAGGGTACATAGAGATCACAGGGCCTCATAGAGACAGACAGCTATTCACTCTCACATTCACACCTACGGGCAATTTAGAGTGTCCAATTGGCCTAATCCCCAAATCTGTATGTTTTTGGACTGTGGGAGGAAGCCGGAGTACCCGGTGAAAACCCACACACAATTTGGGAGATCATGCAAACTCCAAGCAGGAGGGCCCCTGTTCCAATTGGGTCGCAAACCCAGGACCTCTTGCTGCAAAGGCAAGAGTGCTAACCACTACACCTGCAATAAATCAGTTCAGTTCAATTGAATTTTTTTTATATCAGGCGAAATCACCACATACATTATCTCAAGGCACTGTATATAGTAAAGCAAATCCTTTACAATATTAGAGAGAGAAGAGAAACCCAAAAGTTCACACAATTAGCAAGCACTAGGCATCAATGGAGAGAAGAAACTCCTTTTTAACAGGAATAAGTCTCTGACAGAACCAGACTCAAAGTTGTGCAGTCATCTGCCTTGACCGATTGGGGTGAAAGGAAAATGGGGGACAGGGGAGAGGTGGGGACAGAAAGGGGGGAGAGAAAGAAAAAAAAGAAGAGGGAGAGACAGAAGAGAGAGACCAGGAGCAAATATACAACAGTTGTATCAAGTTTAGAATCAGTTGTGTCATGTTCATAGCACTACGGTGTCAATTATACAAGCAATAGCAGAGACTGTTCAGAAGAAATTGTACTGATAAACTTTTTTAATCATAGCATAATAATGACAAAAACAATGACAATGGTGCCTATTGTCAGTTTTGTCATAGAGGTGTGCTGAATTTGATTTAACTTTATAGACTCTTTGGCATTTGCAGTCTCGAAAGCTGTTGAATAGTTTTTTCTTATGTTTAAAAGTTATTCACATAATTTGTCACTTGCATCAGCACCACAAACTACAGCATCTAAAAAGACCATAAAGTTGGATCTTGCTCTCTTGTTTACAGACCACCAAACTGATACACAATTTCACTTAAATCTGTGAAGTTACTAAACTGTTTCTGTTTTTGTGTCTTTGCAGAAATGATGGAAGATTCTCATTTTAATTCATCATATTTCTGGTCTCCTGTCCCTACGGTGCCAGGACAGGTAAGACTGAACAAAACAAGAGAAATACATGTTAGGGTTGTCACAGTTATTTTATTACTACAGTAATGTCTTATACACTACAAAAACACCAGATGCACTGTCAAAGGAGATGATAACAGACCCTAGGAAAGTATTTAAAAATGGTAAATAACCTTTTACTGCTTCTAGTGAAAAATGTTTATTGAATAGTCTATTTTTTATAAAGATGGTTCAATTTTTTCCTGCAACATCAGCTGCTGTCAGCTCAGCAGGCATTTAGTGGAACCCGTTGGTACCACAGTGATTTAATAGTTCTCAGATTTGACATTTTTATGATGTTTTTTTACTTTAAATGCAGAGAAGTTTTAAGGAACATTGGGTATTGTGTGGGCCACAAGGTGGTGTATGTGGCTAGCACTGTTGAAGGTTGAAGGTTACCAGTTGTTTACATCCTTGTTCAGATTTTTCTGTGTGGAGTGTGGATGTTCGCACCGTGTGTGTGTGCGTGGGTTTTCACCGGTTTCCTCCCACAGTCCAAAAACATGCACAGGTTAATTGGAAACCCAAAATTGACCTTTGACCTCTGAGTGTGAGAGTGAATGGCTGTTCGTCTCTGTATGTTGGCCTTGCGACAGATTGGCAATCTTTCCAGGGTGTACCCCAATTTTTGCCCTAGGTCAGCTTGGATTGGCTCCAGCAGCCCTGCAAACCTCTTGTGAGGACAAAGTGGTAGATAATATATGAATTAATGATGCTTTTGGTGATTTTTTTTTTCCCTACTGTACTGCAGCTGTGGTGCATGGCCAACAGCTTATTTTGAATCAGTTTTGGTTCTAATTCTGTCACATTGTCTGGATTTCTTATTTTATATATTTGTATATTAATGTAATTCTTTTTATGGTTTAGTAGTTATTGTTTTAGTTAATTGCTTATCTCACTCTTTTGCTTAGTTTTAGTGTGTTTTAGGTCGCTACTTATGTTTGTAATGTCTGCGCTGTCTGTAAGATGTTTGTTAAAAGATGAATTGGTTTTAAAATTGCAAGGTAAAAGGAACTTGTCTTGGAACATCCAGAGTCTTCTGAAACAGTATTTCAAGGTCTCACATCACAGAGCTAAATCACTTCTTGTGACCAAAAAAAGGGGAATGAAGGAGTCCAATATCTGATCAAGTCTCGGCTTTCCCAGCAGATTGAGAATGCCATGTTCCTGAACAAGATGAAGGAGCAGCAGGAAAAGAATCCTTCTTTCTCTACTTCATCTGCATCCCACTACCAGACAGCTCTCCTCACCATCCCTACTCCTGGGGCTAAGACAGATGGTGGAGGGCACGCTGGTAGTGCAGCACACCTCCACCCTCCTCACAGCACCCAGAACATCACGGTGCTGCCTGTCCCTTCCACAGGCATCATGACAGCAGGTCAGTCTGGATTTGCTGGATGTTTGGGACTGTCATTGTGTGGTGTAAGATCATGTGAATGATAATGTTGATAGGTAAATTGCATAAACAGTAGACCTAAAAGCAGCACTGTAAACTGAGGGCAAACTTTCCCTGCTGAATGAACCTCAATTTGTCTTCATTTGTGCTGCAACCTTGGGGCCTTCCTCAAATAATAGAACAATAGCAACAATATCCACAAACAATAGTTTGTGCATTAAAACACTTTAACTGAAACATGGAGTATTCAAAGAAAAGTCTTGAAATATCACAATAAAATATTGGGTGGGTTAGGTAGTTGGAAAAAGTTGGCATGTCAATTAAAGGTAGATCCAAATAAAATAATATCAGGACGTTTAGAAATCATATGACTGACACATCCTTGTCACTTCAGGTCAAGAGTGTTTGCTCAGTAGTAAGTGAGGGTCAAGTCTCCAGTATCCCAAAACTCATTATCCAGTTAGAATTTCACAAAGAGGCTGTTTGCTCATGAGATTATTCTGTTTGTCAGTGAATAAATGGCTGTCATCAAATAAAGTGACATACAGAGGAGAATACTAATGTCAGAAAGTTGGCCAAAAGGCATAAGTGACATTTTGTTCATTCTGTTAATCTAGTTTGGGTAATAAAAAATTGTGGACCTGAAAACTATCCACAGTGACTTTGAATTCCTTTGTGAGGCACTGCCTGCAATTTCCTTAATAACGTGATTATTTTTCTGTCCACAGCGGGTTTAGTCATCACAACTCCTCAAGGAACACTAGTCTCTCCCACCTCCTCTCAGTCATTTGTGTCTGGTCATCCTGCAACAACTATGATTGTTTCAGCGCTACATTCTTCAGGTGAAATACACACAATCCCACCCATACATAAAACATAAGGGCTGCAAATAATGGTTACTTACATCATTGCTTAATTGTTTCTAGATAGATAGATAGATAGATAGATAGATAGATAGATAGATAGATAGATAGATAGATAGATAGATAGATATTTGATCCATAATGTGTCAGATAATCAAAAAAAATAAATGTTCATCTTTTTCCCAAACCTCAAAAAGACGACATCCTCCAACATTTAGTTTTGTCCACAAACCAAGGATTTTCAGGTTTTGTAGTTTCTTTGTCTTCGAGGGGTTTGTCAGAGTAGTTGCTGATTAAAGTTAAAACAGTACATAAGAAATTTTTTTTGCAGCTTTGAATTCAATTGCAGAGATTTCAAACATGGTCAACCCTACTACATGATCCAAAAGGTGGTCTTTTCTTTAGGCCTCGGCCACGAGAGAGTAAGATTCTCTGTAGCTTGTGCTTCGAGTTAAAAGCATATAGTTATCAGCTAAGAATCACACAGTTGGCCACGCATATTTGTTTATTGGATGTTCATAATTTAGTTGACTCTTTCATAATTTTTATGAAAGAGTAAACAAAACTCTTTCATAAAAGAAAGAAATGTGTCACCTTGCCCTTAAAATATTCATGTTCATCATTCTGCGATTTCACCAAGAAATTTTCTTTTAGGAAGAAAAGCAAAGCAGATCAGTTGTAATGAAATTTATCCAGTTTAATGTCCTTGCTGTTTGAAAAGTCAGTTGTGCATGAAAGAAGTTCAGTTAAAAGCAGTTGATTTACTGCACCTCACATTTTAACTAGATAATTCTCTCCTCTCAACACGCTTCTTTTGATTCTCTAGACAAAAAAGAGGGGGATGGAACGTCCCATGTTGTAGTGATGCCAACGCCCTCAAAACGAGGTAGAAAGAAGAAGATGACGACAGTGGCCAGCGTAGGTCCTGTTGGAGGAAATGAAACACTAGTACTTGCACATTTGACAGCTGGTGGCCAGGTAGGAAAGTATAATATGTAAACAAATGGCATGTAGTCCATTATTTCAAAAATTAAGCATTCTATTTTGGCTGGTGGCATCTTTACAGCATCACAGTGGAGACCCATATGACCTGTCCAATGAAGAGGAAGACCATGGTCCAAAAGACAGTACTAAGACATACAGGTAAGATAATAACCACCACCATCTATTTATTCCAACTAATAGTTGCTCTAGCTGTTGAATGCAAGCACACCTGTTGTCTGTGCTCTGTCCAAATCAGCATAGATATATTGCGCTTTTATGAATAAACTTGCTGTTGCTTGATATAAGCATCTGACACACACATACACAATTCTTCTAAACACACTTCACTGCATGATGTGGCAGAATGTGCTTTGTTGTGGACATCTGATTCTTTCTTCTTATGTATTTGAGAAACAAATACATGAAAGCTTCGTAGATGCAAACACTTGATGCGACCCTGCCTACTATCATCTGTCCTCTTTATATCGCATGCTCTATCAGTTGTGATCTTTCAAGCACTCGTGTGTCCCCATCTATCACTTCTAAATGACTTATGTACCTTTCCCCTTCAGTTTTCATTGATATCTTCCCTGACAACAGCTTTCTCTGTTTGTATGTCCCTTTCATTTGACTGAACCAATTTATGTCTTTATTGGTTTCTCTTTTCCTATCATTTTTGTGTAACATTTCATTCTGTCCATCATTTTCTCTCTTGTTGCCACCTTCTCCTGATTTTCCCCTTTCTCATCTTCTCTTGTTTTCTTATATCTCTTTATATCTCTTTTTTTCTGTATATGTATCCTTTTTTTTCTTCCCCCCTTGTTTTTCCATCCCGCCCTCCCCTCCATTCCTTTGTCTCTCCGCCTGTAGGTGCCGGATGTGTGCGGCGACCTTCTTCAGTAAGTCTGATATGCAGATCCACTCCAAGTCGCACACAGAGGCCAAACCTCACAAGTGTCCTCACTGCGCCAAGTCATTCGCCAACTCCAGCTACCTGGCCCAGCACATCCGCATCCACAGTGGGGCCAAGCCTTACACCTGCTCCTACTGCCAGAAATCTTTCAGGCAGCTCAGTCATTTACAGCAGCACACACGGTACTGCAGATCCCCTGCCCCATTTCCTCTTCCCGAATCTAGCACCATATTCCCTGTCCTCTTGACTTGTCCTGCCGAGTTCCCTCTTGAAACCCAGACCTCGTGTCCTCTTCTTCCTCCTGGGAAGAGAGCGCAGTGGTGTGCAGACGCATATTACTTTGCTACGTGGATGTTTGCGCGCATGCAGTTCATCCAGAAGTGACCTTTTCTGAACAATTTGAATTCGAATCACACCTTTTAAGTTGGACTTCATCCATAAAATGATTTCATAATTTATACACTAATCAGATTGGCCATTAAAAATGCATGAAGCTCTTATAGGAATTGACACAATGAGAATGTTTGACCTTGCAATCTTTTTCCAACTGTGTGTATATCTGTGCTCACCGCATGCTTTCCTCTCTATTGTTTGCATGCCATTTTTCCTTCTTCAAACACCTTCACCTGTGACTTGTCTGCATGTTCTGTCATCCCCTCTGCTTGTTCCACAGAGCCACACACAGTGCACATTTAGATGTTCACGCAACAGTTTAAAGCTTAAAGATGTGCTTTGTTCCATCGAGCCTTCCCATCAAATCCATTGTGATAATGATTCGTTTAAGTTAATGGCATTTTTTTTGTTCTTGCTTAAATCATTGAATGGCCATGCTCTGTAGAAATCTTAGCTGCCACACTCTGCTTTCATACCATTGCCCTTTTTGTGTTGGAGTACTTCATTCAACTGCATTGGAGTTTGTTTGTTTTTTTGTTTTTTTTTTACAGTTTAAAATATTTGCAAATGGGACAGAATAATAAATTAGTAAATTTCGATATATTTCATTGTTCTATATGTGTTGTTTTATACCATTTTAATAATATATAATGCATAGATGTTGATAACAATACATATATTTAACTTCTTACCCTTTCACTAGAGTGTGGTAGTAAATATGTGTTATTGCTATACCCTGCTTAAATCTATCGCACAGTGAATATTCAACTAAAGCTTGATTTTAAAAATGTATGCATTGCAAATCAATTATATTTGTCAGATAAATCTAAATTTGATGATTTCTTCAAATCAGTCTGCCTACTTACAAGTTAAAAAGCTGTAGATTTTTAAGTCACCTTTCCAAGAATCATTTTTGGCTCCATGTCTCTCTGTGCTTGTCAGGGGACCCTTCTTGATTCAAAGGTTTTAAGGAAGAAGTTGTGTGTTTGTCTTTTCACATTCTACCCTTACGATTTTATCTCCCTTTCTCTGTCACCCTCCTGTTGGCCCTCATCAGGAATCACACAGAGTCTAAGCCTCACAAGTGTCCCCACTGTACCAAGTCTTTTGCCAACTCCAGTTATCTGGCCCAACATGTCCGTATCCACACCGGAGTGAAACCCTACTCCTGCTCCTACTGTCAAAAGAGTTTCAGACAGCTAAGTCACCTTCAGCAACACAACAGGTAAGTGAATCACTGGTCTTGGGTTTCTCATTTGCCCGTGTGTTTTACTGCAGTCAGGTTAGATCACCCTGAAAGTGATAGGATTGCAAGTGTGTATGAACAAGTATGCGTTTTCTTGCGCTTTTATGCAGGATTCACACTGGAGAGCGACCATACAAATGCACCCATCCAGGCTGTGAGAAGTCCTTCACGCAACTCTCAAATTTACAGGTGTGAAAGAGATCAGATCTCAAGCAGTGCATGCCATGTCTGTGTTATTTCCTGTACTACAAAACACTAAACTGTACTGTGACCCTGCTTTAGCTTTTTTCTTGTCTTGAATAATATTTTTTTCTCAGTCCCACCGGCGTCAGCACAACAAAGACAAGCCCTACAAGTGCACCAACTGCAATAAAGGATACGTAGATGCAGCAAGCCTGGAGGTGCACATGTCCACACACACTGTCAAACATGCCAGAATCTACTCCTGTGGTCTCTGCAATCGCACTTATACCTCAGTAAGACAAATGTCCATTTCTGAAGAGCATTTCTACATGAAACATTATGAATCTACTCCCTGGCAACAGACGCCTGGCAGCTACTTTAGACCATGTAGTCACATGTCCACTGTTTCAACTCTACCTATCCTCCCCTCATCTCAGGAGACGTATCTGGTGAAACACATGGAGAAACACAACCCAGACCAGTTGACTGCACCAGCAGTCGTGGCGGCACAGTCGGAACAACCGAACCAGAGCCAAACCCAGGGTCAGACTGGGGCTCAGAGTCGCATTGAGGGCGCAGATAGAGGATCAACCCGTGCTGGGGGAGCTGGAAGTGGAAGACTGGGTGGAGGCCAACAGGGACAGAGCCAGGGTAACTACCCCCAGACAGAAAACATCCCCTGTCCATTTGACCTGCACCAGTATAAGACAGTGTCTGCCAGTGACATCCAGTACAAACCAGTCAGTGTGGCTGACATTGCTTCTCACAAGGACCTCTGTCTCACTGTGTCAGCATCCACCATTCAAGTGGAACACCTCAACTCTTAGAGGTGAAGAAAAAGAGGGAGTGTGGGGAATAGGGAAGTTAAAATCAATTCAAAAATGCAAGAAATGGAAGATGGAGAGTCAAAGGATAAAAGCAATACTAAGATGAAACAAGAACCTTGGAACATTTAACTGTGCCTGAACAATGGCTTCAGGCTGACAGGGCAATGATAATGGTGACTCAGTATACTGAAGACTATAATTTTGTTTTTTGTTTTAGTTTGTCTCTTATTGATGTTCTGGCTTTTTTGATTTGTTTTCCCTTTGCTTAGCTGTCCTGTCTTGGTATAAAGTGCATGTAAAAGCTGCAATAATGTATGTTTCAGTCCATCACAGTGATGGTTTTACAAGAGGAAGAGAATCAAAGAAACAGTGCATCTGTTGTTTATCACCTCTTGCTCTTCCCTTCAAATGCAGACTTGACCATAGCAATTGATGGTCTCTCTGTTGTTGAAATCAGTAGTGAATTTTGAAGGTAATTTTTTATACTTTCATACAGTATTTCAGTTTTTACTGTGTTATTGCATTTAATATGTTATAAATTATGTGACTGCTATGAATTCTTTTTAACCTCAAAGGGATTTACAGCTTATTTCTTTTTTCAGGAAAGGAAAATATCAATCAAGTATATATAGATATATACTATCAATTAATGAATAACGATTGTATGTTAAAGGGATGTTGTAATCCATAAACCTATCCGGACCCACTGACATACCTTCACATGATCTTCGGGGGAATAATGTGCCAGTTCAATGTTTTGTGTGATCCTTTTGTGTACTGCTTTGTGTATATGTTCCATAAGTAATGTTATTCAAATGTGTATTTGTTATAATACTACCACAATAACATTTATAATGCTTCTTTATAGATTTACTGACACATCAGAAAATTGTGGAGGGTTGTGCTTTTAATACAATAAACCCTGTGAAATGTTCTCATTAGCAATTTTTTTCTGTCCCAGATTAATGACAAATTAAATGCATATAGCATATACAAGTACATCTTCCCGGTTATCTGAATTCTGGTCTATCATATTATGCAAATTATGTTTTTGGCATTCTTGATTTAAAAGCTTAACCAGGGATGGGGATTATAAATTTACTACAACTATATGTACCCCAAGAACATCACGTCTATTACAGTGCTAATCTATATATACACGGAGAAGAGGAAAACACGTTGCGTATGTAATTGAGGTGTACATTGTTTAAAGCGTGTCTCTGCAGGAATGTGCGAATGTGTGAGGTGTTTACAAAAGTGGACAGTACCAACGGGGGGGGGTTACCTTTTTACAAACCCAAATATTCACAGTTGTTGCGAGTAATGATACTCGGAGTGAGACTGTTTACTTACAGAAAACCTCCCAGAACTGGGCAATCTAACAAAAGTCAACGTGACCAAAGATTGAGTGGTTTGTGATCACTTATACTTAGTTTCGCCCACCGCGCGCTGCAGTCTGCAGTGGACATGGCGTCACTGAAAAGTGTAGGAGTCGAGAAACTTCACCCATGTAATACCTTTTTACAAACCCAAATATTCACAGTTGTTGCGAGTAATGATACTCGGAGTGAGACTGTTTACTTACAGAAAACCTCCCAGAACTGGGCAATCTAACAAAAGTCAACGTGACCAAAGATTGAGTGGTTTGTGATCACTTATACTTAGTTTCGCCCACCGCGCGCTGCAGTCTGCAGTGGACATGGCGTCACTGAAAAGTGTAGGAGTCGAGAAACTTCACCCATGTAAATAACGTCTAAAGCAAAACTGCGTGTCAAGCTGTAGTTAGGAATATACAGAATACAGATTCGTAAATATTGTTTTAACCAGCTCGTTTTTTTAGTATGCCCCGGAAAAAGCCATTCAGCAACAAACAGAAGAAAAAACAGCTGCAAGTCAAGCGGGAGAGAAAGAGGGGTAACTACACTTGTCTTTAGCGTCACCGTGCTAGCGTTGGCAGTTAGCTAGCGGTTCATGCTCCACAGCTAACGAAGCACAGCTACTTCATCTGCAAGCTGTTTGTTTGTCAGTGAGACTGTATTTAAAAAAGGTTTAGATTCCTAATGGCTAAAAGCACACGAACTCTCATTCTGTAAACATCCGTCTTCTGTATTAGCTAGCTGTACTTACAACTTGCTCTCGAGTCTGACCAGGGTATAACATTGCGAAGAAGCTGACTTGCTTGTGTCAAAATGTATATACTGACGATTTTAAGAGTTAACAACATTAGACACAACACTAAGCCATAAGACCGTGTAATATGACAATGTGTTCATAAGTCAAGATTTCCAGGTGCTTGTGTAAATGTGCATGTGTTTGAGAGACCGTTCAAGTGCTCTGTAGTATCTTCAGCTTCTTCAGCTAATTTGTGTTTTCTTCTTCAGTTTAAGTCGTTATGTAAAAGTACTCTGAACTTCCAGTTTGTCTGCAAGCTGCCATACACATTAACTCACCTTTCTTTTATCACCACCCAGAAAAATAAGCATAAATGTCCTGAATATTTCTTCCATATTCGCTAACATTAATTGACATTCACAAATTTCCATCATATTATAAAATGCAAGATAATGATTCATTCTCTGAACAAAGCCTGTTTGTGCAGTTCTCACTCCAACAAGGCGGGTTAATTAAAAAAAATTCTCATGTATTTTTTTAACATAAATGTATTAGTGAGACGTATTTATTTGAGATAATTTGACATTTGAAACAAATCCAAATAATTAGTATCAAAGAATATACAATAGTAGGGTAGATCATTTCTACTAAGCAAGGTCAAGTGATCTGTACATTGTGGTTCAACAGTGCAGGGCATCAGTATAGAGTTACTAACGCGTCAGAATAATTGGAAACAAGTACCTCTAATGTTGTGCATGGAATGCACAAGTCTTATTATATTAGTGAATGTTGGTCAGCTTCAATTACTGATTATTTGCATTTTCTATTGATTGTTTAGTCTAAAATAGTCCAAACTGACATCTTCAAGTCTTCAAGTACAACTTTTCAGTATGCTGCCATGTAAAAAAAAAAAAAAAAAGAAAAGAAAAAAAAAAGAAAAAGCATAAATAAATTCCATTTATCAGCAAAATATTGCATTTTGCCTGAAAGGAAAGCAAAAGTAAACAAAAACAATTATTTGTTTTTATAAATAGATTTTTTTCTGGTCTATTACTTCACTGCTCGTTTCCATTAGAATTGGTATATGTAAATAACAAGCGCATTGATGTATGCTGTGTTTTTAGATCTTTGTTTTTTACCCCTCATTTAAAGGTGACACAGGTTCTGGGCCTAGCAGTCGTAATGCCAGTGTTGAGCGAGGAGATCGTCAGTCAGATACCTCAGACAGCGAGACCACTGATATTAGGAGAATAAACCAGCAGCCCTTTAGTAGAGATGGTAGACATGACCCCAACAGGTGAGTGGGCCGTGTTATTATGAACAAAAATTCAGCTTTCGATAAATGTAGATCACTGTGTGACTTATTGTCATTATAAAAGATAAACGGTGTTAACCTGGTGTGTCAGCAGGATGCTTAAAACTATAGTTGATAGCCAAGTATAGTAATATGTCAAGACACACTAAATAAGAGGCCTGATTTTAAAACCTGCAAAACTAACTTTATTTTATTTTAAAAGACCTACTGTATATCTTGGTTGTTTTTGCCATAATAAACCCATACTTTAAGTGATCTTCTCTAAAATGTAATAGTTCTTGTGAAAGTCAAATTATACACTGACACTTTAAATTATCACCTCATTAAAACAAACTTCTAATTCCTCTTCTCAGGTTCCGACTGCACTTTGAGAAAGAGAGTAAAGAGGAGGTGGAAAAGAGAAAGAAGTTGGCCAGAGAGAAGACATTGCAGCCAGTCTCAGACAAAGAACTCGAAGTCAACATCAATGACATCCATCCCTCAGAGAAAGGTTCAGCTTTTAATTGAAGAAGGGAAAAAATGTTTCACATGACAGTCTCAAAATAAGTCAAATGGATGCACAGATAAGGTGAATAGTTTTGGTCACTACTTGACATACTGAAACTTGATTATCCACTGACAGGTCTTGGTTTCCCACGGCGGCCATCTTGGAATTATGATATGACACGAGAGAGCCTGCTGAGGAAAGAAGAGAAGTCGTTCAGAGAATATCTTGATGATCTGCACTCCAGAAACCCACCCGGCTCCCTCAGCCACTTTGAGCACAATCTTGAGGTATGTAACTTAGGAGACATACTAGCAGAGTTAGTTGGTTATCACATAACATTTTTGTTATGTAAGAACCATGTTTTTTGAGGCAGAAAATTTTAGACTATCTCCATGATTTCGTGCAGAAGAATTGCTAATTTACAGGTACCTGCACCATTCTTGTGCAAAATGAGTTGCCTGTAAAATGACTCATTAAACCAACAACATAATTACAATGCAGACTAATTTAGGGCTGCAGCTGAATATTTTGGTAATCGAGTATTCTATTGAATATTCCATCGATTCATCGAGTAATCGGATAAAACGTACTTTTATCCTATTACTTTTGCTTTGCTGGGTTTGCTCATTTTCGCTGTATTCACTGTTTTTGGTACCGGCGTCTGCCATTCTGTACAGCTAAACTGTCCACACACTTTCCCCAAAGCCCGCTTCCATCTTCTTCAGCTTTGTAGGGACGCATAGCCTGTGACGTAAGCACGTTGTATCACACTAAAAAGAATCCGTGCAAAATGTGAGCTTTAAATTTAATCAAACAAGGCTTCGAGGCAAAGGAAATTCCTCAATCATTTTTTGTAATCGAGTTACTCAAGGAATCGTTGCAGCCTTAGTCTAATTTTGCCATTTTCATCTAAAATATGCAAAAGCTCGTCACATCAGTACAACATTTTTTGAACTATATTGTGTCCTGTATTTTCCACTGGGAACAATCATCATCATATCTTACCCACGTGCTGTGTTATTGCTTAGCCTATGAAAATGGTTACATTGTGTTTCAAAGCCAAAAGCCTGCAGTTCATTTATTTCAAAGTGTGTGGGCTGAGCTCAGGCAGCACATCACAGCAGGGCTGTAGCACTTGGTGATGTAATCAGTGACTCTCATTAATCTAGAGTGGATGGCTATTTAAGTACTACAGAGGGTAAAAAAGTTATATGCATGTGGAAAAGATTCAAGATTCAATATTTGTCTAAAAGGAATTTGTCTAAGACAGAAAAGCTTCCACATGATCATCACACATAAGTGCAGGCGTAATACAGTCTCTCGTTTGACATTTTCTTCAAGTTTAGGAATGAGTGAGTCTTTACACCTGTTAAAGAGATAGTTCAGGTTTTTGGAATTGTGTTTGTATGAAATACTCCATAGTTGTAGTACTGAATGGCTACTACGGAGCACAAAATATGTCAGGTTTTGTGCTCCCTGTGTCACCCTGTGTCAACACTTTATCTGCCACATAAGGTTTGCAGGGGCCACTGGAACTAAACCCACCAGACTGTTTGCAGTTTAGGGTGTCCACTTAACCTCTGTATGTTTTTGGTCTGAGGGACTCCACGCAGAAAGGCCCTTTCTTGGACCAGGTTGCGCACCGAGGTTTTTCTTGCTGCAAGGCAAAGAGTGCTAGCAACTTTTCCACTATGTGGCTGCATCTGTTGGTCTTGCAAATGTTTCATAATAGAAACCATGGTGAAAAAAATTAGTGGAAACCGGGAAATTAAATGCTAGAGTATTTTTACTGTGAGCAGGTGCATAACATGTTGTTTGTGAAATATGCAACAGATAAAAGTGATAATGAACTGTTCAGCCGAGCTGTTGGCTGCTGCAGCAGTCATCACTAAAGTCAGTGGCTTTGTGTCACACTTTTTATAAATGGCTGATTGTTGTTTGACATATGCAACCAAAAAAAAAGCAATACAAAACAACTTTGTGAAATAGACTGAGATGATTACTTACTTAATCAGGAAGAGAGCTGAGCTCTTCCTGATTAGAGCTCAGTTCAATTTTATTTGTATAGTGCTAAATCGCAGCATACATTATGTCAAGGCACTTTACATAGTATAGTATTATACAGTATATTAGAGAGAGAGGAGAAAATCCAACAGTTCACACAATAAGCAAACATTAGGTGTCAGTGGAGAGAAAAAACTTGTCACAGAACCAGACTCAGAGATGTGCAGCTATCTGCCTCGACTGCTTGGGGTGAAAGGAAAAATGGGGCACAGAGGAGAGGTGAGGTACAGAAAGAGGGCAGAGAAAGGGAAAGAGAGAGGTTAGGTAGAGACAGCAGAGAGAGACCAAGAGCTGATATATGACAGTTGCATTGAGGTTTAGATTTAGTCAGTACAATTCTGAATTGGTTGTGATATGTTTACTATAATGTCATTTATACAAGCAGTAGCATAAATTGTTGAAAATAAAAACCAAAATGTGAGCCTACATCGCTCCCTGCTTTCAAACTATGTTTTTTTGTCACTGTTTTGATTGAAAGAGAGTCCCCTTGTGGCAGAAATTACATACTTAAGCAATGTCACATGAGAAGTGCTTTGCACTCAATATCAGCATGGCAGGACAATTGCTGCAGATATCACAGCCAATGATATTCAATATGACAGCAGGATGTGGACTGTGATATTGTTTTTTAAAACTGTTTTACAAACGCAATTTAGTGAATTAGAAGCTACAACTGATTATTTGTGTTTTATTTATTTATTTAACTAGCAACTAATACACGACTTGATTATTGCCTTGCAACACAAAGAATGATCTTGTCCTGCATGCTGCACTTTACAGCACGTTATGTCCACTAGTTTGATTCATGTATATTTATTTGTATGTTTCCATTAATTGTGCAGACAGATTGTCAGATCCAACAGTTTTATAAAAAAAATGATAAGAAATTGAGTAAACAGAAATTGTATAATAAATTTATAGATATCCCTCTGGTTTTACTTTTTGTTTATAATATTAAAATAAACCATGCTTCCCTCTCTTTTATTTTGCTGTAGACATGGAGGCAGTTATGGAGAGTGTTGGAGATGTCAGATGTCATTCTGCTCATTGTGGACATCAGACACCCGGTAGGTCATCTTTCAGTGAAAGGTGGTCCTCAGATTGGGTCTGGCCACTAGATGGAGACACAGCCATAATCCGTCTTTATACCCAATACAGTGCTTTTTATTAATTTGTATATTTACTTGGAACATGTTTTTAAAGTTGCCTTTAACTGAGACTTTACATTAATGCTGAAATAATCCAAGTAAAATTGTATATCATTTATAGAACAGTCTTTGCACTAAATTGACAAAGACAATTAAGATCAATCAAAAATACTTTTTAAGTGAGGAAAATTGTTGTATTTGATTTACTTTTATGTCCAATATATGTAATTAAGAGTTTAGATCTCATTCTGAGTTAAACTGAATACCTCGGATCATATTGTAAGACCTGCTTCTGACACTTTCTATCCTATTTCACCATTCCAGATATTATTTGAGTAAAGTGATTTCACTTCCCCTTTTTAGAGGTTCTAGGTTAATGGCAAAGTTAAAAACGGCACAGCTCGTCTTGAGCCTATAAAATGAAATGATACAGTGTCTTATTTTTTGAACATGATGTTAATAATGTGTGTCCTAATGTAAATTCCCAGGTGCTGCAGTTCCCTCCAGACCTGTACCACTACATCTCAGGAGAGCTGCAGAAGCAGGTGGTTTTGGTGTTAAACAAAGCTGACCTGTGTCCTCCCCCACTTGTGATTGCTTGGAAACACTACATGACATCTCAGTTCCCCCACCTGCAAATAGTGTGCTTCACCTCCCACCGTGGGCAGCCATACAGCACAGGTGAGGATTGGCATCAGACAGACAGGGAAATCAAAATAAGCCAGCCAGCCAATCAATGAAATTACTCTGGTGAATATGACCAGAATAACCTGTTAAAAATACCCATGTATGTCTGTCGGCTGCCTTACAGTGCTCCAGAAGAAGAGGATGAGGAGGAAGGCCGACTGGAGTAATGCTGGAGGTCCTTTAGACATCCTAAAGGCCTGTCAGGAGATCACAGCAGGGAGAGGTGGGAATCTGCTCTTCATCTGTCATACACAGAGTAAAACCTGTGCAGTGACGCATGCATCAGTTTGTCTACAATACTAACTTCACTTGCTCATTTGTTCACAGTTGACCTGTCCAGCTGGGAGCAGAAAATTCAGAGAGATGCAGATGCTGAGAGACTCGATGAGGAGGGAGCAGAGTCTGTGCTGGTGGAGCATCAAAGTGACAGTTCCATGGAGATGAGCAGTCCATCAGAGGAGCTCTACAAAGATGGCATTCTCACTTTGGGCTGTATAGGTACAACCATGTTTTTACAGAGATATCTTACTAAAATCTTTAGTAAAATGTGACAATATTCAAACCAAGTTAAAGAATCACAATCATTTGATATCTGACATTTTATTACGGTAAAATGATTGGCACAAAACAAAAAAGACTTTAGTACGGCAAAAAAGACTTTAGTACGGCAACACTGTTCGACCAGGGACCCTTTTCATTACTGCACCACACGTGTCTGGCTTAGCTGAAGAAGTGACTGTGGAAGTAATTCCAGGAATGATCATTTTACTCCACCACCTTAGCTGAAAACATTATGTTAACAGACACACATTCAGCTGCACTGTCCACTTTCTTTGTTGACCACTCACCCAAGACAAGCACACACACACAATTATGCCTCTCTCTCTCTGTGGATCACTCACCCATGCTCAAGCATAAAGTATACTGTTGTACACCGTAAAACCATTAAAATTCTGAAAAATACAGTGATATACAATCTTTGTCATACTAGTGAGCACTATGTTTTACCATTCAATTATTGCCTAACTCTACTTTAGGCTATTGTTAGAATTAGCATTAGAAGATGACTTGTTGATATTGAAAACTCATAAAGATCATCCTGTTTTTTTCAGGTTTTCCCAATGTTGGCAAGTCATCTGTTATCAACAGCCTGGTGGGGAGGAAGGTGGTGAGTGTGTCTCGAACCCCAGGTCACACCAAATACTTTCAGACCTACTACCTCACCCCAACAGTTAAACTCTGTGACTGTCCTGGACTGGTGTTTCCTTCGCATGTCAACAAGCAGTTGCAGGTACAAACTTAATTTTATATTCCCACCCGTTAAACTCAGTGGAAGCTTCATTGTGTTGATCAACACATTCATCACATACAGCTCTGGAAAATTGATTAAAGTTCATTAGGAATTTGAGAGACACAAGAGGTCATCAGTAAAAAAAAAAAAAATAATTATTGTATTATGTGATCGATTCTCAACTCTTAGTGTCTTTTTCAAAAAAAAATATATGTTCTATGTTCAATAGATTCTGGCAGGTATCTACCCAGTGTCTCAGCTACAGGAGCCCTACAGCTCTGTAGGTTATCTGTGTGAGAGGATCCCCTTCCTCTCTGCGCTCAAGCTCCAACATCCCAGCTTGTTGGCGAAAGAACCCCATCTAAGACTCGAGGGCTCAAACACATTTAGCTGGACTGCCTGGGACGTATGTGAGGGTAAGATGATTCACTCACCTTATACCGCTTTATCCTCCACATGAGGGTCGTGCTGGGTGCTGGTGCCTAACTCCAGCTAACATGGGGTAAGAGGCGGGTCACACCCTGGACAGGTCGCCAGTCCATCACAGGGCCACATAGAGACACACAACCATTCACTCTCACATTCACAACTACAGGCAATTTAGAGTGTACAGTTTGCCTCATCCTCAAATATGCATATCTTTGGACTGTGGGAAGAAACTGGAGAAAACCCACACATAAACAGGGAGAATATGTAAACTCCATGCAAAAAGGCCAAAAAAGATTCACATTAACACCAAATATCTAAGGATGAATGGGTTTTTTTCTTATCAGCACCCCAAACCTGTATGATATCAACATATTTACTATTGTGCACAAGTAGAGAATAGATCCCTACTTTTATTCAGTGAAGTGCAGGGCTTTTGTCTTGTCCTTTTTTTTTAATAAATGTCAACATATCCCGCTGGACATGAGAGAAACCAAGTGTACAATGTTAGCATAATAATAGTGTAGAAGCTTAAAACTATATCACAATATGTCAGGGAAATTTGCAGTAACCATTAGAATGGCAATATCTTGTGCGTAGTTTCAAAATTAAGTTTTTGTTTTAATATGATTGATATACATATATTCACAACACCAAAAAAATATTTAACATTAACATTTTAAGATGCACAATTGCTCTGAGTGTAACTGTGGTCTCAAAGCTACAGAATACTGTATGCGGAGGTTTTCATTTTTATTTTACTCTTTCACCGTTGCTAACCTATGTCTGTGTTTTGGAACCAGGATAAGTATTTGGTGTACATCAAATCATTTTTGTTTGTAAAGCCCAAATTTATTTCACAAATTTATTTGCCTTGTTGAGATTTACAATCTGTACATGAAGTGACTTACTCTGTCCTTGGACTCTCGTTGTTGCTAAGGAACACATTGGGGGTAGTTTTCTAGATTATGAGTGTATGAATACAGTATATTGTTTATATGCTAATATGACATTTTTCCCTAATGGAAATACATGTATGTAGACAGGTGTAATTCCTGAACACTATGTTAATGATTTTTTACAAGTGGCATTATATATAACAGCAGAAACACACATGTTAATTGATTTAAGATACTGTAGATGTTGCTTTAATCTCTTGCCTCTTGCCTTCTTTAGCTTGGGCAGAGAGGCGAGGATATAAGACGGCAAAAGCAGCTCGCAATGATGTTTATCGTGCAGCGAATAGTCTCCTGCGGTTGGCAATTGATGGCCGATTGTGCCTTTGCCTCAGACCACCTGGCTACAGCTGCCTGAGAGGTAAAACAGGCTCTCCTATGATTCATAGTTTCTGCTTCAGTTGAAACCGCAGGATTTACTATGATAATCATTTGTGGTCCACAGAGCATTGGGAAAACCACCCAGACCTGCCAGAGATCATGGCACTACAAGGAAGGAAGACAGAGGAGGAAGGTGCTGGAGACCGATGTGATGAGGAGGATGGCGAGTCCAGTACCGAGCCAGAGGAAGAGAGAGACAGGGATGCAGATGATGATGAGGATGGAGATGATGAGGATGAAGGGTTTGGGCTTCCAATGAGGAATGATGAAAAGCCATCTGGCTTCACTGTCAACATGTACAATGTCCTTCGGGAAAATGACTGTGAGTGATTTATTAAAAAAAAAAAAAAAAAAAGCAGGAAGGGTTAAGTTGTTGCTCTTCCCTGACCTTCCCTCTGCTACTCCAGTAAAATTCTCATTCCTTTCTTTCCTGAAACTTACATTCCTTCATATTTTCTTGCAAATCCACTCATTATATCACTACCTTCTCAGTACATTAACAAAACCTATTCTAACCAGTCTCCTTCTCCCTATAGTATACAGAGCAAACTCAAGTATTCATGTTGTGCCTCTGCTCTGCTTGTTCTTTAATGTTGCTTCTAGTAAAAGGTTTTGTTTGGTTTGATTTAAACTTTATTTTGCATGACGTTTTCAAAGATATGTGAGCAGGTAGTTTCCCTCAGCCTGAAATAATCAACAAACTGGATTTCAATCTCTTTATTGATTAAGTGACCTCACAGCTGAGATGCCAAAGTTCAGGAATCAATGGGGAAAAAGAATCGGATGCACTGTCAATATGATGTCATTCACTGGAGCATGGCGGTCAGAGCAGCTTAAGTTTCAAGACCTCCACTCTCCATCTTCATTATCCAGCAATGTCTGTATCAACTTTGGTTGAAGAGTGAAGCTGCCTTTCAGTTTCCAGTATCACAGCTTTGTTAGCGCTTCATTGATTCATTTTTAAATATTCATTTTGATTTCGATAATAATCTGAAAGTGATATTTTGTTTGGTGTGGTTCTACACAGTCAGCAGAAGGTTTCAGGAAATCATTAGATGAGGGAAAGTGTGGGGGGGGGGGGTGTTGTGTTGCTAGATGATGCTGTTTCAGGAATTTATCTTGTAGTGTTTTAACTACTTCAAAAGTAACCTTCAATGCTTACACAGATTTGCAGGATTTAGGATTTAGCTACCCTTAATCTACAAGTCAAATAAGTAATGTTTAAGAACAGTGGAACTAATCCAAGTGAGACTGCTTAAAAACACCACTTAGTTTATTCACATAAATAAATGTCAAGTTGAAGACTTTTGAAGACAGTTTTGCCTAGTACATAGCCTGGGGAAAACAACTATCATATTATTTGTTTAACATGCTGTGTAAAAATATCTGTGTGGTTTTGAGGTGATATTTCTAGGATCCATGCTGTACTTCGCCTCACTGAGCTTTCAGAGGTGCTTGTATTATAATTTACTTTACTCTCCAAGAGTCAGACCTGTTTCCAGTCACCTCTGCCTTTATGTACATCATCACATATGAGGCATCAATCTCCTCATTCAACTCTCTTTAAGCAAGTTAATGTAACTGTCGAATTGTTCCTTTACCATACAGAGAGAGAGACTGGCCTCTAAACCTCCCCTTACTGCTACAACAATCCTGAGTGCTGTATTATTATTGTTTGCTGCTGTTTTACCTCATTCATGAGTTCAGAAAGTGGGGAATCTCTATAGCACAGTGCTGTGTTACTATGTAATGCATCACACTGCAGCCACTTGCTTTCATTTTAGCCATTGGTTCAATGTAAAGCAATTATTCAACACTAACGTAACGTTAGAAACAACAGACTGGCTGTGTCTTTTTCTGAAATACTGAAAGTGACAGTATCAGCAGAATGTCATATAATGGCTTGAGGTGTGTTGATGCTATTTGCTCATTTCATTCCTTTTATGCCTACTGATAAACTGGACTGCTTTCTGCATTAAAAAACATTCTCTAAACCACCTTGGTCTTGTTAATTATCTTTGTATTGAGTCTAATCCTATCTTTAATAAATTTAATATTAGTGTGAAAGAAAAATTTAAAAGAAATTACCCAATACTGTCTCAAACTATTTCAAATGCATAAAGTGGTAAACCTCTCCTTTAAATGTTTGAACGAAACTGTGATGAAGGCTTGTGATCAAAGTGTACGGCCTGTAGGTGTTTGGATGCATTTATGAGAACAATTACACTTGGTATACTGCCTGAATGATATAATTTATACTGTTAGTGGCCACTTTATTATTTATTAAACTGCTCATTGATGCAATTATTTAATCAATCAATCAAATGGTAGCAACTTAATGCATTTAGTCATGTAGACATGGCCAAGATTAGTTCAAACCAAGCATCAGAATAGGAAAGAAGGATTTAAGTGACTTATCATGGCATGGTTGTCTTGTGTATCTAACAAAGTGGCTTGTGAGTAGATATTGGTGATATTGTAAATGTTTGCATATAGTGATGGACTATCACTAGCTCTATAATGATAGTGTTATGGCTAATTTCTTATGTCATGGATTTAAAACCTGTGTAGGTGGAGTTGAATGAATAAATGAAATGTATTTCTATGACAGAAAAGGTTCAACGAGGATGAAAGAAGATACGTTTGATACAAGAAGATTTTCATTCGAAGAAATTTGTTGTGTTTTCTTTGCTCACTTAGGAGCTTCTCTCTTCTCTTCCCATTTTCAGTTTTATTCCACTGTGTCTTACATGAGTATACATTCAATAAAGCAGCATATGCTTTGGAAGAAGAGAATAGCTCCAACAATAAAATCTCACTCAGTGTTGTCCACTGCACCACTGCTTTTATTAACTGTGAAGCATATGGAGTGAATTATCACCTCTTCCAGTTTCTACTAAAATGATTTCCATAGTCATCTCCTAAAAATGTGACACATTTCCCTAAGATTTATGTCCAATTTAAGTGCTTTATATCAGTGTTATTGTGGGATGACTGCACTGACAGTGTTTGTCAAAGTGTTGACTCTCTCGACAGCCATCCATCTCTCTTGTCAGAGTAAATCTGGCTGCCGTTACAGTAATATCTTTTTTTGTGAACCACTGGGCACATTCATGTGTGAGCTGAAACTGTGATGATAATCACTGCTGTGGAGTGCCATAATCATTATTTACTAGGTGGAAGTGGGCAGACTTCCCCTCGTTTTGCATAATTTGGATTAGGTGCCAACTTGTATGACACTCAGAGATGCTTTTTACTGACTAGATAAACTCAGAGGAGGGAAGAGGAATCATCAGGAACTGTTTCCAATTTGCAGTTGCTCTATTTCCCCCAGCTAGAGTCCTTACTATGTTATGCTGTGGCCCTAAAACATGTTTGGCAATAATTACAGCCAGACAAAGACCCCAGATTTACTGGAGCGTGACACCATAAATTTCAAAACTGTTTATTAAATTCTGCTGTGTTATGCCCATGTGGTTTGAATTGGAATTTTTTTCTTTGTGGAAATCTTTCTCATGATGCAATCAGGTTGTTGTGGGGACCCTTGCCCTCTTTCCCCTTTTCCTGTTTGCCCTGTTTCTGCTCCCTGTGTGACCCCAGCAAACATGTGGGTTAGGCCAGGCGGTAATGAATTGGTTTCATATGAGAGCCAGAGCCAGAGCCAGAGCGTGAGCAGAGCAGAAAAATTCATTAGTCTGGTTTTTATTGGCTCCCCTGAGCACCACACACACAGAGACGGAGCGTGAGGGTGAAGTTGTAAAAGAGTTTGGGAGAACGTCAAGGTGCAAGTGCTCAAAACATCCCAATACTACAGTATGTGTCATCTGACAGGTACACATCTGTGGTCACTAGAGGGCTATCAAAGCATTACTGTGCGTGTTTCCTGCAGTTTATAGTCAGGTGCATTCAGCTGATTGTGCACAAGCTAATCATTTGTGTTGTTGAATGTGTGTATGTGCCACAGTTGTTACAGTGTTCAGCTTTATCGCCTTGTGGGTGCGGTGCAGTGCATGTGTTAAAACAGCCATCCTACCTGTGTATGTCAGCAAGTGTTGGTCTCACAGTACAGCATTTTCCCACCATCATTTCCCTTCAGTCTGTTCCGTACAGAAGGTGAAGCTTTTCTGAAAAAAAAAAATCCATGTTCTGCTGCTGCTATGTACCTTTCACTCATATACAGAGACCACACACACACACACACACATACTGATTTACAGCTCAGGCATGTGCTGCCTACGTCATCCTGTTTTAGTCCTGGTGAAAGTAAGACCCAGGTCCTGAGGAGTAGACGTCCTCCACTGGTTGGTTTCCACAACCATAAACTAAAGATTTGCAAAGTCAAGCAATGTGGGCACAGTTTTGTCAGATATAGATTTGATATAATACAATAGACAGTGGGTTTGTTTTTGTTTTGCTTTTTGTTTTTTGTTTTTTTTACCATTTCTGTCATAAACACTGGCCTTGTCAGGACCAGTAGTCCCCAAAACCTGGTCCTAATTGGGCAGAACCTCATTTCTGAGGAACTGGGTTTAGGGATGGGATTTGAACTGTGGTCAGTTAGACAGCAACTGATTGTGGATAAGTCAGAGTCCTTAAAAAGATACGTGTGTGAGTGAGTGAGAGAGAGAGAGAGAGAGGCATCTTATCACTGACCTATGAATCACCTTCAGGTTGATCATGTGACTTTATAGAGGCAGTTATGAAGCAATGAAACAACATAATTCTACTGCAAAGATAACTTTAACATATTACTGCAACAGTTCTTAACATTGGTGCTTTAAACACATTAAAGGACCAGTGTGAAGAATTCAGGAGTATCTAGGGGTGAACTGAATAACATTCAGGTAGCGTGTATTGGCCTTCAGGTAACATAAAACATTAAACACCCTCCCTAAAGACAGTGTTTGTCCATTCTGGACTACTGTACAAACATGATGGTACAAAATGGTGGTAGCACTACCAGCACCAGGATCAGGGATGTCACGATACCACTTTTTCGTGTCTGATAAAAATACTGATATCATAGACTAGAGTGTGCTATTCAAGCTATTTCAAATACACAATTCTCTAACTTTGTAACAAATAACCATGCAATATATAGGACTTTTAGATCGATACTGAGTATTGCATTGGCTCATGCCTAACCAAAATGAGAAGGTAACTTCATAAAATAAAATTCACTGATTTACCCACAGCCCCAGAAAGGCTAAATGACACTAGACTGCTCTTTCAAAGTTAAATACACAGTAACCGGCATTTACATGAGGCTACCTAGAAAAAAATGTAAACATAGAACAGCACTAAATATTGTTTTGTATTGTTTTCAATTCAATTCAACTGTCCTATTCACACATTCCATTGTATAATTTTGTTGATCTGGGTAGATTAATTTCTAGAAATTAATATACAGCAACTTAAACAGAGAGGTATCCATTTATAACATTAAAGAGCTCATTCTAAGGAAACAAAAGGCAACGGTTATTTAATATAGATGAAAGCATTGTTGTAACAAGTACTGTATTCAATAAGTGTTGAAAGATTCTGTTACAAGCATCACACTGAACCTTTAAGCTGAGAATACTTGTGTTGAATCTCACTGGACCTTTCGGTCACATTTAGACATAAAGGCAATTTAACAGTACAGTAGAGATGTGGAGACACATCGTTGCCTCAGAGAAACTCCTCCAGGTGATCAGAACACACCCATATTTCTGTAATGACTCTGTAAACCCAGCACTCTCTCATTAGGAGATCAGCACTTGGTAAACTCTCCCAGCAGTAAGTCAGCGTGGGGTAAACTCCGAAACAATATTTGCCACAGTGAGCATTCAACGTGATGTGTACAGAGCAGCTTTCCCATGTTCCTCCTGCAGAGGTTCACAATATGGCAGCTGGGTTTGTTTGTGCTCAAGGGAGGAGAGGGCCGGCACTCTGTTTGACAGACTCTGTGAAACAAAGAACTGCCAAGTCAAACTCAGAGTGGGTCAGTGTTTTTATGGTCCACGTTATACTGGTGGCTTTATGTATTTCATATGTTGTGTGTGATATCATATGCGCATGTATTTTGTTTGATGTTGCCACTGTGTGTATGTGTGTGGGTCTGATATTCCTCATGTTGTGGGGACCTAAATCTGCTCACACAGTCACATTATGGGGACTTGTCTTCCTTATGGGGACAATAATCAAGGTTAGGGTCAGGGTTAGGGCACTAGTAATTATGGTTAAGGTTGAAGTAAGTCTCCAGGAAATGAATGTAAGTCAGTACAATGTCCTCTGAAGTCATGGAAACCAGTGTGTGTGTGTGTGTGTGATATCACATGTGCATGTTTTTGTTTGATGTTGCCTGTGTATGTGTCTGTGCGTGCCTGCTGGTGCATGAATGAGACCTCGTCGGTCGCCGGCTTGTGTGTTTGTGTCTGACCCTGTTTGTGAATTGGAGCCCATGTGTCAATAAGTATTTTTAGCACTAACCTCTCACTGCATTGCAATGGCACTCATTTGCACCCCTCTGAGTCCTCCCCACACACCCTTCTGCTCACCCTCCTCACCCACTCACCCTCCCACCCACCCTGTCCTCAGCACCTACAAATCTGCCACAAATTCACTCTCACTGGAAAGAGCCAGCGACAGCCTCTCTGAGAGTTTTAAAGAAAGGAAGGGAAAGTTTGAGACCAATGAGCGCAGATCAGACTTGAGTTACCATTGTGTTACCATAGCGATAACCTCCTTGGGCATCTTTACTCCAGTAAATCAGCTCATCTTTTCCCTTCTTTGAGCTTTGGCCAATTTGAATATAATAAAAAATAATTACAGGATAGCTATAATTACATATCTTCACACAGAGAGATCATGGGAACATGTCATGGCTGACTGAGGCAGCATTCACCCAAGTTAAAACCACTCTTTAAGCTGAGGTCCGGGGGTGTGGAGAGGCTACACATGTAATTGGTGAGGACAGAAGGGTGGAGGGCCAAACAAAGACAATTAGAGCACATCCGATGGCGGTTATGGTGAATAATTCCCAAAAGGAGTACTAATGTTAGCAGAGAGATGGGAGAAGAAAAAAAGGCTATTCAGTCAGAGGCTGGCTCAGACAGGTGAGGAGAGGAGGGAGAGAAGGGGGGAAGGAAGAAGGGAAGTAAAGTCCTGGGGCGGCTGGAGTGACAGTTTGAACAGAGGGCGACAGTTGTAGAGGAGCCTCCCAAATGCCATAGCAGAGGCTGCAGCACTCTACACTGTTCGATGTGTGTGTGCGTACCGACTGTGTACAGATGAATAGCAGGGGATTTCTACTGGGGGGAGAGAAACCTGACACCCAAAAAGAGTCTGCATCCCCCCCCCCCCCCCCCCCCCCCCCCCCCCCCCCCCCCCCCCCCCAGGAAAGAAAGAACCCGCCCCCCCCCCCCCCCCCCTTTCTCCTCCTCCTCCTCCTTACCCTTCCAGCCATGAGGAAGAGGACACACAAGTGCGCAGCTACAGCTGAGTGCGTCTTCAGAGACTCCTGACTGTGTGTGTGCATAAGGTCATCTGGAACACTCGCCCCACTGACACTGGACAATCCCACCTCACCCTCAACCCCCACCCCATCATGCTCCGCACACATTCAGCTGAATGGTCACATAGGACAGTGGAGGGAGGAAAGGATTTATTCAACTGATACTTTAATGTCTTTGAGAGAAGCCGAGCCAAAGTACTCTCCTCTACATGTGAGAAAGTCTGGTGTTTGATAAATGTGCAATTATCTCACAAGAGATAATTAAAACCACAAAGTATAAAAGGACAGATGATAATTAATGAGTGACATTAATGATAAAAGTCTCCATCGTCACTTTAAAGCAAGCCTGTGGTTTTTTTTAATTCCTTTTAGTTTTAGATTAAAGTATCTAACTAATGGATGCATTCCTGATATTCATGGTCCCAAGATTATAAATCATGATGAATCATGTTTCCATGACTTTCCTCTAATGCCATGAGTAGGTCAAACTTTTTTCTTATCCTTGAAAAATGTCAATATCTAAGCGATTAATTAGGCCAAGACTGTATACCCTGATAACCCAAGTGAATCGCTGATTTTCTCTTGCTATTCCCTGACTATGCTCTCACACTTGAAGGGAAAAGTTGTGATACAGATTAGATTACATTTTTGATAGTCATCAATGGGGTATACTTTTTAATGATTGTATACTTTGAATAAAGACATTTTTATATTTTAAATACTAGTTAATGTAGTGAGAAAGATTAAATTCACTTGTATTTATCTGGTACTGCTCTTGATGTGTGCCTTACAATGTGTAGTGTATTTTATGTGGTTATTATAGAAAAGTAACACGCAGAGACTATCTGTCTATCTATCTATCTATCTATCTATCTATCTATCTATCTATCTATCTATCTATCTATCTATCTATCTATCTATCTATCTATCTATCTATCTGACTGACTCTCTGTCTGTCTGTCTGTCTACTTTCCTTCCTGCTGGCTCAAAAGAAAATAATAAATGCAATAAATAAATAAATAGAAAGACAATGGGAAACATTCAGAGATCAGGGTGAAAAGTGAGAGGGGCTGACACAACTGTTTTCCTCTCTGAACACCTAAAAAGAGAGCTCCAAGGCTGTGATACCAACCATAACCCGTTCACCAAGCCCACCCAACCACCCACCCAGGGAACACCTCCAGGAGCAGATGCTGACCTTTTGACCCCTGTGACACCTCCACCGCTCCCAGATCCTCACTAGGGGCCAATCAAATACAACCTGCCTCGAGCCTGTGACACTGATACTGACAGAGCACAGACACAGCAAACACATATTGAGGAGGGACACAAGGTGGAGTTGTACATTTACACACATGTGCACACTCACACGTTCATACACGTATGTTTAAACCAAACACAGACTTGAAGTGACACATGCCTGCAAAGCAAGAGTGTATCTTTGTGGAGACATGCAGCTCTCTGGGGTTTTTCCATGGATAACTGAATCTACGATATTTATTGGTTTTAGATATTCCCAGTGAAAAAGACAGTGGCAGAGATGTTTCAGAGGGTAGAATGCTCGGTATGTGGTTTTACGCTGGTTCCCAACATACTGCAAGCTTCGCATTCTGCAAATGATCTGTGTTGCCTGAATCCTGCAGCCTTGCACAGCTGTCAGAGCCCGACCGAGGGTGGACTGGCTGTGTGTGTGTGTGTGTGTGTGTTTGTATGTGTGTTGTCCCTCGAAAATGCCTTTGATTTCCAATTCAGATGTTGGTGTTTTTGACCACCACAGTGTTGTCAGAAAGATGATAAATCCAAGCTGTATATTCGGAGTGACAGGCAATTGATCATCTGTCATCCCTCCTGAATAGATGCATTGAACAAAATGGTAATTTTCTGCTGAATGCAATAACTATTGCATTCAGAAGTCAACTTTTTTTCTTTCAACTTTAAACATTTTCCCTTGTTGAGAAGCCCCTCTCTTTGTCATGACAATGGAAGTGTCAGGAAAGCCATTATTCTTCTTCCCTTTCTGTATTTGTCCTTAAATATCATACCGAGTGCTTTCCTGTCCTTGATGACTCATAAGTGATACAGCTTTCTCTCCGTGTGTGTTTCTCTCTTTCACACACACACACAAAATTCCTCACAGGATCAGACTTGCTTTTTATGCTTCACTGCTTCTCACTCAAAGCGAGAATGGGTGGAAAGAAGGGGGTGGGGTGCTCAGTGACAACAAACCAAAACTCTATGAAGGAACTGAGGATATTCAGAAAAAAAATTGGAGATAAAACATTTTTGAGAAAAAATAATCATGGGGAAGTGAAAATGAGACACAAAGAATAGAAGTGAGAAGGTATAGAGGGAAAAAAAAGGAAATCATTCTGAAAAAGGTCATCATTTTTTGCCAGGGGATTTGCTGTAACCCAGACAACAAACAAAGCAGAGCCAGCTGGACTATGTGCACAACAGAATGGAGTGAAAAGAGAAGGGAAAGGCTCAGTGTGAGAGAACAAGAACTGACAATCACTGTGCTCATGCGCTCGGGATCGTTTCTGGGAATCAGTTTTGTTGGTGAATATCACAGATAATAATCCTCAAATACTCGATCACCAATGATTTCTTCACTACCCTTTAACCTTGAACTTACCTTCTCTTTAAAGACAAAGTTCTGTGAGAAAAATAATGTATTTTGGAAAAAGAAAAAATAGACGCAAGAACCGCAGGTTATATTAATACATCATGATAAAATTGTAGCTGAGCAGAGAGCAAACTCACAAGATAAGGTCATCTTTTATGTAAAGAACTGACAGAGGGAAGTTTATCCATTAAACAGGGAGGGGGGGGGCCATTAAACAGGGGGGGGGGGGGGTGTCATTGGTGTGGTTCAGCTCTGAATTGAAAAGTGGTGAGAGAATGTTAATGATATGCATAGCAAACGAGGCCAAGCCAGATGAAAGTCCAGGAAAAAGTCTCTATGAACATGAGGAGAGAGGGAGCGTGAATGGGTGATGAGGGTGTGTGTGTGTGAGTGTACTTGTACTTGTCTTTCCTGGCAAAAACACTGACCTTGTCAGGACCAGTGGTTCTCATGGCGTGAGGCAGAACTTCATTTGTGTGTGTGGTGGGAGAACTGACCGCAAAATACATTTGAAAGCCACCACATAAGGACTCATAGAAACACTGGCATGCAAAAAAGATGAACTTTCAGCAGCAGAGAGTGTGTCATTGTTGGCTTCCCTGTTTACCCAAGGTGTGGTCAGAGCGTGTCATATGACCTTTATTGTACCTCACTCCTGAATGAACATCAGGTATACTTTCCCTAGCTCTCATATCAGGCAGACAGGAACCAACACACACAGTAACTGCTGCTGAGACTTTTTCTTTTTCTCTTTTTTCCAGTCCATAATCTCTGTCTGACTTGTTCCACATTTGATCCAAACAGGGGTGTTGCAACAGGAAAAGGGGCAGGAAAAGCAGACCGGGGCCCCAAACTGAGAGGGTGCCTCCAAGAAAAGCTGAATCCATTGGTCCACAGCAATGTCAATTTTGAATTTGGATTACAGAACATGTTACAAATGCTAAAGGCTGCAGTTTCACATTCAGCCCTTTTAAAGTAGCTTGCATTCAGACTGCTGGGATACACCACAGCATTATTAGTGTATAGCTTACTTATGGCATTTTGATGGATACTTTTATAGTAGTAACCCTTGTCCCTGTGCCTGCGACCACGTACTCCCTTTAAACGCCTCTGGATTCAAACACATGCACATGGGACCCTTTGAAAACAATTCCTCTTCTCACTCCCGTCTTGCCTAAGGGGCTCATATCACCAGCTCTCCTAGTTCCAGCTCCATGTGTTTCACTGCAAACCCTGCAATCTGAGTCATTACAGCCTCAAGGCCAGTAATGGTATACAGTTACAGCACAACTACTCTGTAATAAAGTTTCTTTCAGAGGTAAATACCCAGGCAGAGTGCTGTGGGTCTGCAATCCAGGTGTTGAGAAGTCGATAGACAGATAATTCATTGAGTTTACAAGTTTATTTTATTAAAACAATCTGTCATGATTTTTTTTTTTTTTTTACACGCTTAAGGTCAACAAGGTGAAACTACCACGCTGCTGTGTTATACGTCACAATCCCCAAATCTCAACACTGTTTAACTCAGCCCACTCTCCTCATTCTCACAGTATTTCAGTCCCTTGTGTTGTCGAGGTCCCAGCTCCCGCCCATCCTTGCCCCTGATTGGCTGGTGCCCCTGCTGGAATATTCAATAAGACACCTTGCTCTGCGCTGCGATTGGACAATACCAGTGCAGTTATGTAAATGAGCACCTGGTGGCGCCTGCTGGCCGCCGGGTTGCTCAGCCTGACTGTACCCAGGCTGGAGACATAGAAGCGGGGCACAGACTCAGAGAGCGGCATCGTTTTTTTAATCGTAAGGTTGACAAGGTAAACAATTCACCCCTAGCAGTGTCAAGTGCACGCGTGGGTGTGGTTGTTCGTACCAACCGAGCAAGCTGCGGACTATTTTGTGTAGTAGTTGTCCGAGTTTGACACAAGTCGCTCACGGAGAGAAACAACTGTCTCTGAGCTCAGGTTGGATAATTCAAAGGACGCGGCTTGTTCGGGACAAGAATATACAGTTGTAACTTTTTCCACTCGGACTTCACACTACAGTCTGGACTGCTGTCAAAGCGCACTTCGCTGTGTCTTTTAGGTAAGTACTCAGCTACTCCTTCAAATCCTCCGCGCTTCTCCTCCTCCTCCTCCTCTCCGCGCACTTTACTCATAAATAGGCGACTTTAATAATAGAGCAGCGGATAGACTATTTCCGGCTGTCTGTCTGTCTGTGTATATATCTGTGTGTGTGTTTGTCTGCCTCTCACTTTGTGGTTTGGCGTCTGCCAGTCTCGCAGTGCCACAAAGACACGGCGGCTCTGGACTGCGGCCACGGGCTGCGGCGAAGCGCTCATGAGGTGTAGCGTTGCGCCGCGGCTCTGGCTCACGTTAGTTGGGCAGATAACTCAGTGGCACGAGGAACCTTCCACCACGTAACTGAAATGTTCTGACAGTGAACATCATGGTCTGCTCAGCATCTACTAAATCTGAACCCCTGGCAGCAGAGTAAACATTATTCTGAGCACTGGTTTGCGCAATGACTAATGATGATGATATGGATACATTTTTGGTTATACGTCATAAAGACCACAGCATAATTTTTTGTGATTTATGTGGTTTGAAAGTGGCAATAAAAAAAAACAGTGTAGTGTACAAAAACTGTAGTGTACATCAATGAGATATCCAAAAGTACCAACTTTAAGGAAGAGAAAATAGAAAGAAGGTGAAAAACTACAATATAACAGTTCTGTTTTTGGATAGTTTACATTAGAAACACTTCATCATGGTCTAGTAGTTCATATTTTGATGGTATCTTATGTGGTAATGCTTCACCTGGTTTTAAATCTTTTATTTATTTTTTTAATTGAAGCAATTCATAGTGCTTGATTTTATTTTATTTATTTTTTTTTTGAAACTCCTCAGAAACTCCTGATCCTGTTGTTAACCCTGAAAATGTGGAATATATATATATATATCTTGGAATATTGCATAAAATGTTATGAGTTAGCTTATATTTACACTCCCTTACTATTTCCTAAATGGGCTTTTATTTTCTGGATCCTGCCCTTGGTCATTCCTGATATTCACCCAGATTAAACCTCTCAGTGTAACATGGCTCAGGTAAATATTGTCACAGCCCTCCTTGCCTTCGCAGCCTGTTAAACTCATTCTGCACCGGCTCCACATCACACCTCATTCACAAAACCTCACAAGTTAAACAAAAGTAATTCTCCGTGGCATGTCGAGCTGTAAAACCCTGATGTATGGCTGAGTAAATGGTCTAATGTTTAGGATGACCTCCAAACATCCAGGTGGCGGCCATCACATCGACCATTAACCCTGTGACCTCACAGCACCACAGGTGACTTCCAATCACTAGAGCCAAACCTGAAAAGGGTAAAGGGCAGCCTAGTACTGGAGGAGAGAACAGTTCAGACTCTGTGGAAAAGCAGCTACAAGGTTTGGACTTTGAACAGGATATACATTTTGTGTTTTCATGAGCCGGCGTTTCAAGAGACGGCGAGAGTAAATTGTGTGGTGCAAGAAATGATGACTGAACTTTTCTGAGGTGGTGCAGAAATCAAGGGAAGGTTGTGCTCAACTATTTCAGTGCGCTGCCTTTTTATTCGTGTAAGTCAGAAAGAGACAGCAACAGAGGGGTGAGCGTGTGGGTGTGACTGCTTGTGTTTCTATTGCCAGCTTGATCCTGGGTGTTTGTGTGTGTACACCTGCAGCAGGGAGGTAGCGCTGAGGGCTGAACAATAAACCGTATTCAAATTCAAATCGCAGCGGCTGCAAATTAATTGCTACGTTTTTGACAGTTTTATGTTTGATGTCAATTTAAAAAAAATGCAATAGATATATTAGAAAAAATTCATATTAATAAGTTTCATGCTTGCATTGAAGCGCAATAGTTAATATGTTGAGTCTTGTGTGGCAATGCTCCATCTTGTATTAAATCTAATTAATACTGAACTGAAGCCAGACTTATTTTGCAAATAAATTGTAAAATATACCAATAATATGTCATTCCCAAATTGTTCAGGACTACTGCAGATGGCCTGATGGAGTAACCAACAGTGGGCTTAAGTGAATGTGCTGTCCATTGCAGTCACTTTTCCCATTATATGAACACAATTAATTTGTTAATTTTGTTTATTAATTTTGTAGTTTGCTGTGCTGGGGGATGGAGCAGAGGACCAGAGAGAGGAGGAGCAGCTGGGAGGAGGGATGGTGTAGCTCCACGTGCTATTATCCAATAGATAAAATGGCAATAAAAGACCATTTTTTTCTACCCATTCCTCCTCCCTCCTAACAAAGACATAAAGTGAGAAGGGGCACTGAGTGTTGGTATACAGTCCCTCACTGCAAGCACTGGTCTGCTGGAGCCCTGTCTAATGGGCATCTGGCTGCTAATTGTCCCAGCATCTCTTGAGAGCCGTTGGCCCTCCATAACTGCTTTTTATCAGCTGTAAAGTCCAGCCGAGGGGAGACAGAAGGTATTAAACTGTTGGATAGACAAATTACGTGAGTATGTTTTATAAATGCACACACCAGGGTAACTGTTTTTTACTGATGTTCCTCTGTCATGGTATGCGTAGAAGAAAATTATCCTTATTGCCTAATGTGAATTGTGGAGAAGTAGGCACAGAACAGTCATTTGTCTGTGATGTGGTTTTGTTTTGGGTCTTTGGTGAGATTAAGAATCATTAGCTAAAGTCTTGGAGAACTGTTTAAATGAACTGAAGGTTTGTGTTTTTGCTATTGTCCTGTGATTGGGAACACATGGATGCTTTCTGACACAAAAGCAGGATTTGGCGTCTTCAGTGGAACCACTGGTTTGTCCAGTCTGGTTGATCATTGACCTACAGTTTGTTGGTGCCTTTCTGGCTCATTGTTGTGGTGGGAGTCAGCGCTGTTTGACTGTTCATGTGTCTCACGCTGCTGACCTTTCTGAAAAGACTTAAAGCAGGTGTAAAGGAATTTAAATTCTAAAGGCAAATTGTTCATAATGACTTAATTACATGTTTTGCACAGTTGCCTGGTCTTTATAGCAATGAGGCTAATGTGGGGAGTTCACCACATGACAGAGCACAATGATGACACTGGTGTTTTCAATCAAATTGAATCTTTTATGAGACTTCTCTCAAAACAAGCATGCAATAGGCAGTAACTCCACTAAACTCTGTATTTGATAGTAATTGGCTTCCAACAGGCTAAGTTGAAACCTTATGCCTATAGTGGAAGAATTCAATTTAGTCCAGTGACAGTACACAGTTATTTTCTTCTTCTATCTTCGCCCTCTTCTAATCGAAAATGAAACCAATTGAAGACTCCACTGTCTCTTCTGTTCACCCTTTTTTCCTAAACCAATTTCTCCTCCAAGTCTAGACAGTTGGGCTTTTCTATTGGATTTGCTGTATGCGTGGTCACGTACAGAGCAATCCTGACGAGACTGTCAGAGAAACAAATTATTCATATTATCGCCAGTGACTATTCAAAACAGGATCGATCGAGTGTTGTTGAGCTTTAGTTGTCAGTGAGGTCTCATATCTCTGTTTGATTTCTTTTCTAAAAATCTCCAAAGTCCCACAATCTCTTCAGATCAAGCCTCCCCACTCACTCAGCTTGCCTTCGTCATCCAGTCCCTCTATCTCACCCTGACATCCAGCATACCTTTGATCCCCTTATTGATCTTTCTCGCAATCTGTCTCTCTCAATAGACAACAAGGAATACACATATTCTCCTTTTTCATCTTCTATCTCTCACCATTCCCTTTGAAGTAGTACTCGAGTTTTCATATATCCTCCTCTCCTTCTCCCCTTTGCTCACCCATCTCATCCTCAGCATCCCTTTTTTTAATCATCCCTGTTTGCCTTTTCCCTTTCCACAGTCAGATAGCAATGTTGTTTTGTCACGGGAGGCTCACTGGTGTTACTTTAACTGCTGAAGTTAGTCTCTTATCAAAGGTCCTGTGTCTCTGACACTATAAAGAACAAGTATGACAAAGGGATGAGGTGAAAAAGAGTCTTTAAAAGGCTAAATAACAAAATCAGACTACTCATTCAAGGTTAAATTGACATACTTTAAAGAAATAGAATTAGCAGTTTGCTAAATTGTTTAACATGAATGATATCAACATCAGCAGGAGGTGTGTAAAAAAAACAAACAAAATAAACAGAAGAAGTATTTCACTCCATCTTTTCTGTCTGATAATTCTATCTTGTGATTTTTTGAGACCTTTAACTCCTCAGGAAAATGTTGACTGATGTTGGCTTCAGGGGTTGCTAATATATACTGCCCGGCCAAAAAAAAAGTATCCACCTCTAATATTTCACCTGACCACCTTTATCTTTGATTATGACACACATTTGCTGTGGCATTGTTTCAATAAGCTTCTGCAATGTCACAAGATTTATTTCCGTCCAGTGTTGCATGGAAGTTTAGTTTAGTTTAGTTTTTCACCAAGATCTTGTATGGTGTATGATGATGGGAGAGTTGGACCACTGCACAAAGCCTTCTCCAGCACATCCCAAAGATTCTCAACGGGGTTAAGGTCTGGACTCTGTGGTGGACAATCCATGTGTGAAAATGATGTCTCATGCTCCCTGAACAAATCTTTCACAATTTGAACCTGATGAATCCTGACATTATTATCTTGGAATATGCCTGTGACATGAAGAAAAAGTCCATTGATGGAATAACCTGGTCATTCAGTATATCCAGGTAGTCAGCTGACCTCATTCTTTGGACACATAATGTTGCTGAACCTAGACCTGACCAACTGCAGCAACCCCAGATCGTTGCACTGCCCCCACAGGCTTGTACAGTAGACACTAGGCATTATGGGTACATCACTTCATCTGCCTGTCTTCTTACCCTGATGCTCCCATCACTCTGGAACAGGGTAAATCTGGACTCATCAGACCACATGACCTTCTTCCATTGCTCCAGAATGCAATCTTTATGCTCCCTGGAAAATTGAAGCCTTTTTTCTTATTGTCCTCACTGATTAGTGGTTTTCTTAAGGCTACACAGCTGTTCAGTCCTACTGTTGTTTTTCTACGATTTGCTTTCACTATTTTTAAGTGATCACCGATCACGATCGTTCAGGACTTTTTCCGACCACATTTCTTCCTCAAAGACGAAGGTTCTCCACTGTCCTTCCAGTTTTTAATAATGTGTTGGACAATTCTTAACCCAATTTTAGTAGTTTCTGCAATCTCCTTAGATGTTTTCTCTGCTTGATGCATGCCAATGATCTGACCCTTCTCAAACAGACTAACATCTTTTCCACAACCACAGGATGCGCCCTTTAACATGGTTGTTTAAGGAATGAGAAGCTACTCATTTCATTTCATCGTTGGGATTAAATAACCATCTGAAAGATAATCACCCATGCAATAATTATCCAACAGGAGGCTCTTACCTACTTGCTTAGTTAAATCCAGGTGGCAACTTTTTTTGGCCAGGCAATGTATATATTTTATCACACAATTAACTATTAGCTTGTTGCAAATGCAGTTTAACAAGACCAGAAAATGTAGTGGGTGACAAGTAACATCTCACTAATCTAATAACTGTTCTCAACTGCGGCAACTGTTGAATTACTCAGAAATATTGAAATATTTACTAAAAGACCTACTACTTGTTTCTAGAACAATGTCAAACTTTGATTAAGAGAGTTTAAACAGAACCAGATACACCAGCTGTATTATTTTAATTTTTCCCATTTTTCCATACTTGCTTCAAGCAAGTATGAGGCGTGAGCTACAGAGTTCTGGTCATCTTCATTCTAACTCCAGCTTTATTTCAGTTGTCATTAGTCAACATTGCCTCTAATGACAACACTTAATTACAATTAGACATTGTCCAGCTCTGCCACAAAAGCCTCATGCAACATTTTTATTTTCATATACATTAGCACTCTTTAAGACCCTTTAAACAAACAGAATTAAATGTGTAAAAAGCATGAAATACCCACTTTTGAATCTTGTGATTTTGACAATGTAATTAAAAAGTCTGCACTGCAGTGTGAATGCTGAATCCTGTGAACTAAAACGGTCAGTTGCTTCATGCTCTTTGACACATTCTGCCAACAACTTGCAGATGAAGTTATAATTTCTGGAAAAATAAGAAGAACCTCATGAAAGCTGAAACTAACACACATTAAACAGCCACCATGTGCTCTGTCTTTCCTTTTCTGTTTCTGTTTTCATTGTGGTTCAAATCATCTCCCTCTGATGATGTTTTTTATTTTTTAAGTTGCTACTTCCCAGCACACACTGTGCCTCTCGCGGCTCAGTATATCACCAATAATTACTAATGGCTTCTGGCAAAATAGTGCTCTTGAAACCTTGTTGTATCATGGAAGAAAATTGTCTTTAACATCAAAGGTTGCTTTTTTTTAGATATCTCTTCTCTTCATACTATAAAATTGGAGTTTTAACAGCATCCACGTTGTGTGGGTTGAATCTGTTTTTAGCGGAGCACATTAGCATCAGGAAGGCGTTGTGTGATGTGTAATTTAGGCTTTTTCTCTGCAGGGAAGGAGGAGAAGGAGGAAGGGTGGAAACGTGATAGAGGTGTCAGCCTGTGCCCGAGGGTCTTGACATTTAAATTTAGTAAAGCCTAAATTTTAATGTTAATCACGTCACCACATACTTTGGATCACCTGCTACATTTTGTGTGCATTTTCTTTGCCTGCTGCAGTAGCTAAACCTCACACAACTCAGGCTCATCTTGTCTCTCGGCTCAGCTCAGCTGTCTTTCATTAGAAATGAGAAGAAGACATCTGTTCAAGGGTTGTGTTAGGCCGGCCTGACTGTTTTTTTTCACTTAAACTCAAAATGCTAAGTCTCACTGCACTCATTCCTGTTTGACCTCGTCTCTCTGGTTTTTCTTTCTATTGTGCTCCATTCCTCTGCAGGCTGTAACTCCTTCCCTACATCCCTCTTTCACTTTTCTTTGTTTCAGTAGTTACTTACTTACTGGATGAATAATTACCAACCTCCTGTGGGTAAAGAACTACCCTTGTTCCACTCAAGCTCTTAGTCTCTCGGGTAAAATACTGGAGGGAATTTTACTCCAGTTTCTGTCTGTGGTCGTTTTCTCTCTGGCCATTATGAGAGTTACGCCTTGCTGTCACATGCCTCTCCTTTCTCCTTTTACGTCATCCTCTCTTTTCTGCCTCCAATATGTTCTCTGACAGGTGGTGCAAATTGATTTCAGGGAATTGGCCTCCAGTTTGCCATCACCCTACAAACCTAAAGCAGCCCTGGTGTCAAACAAGAACCAGAGATCCAAAGAGTGCACTCTGCTGCCATGCTTTCATATTAACATGCTAATGTCACCACCACACACCTACAAGATTCTCATTAAGATCTTCACACCCATGCTTTAACAAAGGTCAAACCCAGAACTAATCTCACACTGCAGCACTTAAACCGACTGCTTGGTTCAATACTTACTTTCACTAGACAGTGAAATTACTCTCCTACTGGCAGTTGAATTATACAGAGGAAAGAAGAGCTGAGGACAGTCTAACTACATGTGCCTACACGTATGAGGGTTCAAGCCCTAAGAACCGAAACTGTGCTCCGGTGTCTGTCAGTAAAAACCAGTTTCCCAAGAAAAATGAAAACAGACTCTCCCACTGTTTTTCCTCATCATGCACAGACAGATGATTATACTTTCTGATTCACATGGTGTAGCAACTCATGTAATCATTATTGCCACATTTTTTTTACTCTGTTTTTTTTATACAGTATTCACCTTTCACAGAACCTTTTATTTATTTTTTACTTAATTTAATTTCATTTCAGTAAACCCCTAGATGTTGTTATGGATATTTTAATATAATCTTTTCCTGTCCTGACACAGAATCCAATAGGATACAAGTACCATTGGATTTGAAAAATAAATGACCTAAGTTATGTATTTCAACAGCTGTATGGTACTTACCCTCCCATTACTACTGCTCTTTAAAGGTCATATGTGTAAGAATTAGTGACATGTAATGGTGAAACTGCAGATTGTAGCAAAAAGAGGAATTCTCCTATTACACATTACTTTTTCACACATCAGTGAACATGGAGGATTTTGTATATCAGAAATGATGTGCACGGTCATTTGTGTAATAAGCTTCTGCATCAAAATGCAAAATGCATAATCACTCTGGTTTGTCCATTCAGGCTGCTCTTATATATATCATATACTTTTTCTGCCTTATCTATTGATCATAGGTAATGATTCTCACTCCAGTCCAGTAAGTGGTGGTGATGCACCTGTAAACTGGTTTTCTAACAGTCTGTAGAATTCACAACCCACAGAAGAAGAAGCTGTTTCCTGTTTGCTAAGTTGCTACAGTATAACAGTTGCCAATTGGCAGCCTGCATGACCAAGTGTGAACCCAAAGTTACCCCCAAAGATGTCCCAACACTTTAGTGGCAGCATTTTGTATACATGGGACACATACAGCCCCAAAGCTACAAACCAGTTTCATTCCACCTTTTGATGTGATGTGTCTGATATGCTGAGACATTACGATGAGACAATGCCCAGTGTCTGTGGAGTGCAATACAAAGTTCCTGCAAATACAGACTGAACCATTCACATTTGCTCCATCACATAAAAAGCATTGAACTAGTGTGTCAGTGAGGTTATCTTGTTTAAGTTACTGCTCACCACTGCATACGTGGCTGCCTAATCTGTTTTGATCTCTGATGTGGATGCTGGATGTTTTTTTTTACAGAGTACACTTAATGCCAGCATTTTTATTTTTAAAATGTAAATGCTATGCATGTTCCATATAAAGATGGGCTTTATTATTATTATTATTATTATTATTATTATTATATTTTAAACATGATATTTATGGTCCTCTGGCAAAAATCTGTCCATCACTACTGTAGTTAATGCTTAGATATAAGGCCTGGAGAGAAGACAGTCATTTGAGTTTGAGGCAAAACTTCAGTTTTTTCATGCGTTACTCATACATAGAGTACTTCATTCAGACTTAAAGACTATTTTTCTTGAGTCATACATTTGTCATTAAAGCCTTTCTGAAAAATGGTATTCATATATTGTCTTGTCTTGATCATGTAAGCCCAGTCTTGTGTCTCATCTCACGAGCAAACCTGAAGGTTCTGTCACACCCCTACTCTGGACCTGTAGATGATATGATGTTGATTTGGTGCCGACATTCACATAATCTCTGTTGACTGATGTGGTATTTTCTGCAGAGCCTCTTTAGGTGTTGTGAATATGAGGCTTTGATGCTCAGTTGAAGAAAATGTGAATTAAAAGCATTACTCCCTAATTATTCCATAATTACTCCCTGATAAAGGTACTTCAGTAGCCACACTGTTGCTGCACCTTTGACACTTGATTTGCTCAGTTTAAAGCTCCAGCTTTCTAAAAGAACGACCCTCCACGACGGTCCATATTCCAACCATTTGCTCCTGTCTCGCTTTTGCTTCTCCCTTCACTCCGTCAGCCGTGACATAAAATACATTACCCTGTGTGTAGTGCAGGAATGTCATCATAGACAAGAAAACAAAACACTCCTATACTGTAGCTGGTTGACTTAATTAGCATTGTATGAGCTCATTTGAAAATGGTTTGAATTTAAGGGACATTTGTTTATATTTAAAAATTACACAGCTACAGCTTTAAACAACACAAATGTTACATCCCCTGGAAAGCCCTTGCCTCTCCTACATTTGTGAATTGTCTGCGACACCACAACTTCCACCACAAGAATAAACTTCTTTAAAACATTCACCCTGCCACTTCAAAACACAGTCAAAACAGTGGCTACGATCTTGGTGTAATTCTTGTGAACAGGCTTATGTGGCTGCTGTTGATGAAAGCATTCTTCACTTGCTAGATCAACCTGTGGTAATCAGTCACCATTTGTCTCTATTGGCCATGTGGGTACACTCAGCAGTGCTGCAACTGCTGTGGACTTGAGGGGCCCTGTGGACCCACCTCCATGTATTAAACATTTTCCAAGCTGTATTATAATTAAGCCAGCCTTTGTTTTATTCACCTTTTCCTTTTTTCTGTTAAATTATTGTAACTTTATGATACTATCCTGATGTGTCTGTACTACCAGGAAGGCGAGTTTTTGAATGAGTCATTTGATGTTGAGAACAAGCAAAGTTTTCCTGGAAACATGTTTATTTGTGCGCGCCACAAGTTCTTCATTATGAATCTATGAATCATTGCCTCCTTAAGTTATCCTTAAATCTGATGCTGCACTTTCTCTCTTTCCTCTTGCTCCTGTATAATTTGTTTTTATGACTCTGCCAATGTCTTCATCATCCTTTTTACCATGTTTACTGACTCATCCATTTTTCCCGCCTGCTTCCTTAACCTGTGATACAATGCAGTAAAACAGATTACACTGGCACTTCCTTGCATGGATGAATGCTGTGACACACAGCTGTGCAATGTAATGACCAGTGTATGATCAACACTATGACTAATTAAAGGGCACAATACCAAAATTTACCCGGTATAACTGTCGGTAATTTTTTAAAAGTGCAGTGTCTGTATTTTCAGTTCTAAGAGTAAATCTCTTAGGTTACATCCTCACTTGTTGAGAGGAAGACGTTGTACTGTGTCCTTGCTTGGTGGGGGAAAAAACCATGCCGAGGAACATTTTAACTTAACCAAAGTAAACAGAATGTAGTTATTTCCAAAAAAAGGAAGTATCTCAGTAAATTTGTTCAGCCAAACAGCTTATACCTACAGAGTGTGTTTTCAGTAAAAACCTGAAAATAGTGGCCTCTCACTCACTTTATCTGAGTCGCACAGAAACAAGTTTGTTTATACAAAAGCAATCAAATTACCGTTTTTCACACTAGAGTGTTTGGAAGATTGAAGAAGTATTTGCATTTTCTTCTGTCCAGGACACTGAGGGTGGTGGTACGTGTGACCTCACCACCTTCCTTACACTCTGATGGAAATCCAAAGCAAAGAGCTCACTCCTTGTATCTCCCCTGTGACCATTAGTCACATCTTAGTGAGTGCACAGCGTGTTACTCTATATCTCGCCATTATTGGAGACTTAACACGTGATCTGAGTTATGAAGGAGAGAGCTGCTAAAGTAAAGAGTGAAGACTCCACCTGCTACATATCATTTAAGGTGTTTATATTTTTAACACTGTTGTGTGTTATGTTGCTGTTTACTCACATGACTTGGCTCAGGGTCCAGAATGAGATCTCAGTGACATGTCATTCAATCATATATAATTAAAAAATGAATAATCCTTAGATGATTAATCACCCTCTGACTTAAGCTGTTGCACCACCATGAGGTTAATATTTGTGGTTCTGTTAAGAAATATGTCAGTAGTTACTAGATGGATTACCATAATTCTGTATGTGGTAAATTCCTTTTACCATACTAAGTATGTTGGCATGATAACATACAGTAGTCAGCATGATAACATGCTGATTATGTTGGTAAACATGGTATATGTACATGCCATGTTTTATAGCTGCAATGTGTAATTGGGTCATTGTTGCTATTGTTATTATTCTTCTGCCTGGTCTTCATTAGGATTAGGAACAATGTGACATAATTTGTCTCTGACAAGCATTACTACCAGACCTGACTGAGGGAATGCTTGTGTGTGTATACAGTAGCATCACTGGCGCTGGAACACTTTATTCTCTCAAACTGCTGAATGACTTGCTTTTGTATTTTTTAGGAGTACAGTTTATCTGTGAAATTTTTGTGGACACTTTTTGTGTTTTCAGTCATATCTCTACCTGTTTGCAGCTGCCTTGCTTTAGTAGCTACACATCACTTCCTGTGTGCGGCACAGAGGTGTCGCTGGGCGAAACTGCTGCACTGAAAAACACAGTCATGCGTCGCTGATAGGCTTAATCAGTGTTGTTTGAACTCATTTGACAATATTTTGAATGTAGCTGACATTTCTTTATAATTCAAAGTGCGATGATATAATCTAAGATGTGAATGGACCCCAAAAATAAGCAGATGTCTGGTCGTAGTTAAAAAAGGTAATTGACAGAATTTATTCACAAACAAACAAAAAGGAATCAAGACTGGCTGGCTTGCTGAGCGGAGACTCCCACAAGAACTAAGAAAACAGAAAAGGAACTAGGAACTAGAGAAACGGAATAATCAAAAACACAAACTACAAAAGGGTAAAGTTTAGAGCTTGAGTGTGGGGAATCATAGGTCACAGATCAAAAGCGGAGCTTAAGAAGGGTTTCCAATAATCAGGAAATGAATTGTAGGTGCGAGGTCGGAGGCTCCGCCCGGCTGCCTGGTCAAGTCTCCTGAAACAAAAAAGCAAAACAGATCCCACAGGAAATAGCAAAATAACCAAAATAAGAGCCAAGAAACCGGACCCTGACAAAAAGTTACACTCAACCAAACAAAAATAAAGTTTGTCACAGAGACGATAAGCTGAGAAAACTGAAGAGTGAAACATGTTCATGTTTGTAGAGAGTTTATATTGGTGAGCTGTGCCATGTCTGCCGAATGAGCTCTGTGGACCCTGTTTGGTGAGTAAAGTTTTAATGAGAGATAAATAACCTGACGCTGAACACCACCCACATTATTTTTATTTAATTAAAGTGCAGCTTTTTGCAGTTATATAATTGCACAGACTCACATTGTGATTGCAGTTAGATTAATTGTGCAGTAATAATAGTCATCAGTCACAGTGAGAATGATGTAAGATATCAGTTACAGAACACAACTGAGGGACCAGGCTGGATGTTAGAAAACAGTCCTTTAACAACTCATTCAACAGCAGTTTCAGTGCAGCATGGCTACTGAATTTTGACTTTCAAATGAAATAAAACCAAAAAAAAGAAAAAGAAAAAAAAACTCATAAAGGAATAATATGTTAATTGTAAAATACAGGAAGACATGTATGAGTGTAATTAGGTCCTTGCTTTACATCGCTGTTGAATGTCCAATCATGATAATGTGACTGTGAAAAGAAATTACACAATATTTAACATGAGTGATTATTTGAAGGTTCCAAGCATCTGCAGGCTAATTTTATGTTAATCTGACACTGACATTGGTTATCTGTCTTTAATTATCTTTCTGACATTGGAAAATGGTGGGTAGCAATTTTATCATTCAGTTTGTATTTAATAATAGTTATTTTTGAGTCACTCCTGCTATTTTGGACTGGCTTCGTTTTATAACTGGAAAGAATAAGAAATTTTAACACTTGATTCCAGGAGGAGGGCCTCTGTAAGAATGAAGCTCACCACTGCCAAGGCAGTCCTGCTACTTCTTCACTGAGGCTCTCTGATTATCTCTTTGGCAAGCTATCTTCAGTGATGCAGTGGCTGCTAACTCCTGCACGTCCGGTGTGTTTTCATCTGCAGAACTGATACTGCAGCTCCTCAGAAACATTCATTAGTCCTGTTTTTGGGTTAGCTGTGATAAAACATGAGGGTGATTGGGCTCCACACTGTGCTGTCTCCTCCACAGCGCAGCAGGCCCTTGTCCCTCTCACTGAGCACTAACCACAGCTGTTCCACAACACTTGACTTTTCCAGCAACAATGTTCTTGCATGGCTGTGGCCACTTTTGTTACTGCTTGCTGAAACATTTGTCTGTTTTTCTTATCATGATTATTATGTCTCTGAATGTTAGATAAAGGTTTGTTCTTCTCTTTCTCCTTCATTGACAAAACAGCAATGAAATGCTGTTGAGAAAGATGTTTTTTGTCATGATGGCTGTTATGGTGATTGCCTTGTGTTTACGGCACAATTATAAATTACCCAAATCTCTGCTGTTATTATGTGCACACAGTTTAGTCCAGTAGGCCTCATATTTCACTGTTCTGTCATCTGGCACATGTGCACACATACTTACTCATTTTGAAAACTGGGGTGTTTTTCTGCAAAGAAAAAATGAGATGTCAGCCTCTCTTTTGGTGTCTGTTTCTCTCCCTCTTGGAACACATGCACCATGGATCGGTTGCGTTGTGTCTGTGTCTCTCATTCAGGACAGCTGCAGTGGCTGGCAATCCTTGAGACCTCCTCTATGCCCACATACACACTCCTCATACAGTCGCACACACACTGTGAGGCCATAATTTACTGTCTGTACCACCTCCCTCCTTCCAAATACACACACACATACATGTACAGTATGTACCTATGTCATCACTGCTCCTGTTCCACCATCTCCGCCCTGGTGTCCCTGAGTTAACTCAACTTGGATATTTACTCTGTTTCCATACATTCTCCCTCCCCACCTCTCTGGAAGACGACCCCCCCCCAGACTTCTGTCACTACAGCTGTGTGTCAGCTGTCGGCCTGTCCCAGTCTAGTCAGAGATGAAGCCGAAACACAGAGGGTCTACTCGGAAGCTTGGCCTGGCCCCACTGTCTCTCCCAGCTGTCACTCCCACTTCAGACTTCCACTTTTCATGAGGTTTCTTTCTCTTGCTCCAGCATTGGTAGTCTGCCCCAATCACGTTAAAATGTAAACTATGCACAAAGGAAAGAACTGTATGTGCTTATTTTTATGCCTATCTTGGTGACATCTGTTTCAGAGTTATTATATTTCCAGTTTCCCTCTGTCCAGCCACCTGTCAGAACCATTCTTGTGAACACAATATCAAAGAACCCTTACAGGGATTTTTTTCATATGTCGCACAAATGTCATTTAAACCAAAAGATTGATTGCTTCGATTTTGTGTTCAAATTTGAGGTCATTGTGAATTTACTGGGCAAAATTTGAGGAAAATTTCAGTACATATGGTACAAACATCCACTTGGACTCAGTGATGGTCAAAGCTTGAAGATCAAGATTAGTGTGACCTGACTCACATATCATTTTTGTTGTGTCTAACTTCAGGAAACCACAAAGTGAGGACATTTGACAGTTTGGCAGAGACATGCAACCTTATTTCCAAATTTCTTTATCTCTCATAAATTTAGACTGCTACAAGCTTATTAATGTCCCTCTGATTGACAGATTAGTTCAGTTAGTTGATTTGTCAGGGCTGGTGTCAGCGCCATTGTCACTCTCCTCCTCAGTCCTTGTCAAAGCAGGTGAATGGGTTCCTCTCAGTTGATGGACTCTACTTACCTGAATACAATTTGCATTTTACTGTAATATTAAAATACTTTTTCAACAAAGCTGTAGCACACAGACATGTCTTTCTGTCTGCTGTAAAACAATATGAGAAACATAAATATATTTTCTTTTCTTTAATTAAAAGGTACATGAAGAAATAGTAAAAAGTAATAAAAATAATGGATTACATTTTTAAAAAGTAACAAAATAACTATTTGCGGACCTCGCGCTTTAGATTACTCATAACATAAATGTAATATACTCAAGGGAAATTGAGTAAAATTGAAATCAGTAATTTGGAGAAACTATTGAAAGAGATCTTGTAAAGCACAGATAGAGTAAAATTATGTGAATTAATATGGTCAGCTAATTACACTCTCTTCAGTTACCAAGCTACTTGTGAAGGCTTTTAATTATTGTATCAGAGCATTCTGCTGCCAGAGAGCAAAACTAATTTGGGTGTAAAAGTTGCCTTTGTAATACAACTTTGTGCTTGTTCCTCTGGGGTCTGGCTCAGTCCTGAGCTCTGCATAAAAGACTATGAGGAAACAAATGAGTGTAAGACATGCTGCGTGAAGAGGATCTGATGGAGAGTGTCTCTTTGTCAGCCTGTCACCTCAGACTAAAACTGTTGAGCAGTATATGCACATGTGGAAAGAAAATGACTTGCAGTTTATTAGTTTTTATGCGGTTTCAGCAGACAGAAGATCACCCTAAATTATATCCAGTCCTAAACATCTTTCTTTCTCCCACAGGTATGCCTGTAGCCATCAGTGTGTCTCCGGACAGGTAACCAGGTGTGTTGCTGCTGTCATGGCCTTGCCTTCTCTGCAGCTCTTTCCCATCACTGTGGTCACAGTCCTAGTGGTGTTGGTGTCATCTTCAGAGGAACATGAGTGGCATTTTAACCCAGGTAGGTTGTCAAATACAAGAATGCAACAAAAACTGTTTTGTGATTGATATGCTGTTTTTTTTCTTTCTAAAAACAGCCACATTTGAAACAGCTTGGCACATTTCAAGGTTGTTACTTTTATTCCCATCTACTCAATCATGGCTGCATTATACATCTTTCCGCTACTCTTGTCTTCTTGTCCATGGGCATAGCAACTATCCGTTCCACTCTTCAACATTCTCCTCACATTCTCAGATCAGTAAGGCTCTTTCTCCATCCGCTATCAACAGGCTATCCTGTGTCCTGTCTCCGTCTGCCAGCCAGTCATGTGTAATAGGAGAACGAGATCCCTCCCTCCCTGGCTCGTCAAGACCGCTAATGCACAGGCAGCTCATGAAAGTGTCAGTCAAAATGTCAGGGAAGGGAGCGCATGGGTTTAGTGAATGTGAGCCAAGTAGGTGTAAGCAGCTAGACTGTGAAGGAGAGAAAATATTGCCTGGTGTTTTAATTAAATGCGGATTCCGCGCTTTATAAATTCGTTTTGAGAGGCGGTGAAAATGTCTGTTTTGGTCGAAACAAAACTGAAGTACAGTATATTTAATTTATGTTATGAGGAAAAATATCTGGAGAAAGAAATGCTGAAAAGGGAAACTGGGATCAGTAAATATTTGGTGTTTTTGCATGACATTAATCTAATTTGGAGGTGAAACAAAGGCCGATAAATGTATTGATTAGTTGACTGTCAAAGAGGTAATTGGCAAACAATTTGATTTTGCCTACACTGTAGGCAAGTACCGGGATGAACATGTTAAACATATCAGCCAAACATTAGCATGCTAACATTTTAATTGTTTGCTTGTTAGCAGGCTGTTAACATTTATCCTGCTCTGCCATACAAATCCATTAGCATAGCTAGACTCTTGTTTAAGCTAAAGAATCAAAATGTTTCTTGTATCAAGTGATTTGAAGATGTCATTGAGGAATTAGTAATTGTGAGAAATATTTTTGATATTTAAAGTGATCAAGTGGTTTATAAGATAAAGATAGATAATCAATCATTTTTGGTTGTAGCATTATTCAAATTTCTCTGGACTAATTGTCTGTTGACTGACCAGCTGGTTTATGGACTTTCTGTAACACTAGATCAATGTTTCAGTTGGAGATTTATGATCAGACTCTGAAAAAAGTTAGCCACATCTTTTGTCTTCTTTAAAGAACTGAATCAAGTTTGACACTGAGTGCAGAGAGGTTTAGTGGATGGGATAAGGTTTTATGAAAAATGACAGGAGGAGAAGGTGAAAGCAGAGGACAGTGAGGGTGAGGGAGGTAAAAGGATTGCAGATGGCATGGTGTTGACTGGTCATGTGTGATGATGATGATGATGATAATAATGATGTAATCAAATGAGCACCTGTCTGCAGGGTGTGGATTAACTGTATCTATGTGTGAATTGTGTGTGTGTGTTTGTCTGCTGCACCCGTTTGGGTTTTTAGGGTTTGTCATGCAGCCCAACATTCCTGTGTGCTGACTCAATGACAGAAACTGAGTTAGACCCCCACACACCCCCACCTCTTTCTCACACCCTCAGCCCTCGCCTCCATATCACTGTCAGAACCCCTTTCCACTTTATCACTACCTAAACCCTCCCTCAGCCTGTCACCTCCTTTCCTCCACCAGCTCCCTCTCGTGACTGACTGCAGAGCAGATACCTGGGTCATTGGGTAATTCCTGCCTGGGACCATGTTATCAGGATCACTTGATAGCGCTGCTGCTGGAGCAGAGTCTGTGCAGATATCTGAAACATGTTGTGTTCCTGAATTTGCCCTTCATTTTTTCACTCTTTTGTTCTCCTCCTACTAATCCTGAGGCTGTGGTAACCAGAACAGGGGCAATGAAGGATTATTGGAGTCCTGAGGAAGTGGCTTTTTGTGTGACTCAGAGCTAGATGGAAAGAAAAAAAAAACAAAAAAAAAAAAAAACAAGAAAGGTGTTACCTCAGACGAGATGGAGCATAGTGTCTGGCAGGGTTTCTTTATAAAATGTCAGCATGCACTTTGGGATGCATATGGGTTTTAATGACTTTTTGATGTCATATCTGATGGGACAAGAACAATATACTGGAATACGTGATGCAAAACACTGCCATTTCATTTAACATGAACCTTTTAGTGCAAAAGAATCCCAAGAGATTTTGTTAAAAAAGGGAGAATTCAATGAACAGTTTCGTATTTTGTTCTCCTTCTCTCAGTGTCTATGTGGATTATGAGACATGACTTCAAATCTTGAAATTTTCACAAAGATGAGATGACCAATGATGACATTATAATGGAAATAACGTATTTTGCTCATGTACTATGTACATGTACTGTGTGAATTAGAAAGTTGCTCATGTCTGAATTCAACTTCTCTCTCCCTTTTCTTTCTTTCCCCTAACTCTTCCCCTGCAGCTCAGTGTCGTTACGCCCTGGGGATGGAGGATGGCACCATCCCAGACTCTGACATTACTGCCTCTAGTGCCTGGTCAGACTCCACTGAAGCCAAACATGGAAGGTGGGTCATATATGTGTGTGTGTGTGTCTGTGTGTGCATACGAAAGTAAAGTAGTTAGATTGGTTTCACATATAACATATAATTGCAATTTTTCTAAAGGGTACTACAGTTTTGATTCGATAATAAATAACAGTATTTGTTAAAGTCAGTTTCTACTTAGTATTTACTGTGGAATAGATTCAAAATGATAGAGCTTTACCATATGACCTAATCAAAACACTAAAAGGACCAGTGTTGATGTTGTGGTTTTTAATGGGTAGAGTTGTATTTTGCAGCCATTTGAATCTCATGAAAGATATGAGATTCCAAGGAATGGTCATATTCCTTGGGTAATGCTATGTAATATAATGGCCTCATTTTAAGGTGATGAAAAAAAAAATACATCTCCCTAAATTCTACATACTGGACCTTTAACAAGTTTATATCCTTGTGCAGTGTTTGAGAACTTTATTTATTAATTTAGTCAAACAGGAACAGGATGTAAGTATAGGAAGTGTACATTACATATTTGTAAATGTGCCAGAGTTGGCCAAGAGGCTGTTTTTACAAAGATATCATATTTATTACCTGTGTATTTTTATTACACTTTTAACTGTATTATATGTGTAACTTAGTATAAGACTGTAGAACTGTGTTTTAGTGTTTACAGTCAGTGTCTGCACCTGTAACCATAGCTACTTGTGATGTCACAGTGAGTGTGCTCACATATCCTGAAATGCACCTCTACATAAGAAAGCTGATTGGACCATTTTCTGGTTGAACCCGACACAAATCTGTCAGAGTACTTACTGAGCCCAACCTGAAGCCAACAGGCTTTCTGTTTTTTTTCTGTCTGAACCTAAACCCTAATGTTGTTGGTGTATAATGTGGTGTTTTTGTGTTAGCCTGTCAATGACATGCCACTGTTACCATGGTTACTGCTTGGTTTCTTTGTGTCCAGACATGTGCAATGTAAATGACCATCAACATGCAGAAAGAGGCAGGGTACAGCCTGGACATGTCTCCTGTCTATCACAGGCCAACATACGGAGACAACAGGTCCCATACCAAATAAAAATGTACTGTATGTAATGCTACACATGTAGTCAGGCTGGCCCAGGTTACAGTTTGCCCAGGTTACAGTTTCAAAACATTTGTGCAAACCCGGTCAGACCTGTGTGCCATAAAGTAATTGATATTGTGCAGTGCAGACTGCACACATTCAGACACACAGGGCCATATGATAACAACATGGATGACATAAATTAATTCAGACATGATTGGTTTTCCCTTCATAGAGAATTGAAAGCAAGGTAAACAATGCCTGGACCAGCAGAACTTGCACACACACATCACAGCTTGGACTGATGCGTTTGTCGACCAGCCTTTTTTTATCAACAGTCATTTTCAGATTTCAATTAGATTATAGTAGAAGAAGATGATGGTAATTGTATTACTGCTTTGTCTGTCTAACTGGCAGCAAGGTTAGAGTCACAGCAGTGTGTGCCTGTGTGTATATATTCATTTTTCTCCGTTGGTCTCTTTGGCTGGGTCACTCTCTTGGCTCAGTGTCTGTCCATGTGGAAGTGATTATTTTCCCCAGCTCTTTTAAAGATACTTCAGGGAGACTCTGAGAGAAAAGAGAGAAAACAGTGGACATTAAAAAAATGAAAACAAGTGAGAGGTGGATCACTACTATGGTACATAGTTGGTGAAAAATCAATTTGGTAACAGGGTTTGTGGGAGGTTGTTGTGTTAAAAGGGAGGAGTTGAGTAAAGAGTAGGTAGTGTTTTTGTTTGTTTTCATGGCAGTTACTGCTCTGGGACAGTGAAGTCTCAGCCTGTTGGCAGCATGGTGGTGCAAGGGAGTGGAGAAAAGATGGAGGGAATGAGAAAACTGAGAAAAACGGGAGAGGAATGAATTGTTGGCTGATATTTAGTGGTGAAGCAAAGCACAGACAGAGAAATGGGAGAGAATGAGGTGCTTGGCAGAGCAGGACGCTGTAATGTTAATCCTGCTGGCTGGTGCACATTGGACTGAACTCTGCTCAGCCACATTCCTCTTCCCTTCCTTGTCGTCTTCTCTCCCTGCCACCGCCTTCCATCACAGTTAGTGCTGATGTGTTGATATCATCTCGTGGTTGCGGCAGTTTCCGGAGGGTGATCTCACCCATCAAGTGATGAACAGAATTTATTGAAATACCAATGCCACTGTTGGTGGGTCTGAGTTGATATAGTGATTTGTTTTGGCGGTCAGAGCAGCAGCTTTCATTTTCAGAGAAGCCCCACAGTGGTCAGAGCATGGTTGTGGCCTGGCATCTGTTCCAAAGCTCCTTGAACAAGCCAATCCAACATCACACACATACACAGCCAAATCTGTGGTCTTTGTGTGGCCACTATGTGGTGGTAGTATGTACTTTTCTTCTCAGGCTGGATTGAAAAAGGTCACGCTGAGTGTTTTAGTGGTGCATGTGTGTGGTCGGGGCCGCCCAGCAGAGCTGTGAGTACAGATCCCGAAGTTCTCGTTGTCAATTTGGAAAAGCTCGTAATTTGTTCTCTACTTTTTTTATTTTTCTTTTCTTTTTCTTTAATACGCTACTTTTCCATCTAAAGTATCTCTCTCTCTATTACCTACTGTGTCTTTAACTGCAGCCAAGTGTTTTATTTCTCATTCAGCCAATATTGCCCCATTTATATGTTAATATCTGTGGAATTTAATATACATAGTGATAGAGGAGAGTCAGACTGTCTGAACAGAGTTCTCATTTTTACCACTGCATGATGCACTGTGGGGTTTCCTGTCCTCAATCTTTTTGTGGGTGCATTTGTGTTTTTGTGCTTGAATATTCAGGTATGGAAATAGGATTGCATGAACTGAGTTGTGTTTCTTATTTTTATGGGTTTTTTTTTAAATTTTACTGTTACATTTTAAGCTCCACTCTTTCTCTCAGGTTGAGTACAGGGGAGGGAGATGGAGCATGGTGTCCTGCAGGAGCTGTTTACCCCAGTGGGTCAGAATACCTTCAGGTCAGACATTCATTTTACTCCAATTTATTATTATTATTATTATTATTATTTATTATTATTGAACTGTAGCTCAGAAGCTGAATCACTTAGCCACTACCACTACCATCACCGCTATAATAAATTTTTTGAAACAGAAAGTTACTATACAACCAGAGCAAAAACAATGTCACATGCTTGTAGACAATGACATCCTTTCTGGTATGCACAGGCCACTATAGTTCCGTCCGTTGGTAAAGGAAAAGGAGGGTGGAAGAGTTTATCTGCAGTCTAATCATTAGAAGTCATTAATAACTCACTAGACATTTAAAGCCACTGTCAGCAACTTTTAGGTAACTTTCTGTCCAATCCTGCTCTTGGCATCACCCTCCTCCTCCCTACATCGATTCATATGTATATTTCATCTTTTTGAAAGGGAAATTTATTCACTGACCAAGAGTGTAACCCCATGAGCACAGAGTACTGACTCCTGTTGCACTTCTGGTTCCTGATTTGAGCTGTATGTTGTTTTTAAACTGATACCGCAATTAAAAAGTTTCTCCCAGATTTAGTTGCTGACCTTTGAGATGTGCTTGGGCCGATAGTGATACAATATATAATAAATACACATTTTTCCCTGCACCCAACTACAGAGGTCATTTAGTATCTTCTGTAGTGAAATTAACATAGTTGCTTACTCATGTCGCAGCAGATGTGGATATAAAAGTTCTTCATTGAGCAAAATAACTAAATGCAAAAAAAAAAAAAAAGTTATAGAGGGTGCCAGCATGGAAATCAAGGACTTAGTGCCTAGTTAGCGTATTGTTGTAATCATTAGTCATATTAGCAGATTTTGGTGTGTTTGTGGATATCCAATAATAACATTTTAAAGCAAATATCTGCCAATACCGATTTAATTTCGATAATATCGTGCATCCCTAGTCTATATATAGAGAATATAGAGCTTTTTATAGCTGATTTCACTGAAAGCAGCTCTACTAAAGCTGGATAATTATGTGCATACATCCAGAAATAATGCTATGATTTATATAATATATGTCATTTATTTATCAGTATAATTTGTATAATAATATGTTGCAGCTTGTTTAATCTGGACCTTGCGACAGAGCAACCCCAGCACTGTCTGTGTGTTTTGATGCTATAATATCTGTCCCCTGTAGGTTGATCTGCGTAAACTCCACTTTCTGGCCCTGGTTGGTACTCAGGGTCGTCATGCCGACGGGCATGGCCAGGAGTTTGCTCGCAGTTATCGGCTCCGCTATTCTCGAGATGGAGTGAAATGGATCACCTGGAAGGACCGCTGGGGCCAGGAAGTAGGTTTTTTATTTATTTATATTTATTTATATTTAGAGTTTAAGCCAAGTTACTGCCCCTGTGTAAATACAAAATGTGATACATTAAAAAATACTTAATAACTATACATAACAAAAATACAGTCTCCATTACTGATAGGAAACATTAGAGACTGGGGCTTTTGGGTAAAGATATAACATTAATTGCAAATGATTGCATTATTCATCTGAAAAACATTGTCAAGCAGCATTTTTGGTTACATAACAGAAGCAGCCTGCTTTTACCAGAATTTTCAACATGTCATAAAAACCTTAGCCTTTTGCAGGGAGAGAAATTTCTTGTTGTGTTTCAGCTCTGCACTGTGCTGTACCACTACACCTTAGCTTGGGATTGTATCCCTAGAAACCTTTTCAGTTATTATTTGAGAACATTGTAAATACTCAGAAATTGCCAGTGTAAATCTTTGAATAAAGGCTGCTCTCAGTCTTTATTTACTCCCTAAAGGGTCAGAGAGTTCGTTACATCTTTTGTAAGATTTATATCAAAATGTGTTTTCAAATTCTGTTATAATAAATAACAAGGGCCAACAATGATGGAGTGTATGTTTAAATATTTGTACTGCTCTGCTGCAGGTGGTGTCAGGTAATGAGAACACCTATGATATTGTGCTGAAAGACCTTGGCCCTCCCATTGTGGCCCGCATGGTGCGCTTCTACCCACTGGCTGACCGGGTTATGAGTGTTTGCCTTCGAGTGGAGCTCTATGGTTGTGTTTGGGATGGTAAGTATGCTTCTGTTGCTCTGTGGTTACTTTGGTATTCATGGTCTGCATATAGTGAGGCATGCCTTCCAGATCTGGATAGATCAGATCACATTTCACATGGTGATCGTACTAGATTTATTCCCACATCAGACAGGAAAGGAGGAGTTTGTTCGATGGTAATGATTACGATTACGTGTTTTTGCCATACATCTCTTGCATAAATTTAACGAATTGCATTCAATTTATAGCCTCAGTGGGGTTTGCCTGGATAAAAGAAGCCACACTGTGATAAATGACGTTGGTCTCCCTGTTTCCCGAAGCACAACTCTGACTAACTGAGTATTTATGACTTGCTCACCTCCTCTCCTCCCTCAGACAGCATTGGGCTGCCTGTAAATCAGAGCTGTCACCAAGGCTAAAAGCCCCAGTTTGTGGTTTGTGTCTTTAGGGAAGACCATCTCTAAAATATGCTCTCATGTGGATGCAGAGAGAAAGTGAGGCAGTGCACCTCAGTTTATCCACATGCCAGAGATTATGTGGAATCTACAGCATGTCAAGTTTTATGCACTCTCAGCCTCTCGTCTTGTCCCGCATCAGATCATATTGCGGCCCACTGTCTTTGCTGTGTTTATTGTTTAACATTTGATATGGACCAGCCAGACTCTCATGCACCCTCATGCAGGTACATGAGAAACATCTTAGTGGATAACCGACACAGAGACACTCGTTCATGTGCAACTAGAGCTTACTGCACACATAGTTCTAATCCTATGTGACGAATTGTTTATTATGGGAAGCAGAATGGTGGACTCTTAATCTGTATGCTGACGTCACCCCTGTTCTCAAAGCCTGGGCTGATTAGGTGTGTATTGGAGTGTAGAGGCTTAAGTTTCACTACCTAATGGTGTCTCTGGCTGCTCAGGCCTGATCCACGAATGTCTACGTTTGTTTTACTACTTAAAAGGCAGCTGTACCCTTTTTTTCACTGCAGAAGTGATTACCTTTGAATGTTGGCTCTAGCTGCTCATAAATAAAATGAGAAGCTAAACAAATTAAAGGTGTTTCAGACTCTGCTTGTTCTCTGCTTGTACAAAAAAGCATGTTTTGTTTCAACAGTGGCTTGAGTAATAATGAATATGTTTTCTTGCCTCTTTCACTAAGATGGACTGAAGGATTACACAGCTCCTGTGGGTCACGTCATGCACCTGCCTGGCATGTCTGTCTTCTTAAATGACTCCACCTATGATGGGAGCACTGAGCAAGGGTAAGATATTCAGCTGCTCTACGCTTCTTAACATTTCCTTTTTTTGTATGAGTCATGCATTTCATTTCCATGGATACCCATGAACGGCGCCTTTTTTTTTTGTGTTTAAACGTACAAACACTGTAGCCCTGGCTGCTCATTTAAACAGATTTTTGGCAAATGTGATCATAAAGATTAACAAGCAGTGTGCAAACAATGTGCTTTAGTCAAAGATTCTTTACATCACACTTTTAGCAGAGGCTTTTTTCTGGTGTCCGCCTAATCGAATGGGAATGACATTGTTTTTTTAAGTTGCTCTGGGATTTGAGGCGAGTTTCCTGCCTGTAATGTTTTGGCAGCGAGAAAAGGAGAGTGAACTAGGAAATGTTAGGAGTGGTGTGAGGTGGGTTGTGTGGTTAATGGGGCTGAAATGTTTTGCTAGCAGGTGAGCTAAGACTTTTGATGAAATCCAGATGTATTTGTAGCAGATGTGTGTGATATAGAGACTTAGAGGACTGGGTGTGAGTGGAGCTATTAGCTAATCGAGTTGTGTTGCTTTGTATGCAGGGAGGCTTGTTTCATCACGTGAAAGGGAAGAAGAAGAAGAAAAGCAATGCTTATTGTCCTCTTTGCCTGCTGCTTCATTAATGTCCTTGGCACTCAGCACTACTTTAGCATGATGTTAACCTACACAATGCTGTCTCTTTCTCTGTGTCTGTGTGTGCAGGATGCAGTTTGGAGGCCTGGGTCAGCTGTGCGATGGTGTCCTGGGAGGAGATGACTTCATACAAACCAAGGAGCTGAGAGTGTGGCCTGGGTATGACTACCTGGGTTGGAGCAGGGAAGCTCTTGGGCAAGGCAGCGTGGACATTGAGTTCCACTTTGAGAAACCACGTCTCTTCCATACAATGCAGGTAGATGGTAGTGAATGTGAAGCAGGTCATTGTTATCCTACTAGAATCTCAGACAGCATTGGCTGGTTATCTGGTTCCCTGTCTGTGTTTTTAGGGAATACCTCTGTCTAAAATGTTTTTTGGCAGAAGTTCTTCTAAATCAGAGTGTACAGGTTTACTTTCCATTCACTTTGTTTCATCTCATATCAGACCTTATGATCACCCAGGGTCTATTGCTCTGCAGAAATGTGAGACCAACCCTGTTTCCCTGTTCTTTATCTGAACAGTCAAATATCCAGTATAGACAAAAGTGCCAAAAATGTATCTTCTTCCAAACTAAACTTGTTTCATACTACAGAACAGATCTGGGTGCTGGTGCCTAACTCCAGCTGACATAGGGCGAGAGGTGGGGTGCACCCTGGACAGGTCACCAATCCATGGCAGGGCCACATAGTGACAGACAACCATTCACACCTATGGGCAAATTAGATAGTCCAATTAGCCTAATCCCCAAAACTGCGTGTTATTGGACTGTGGGAGGAAGCTGGAGAACCTGGAGAAAACCCATGCACACACAGGGGGAGAACATGCAAGCTCCATGCAGAAAGGCCCTTGTTCCAACCGGGTTGCGAATCCGGGACTTCCTGCTGCAAAGGCAAATGTGCTAACCACTACACCAACTGTGTGGCCCTATCATATTCAATTGTTGCACCAAATTAATAATATATGTGTATCTTGAAATGAAGAATTCTCACATGCATGTTATTCCCTGGTGTTTTGAAGGGTTGGGTTTGAAGAAGTATTTTAATATCATTTATATTTTGAACCCTAAAAACTACACAAACTTTCAATAGTTTTGCAGCCATTTAATTAGTTTTAATGTGCCATTGTTTATCGTGGGGAAGTGCATCTGTATTCAGCTCTCTGGCTGCCTATGAGTTGCATCAGCCTGTTTGTGTCTCTTTGTGGCTTTTGGGGTTAGTTTATGCAGTGATGGGGAAGATAATAATATGAAGCAACCCAGTTTGAGTTATAACTGTGTTGTCTTGTCAGACTGGTTGGAATTTCGGTTTGGGTGGGATTCACTCTTTACATGTACATACTTAGCAACACGAATCACCAGTTAGTCTTACAAAATGACAAGTAATCTAATTTTGACTGAGTGCCAACATTTCTCTTTTTTTCACATATTCCAGTATTTCTCAGTTACCTTTAAAATTCTTTCCCTGTTTTCCCAAGGCTTGTCCTGTTTTTCCTGCCTTTTCCCCTGTGGCTTTTCCACATTAACCTCAGCTGACTTGCACCATTATTCTTGCTTGGCAGAGCGGATATGTCACACACACAGGTCAAATAAATAAAGAGTGGGAACCTGAACCCCATTCTGGCTCAACTTTTCTTTGTAGGTCAAGAGTTTCTTAACCTGCATCTAATCGCTTATCCAAAGGGACTTTTTGTCAGTCATGACCTGCACTTCCTGCAGGATGTTTAAAAGACAGACTTGGGATACACTGTGATCTACATTTGTGATCCAGTTATGCAGAAATATGAAAGATGAAGCTAATAAGTGAAAAAATCAGAGGGAATCTAAAATGTAGGTTGGATTTTCGTGGAAACAAGTGAAATGTAATGATTGCAGTGTTAAACTTTGTAAAGGTCACTGGAGTTGTCTTACCTGAAGAAGTAGTGTATTACCTTGCTTCTGTTGACTTATTAGACCACACCACCAACAATAACATGGTAAATTTTGTCCCTTTCCAGAAATAATATTTACACTCAGCATCAGACGCAGCCGTTCTTCCCAATTCTTTTGTGGGTGTGTGTATGGATGTGTGTTTACTTCTATGTCTTCTTAAGAACCCAAAATTATATAAACCATGGAAAGGATTAAGTTTAGGATAAAGGGCTAGGGTATGTATTAAGCCTATGAGTGTGTTGTGTGTGTGTGTGGGTTGGTGGGTGTGTGAGTTAGGTTAGGATGAATTTTAAGGTTAAGAGCTAACCTGTCAGAGCAGCGTTTGCACCAAAAAAATCTATCTCTGTCTCCTACTTAATTACCTGTTCCTCCGATCTATAATTTAGACCCATCACCTGCTCTTTTACACACCTTCCATCTTCTTCTGTCTCCCCTCCTCATACCCCTCTTCCTCCCCCAGCCACAATGATGCCTCATATATTAAATCAGCTTTTATGGATTCCCTTCACTTTGGTCTTTGCCTTCTTTTAAAAACAGGAGAGAGATATATCTTCTACTTACTCATCGGTCTTCTGTCATACACTTTCAATTTCTCCCATCCTTTCTCTTCCCTCTGGTGTTCTAAATTTGTTCATTTGTGGTCCTGCTCAGCTCAAGTTGTGCCAAAGCAATTACAGTCTGAAGAAGATGGGAATGTGTTTTTTGTTTTTTTTTAATTTTGTGTTCATTGAATCTCTTGTCCTTCCATGAATAATTAATGAATTACGTCAAGATTTTTTCTCTAGTTTTCCAGATCTTTGCACAAAGGTTGAGCTAATTAAGATGTTAAGATAGTATTCTATTTGATTAGACATCTTCTATCCTTTATCTGTCTTTTTTCATGTCAGGCCTCACATAAAGTACTTCATCTTCTTCCTTCAGGTGCACAGTAACAACCGCCACACCCAGGGCGTCCGAGTCTTCAGCAAGGTAGAGTGTCTTTTTAAACCTGGCCTCCTCCAGCCCTGGGCCTCTCCCACCCTCACGCTGCCTGTGCCCCTGGAGGATTTGAAGGACCCCTCCTCACGACCCATCACCCTTCCACTCGGTGGCCGCCTGGCTCAGATTCTCCGCTGTAAATTCTACTTTGCTGACCGCTGGCTGCTCATCAGTGAGATATCCTTCCTCTCTGGTAGGAAACTGCATTCATGTCCAATCCCCCATTCACTGAAATGTAAGAAATGTGTTTCTGTGGCAGAATTTTTTTTTTTTTCCTAGCACAGAGGCTTTGATTTTTACACTGTAGGTTTAAGACAAATCAGCATTCTTAATGCTTGAAGTTAAAGCCAAGTGAAGTGAAACTCTAAAAACTATGAGCTAGCTTTGTCCTCAGATGTAATGTGACCCATTACATCTGTCAGTGTTTTTTTTTTTACAACGAACAGTTTTATCATTGTCAGTCTTTGTCCCATACAACACGGTTGTAATGGCGTATTGTACTTTCAAAAGAGTCTTTTGAAAAACAGGACACATTTAACTAAGTTGAAATGCAGATGTAATAAAATGACTCACCACAAACCTTTGTCATGGCAATTATTCTTTTCTAACCTGCTAATTTGTTTCAAAATGTATCAGAGTGAAAAACAGAAGGTGTTTACTGGAAAAATGCTTGTTTTTCCCTCCATCTGCTGCTATGACTGTTGTTTATGTTTAAAGGCTGAAACACATCACTGCAGCAAATAGAAATTGGGTTTTGATATCTCCCGCAAAGATTATGCCTATCTGATTGGAAGTCAAGTAGATAAATCCTCTGTTGCTCTCAAGCTGAGACTGCTGTCTAATTAAACTGTCCTCTGTACTCAAATACACTGTCAGTTGTTGTGAGATAACAGTCCACAAAGTGCACAGTAATCACACAGTCCTCAGGTAAGTGCTAAGGGTTGACCCAGCTGTGGTCTATTTGCTGGAGTAATCAGAGACATGTGATACAATTTGTACCTGTCCACTGGTAAGGTTTGTGGTTCTGGTCTTAATACTAATACTGCCCAGAGCTCACATATGGTACATTCATTCATATTTGAATTTTGAGTTTTGCCAAATTCCCTGAGCATCCTATGAGCAGAGCCACACAAAATACAATTTTTGCATTAAATAACTAAAACATTGTTGACATTACTGTAGAAGTAAAAAAAAATGCAGCAACAGCTACTCTTCCACTTCATATGCTGTCAAATAAAAATGTTATGGAGCTTCCTAAAATGAATAGTGTTTGAAGCAACCAGCTGTGACCACAATTGCTGTTTCCCAACAGCTGTGGACTGCTACATGATGTGTTGTGCCATGTGTACCCCCCCGTAAAGAAAACAGCATCTAAAAAGGTACATTTTTTTATTAAAGTGCTTCCCTGGTTTTTTTTCTTTTATCCTTATCCAGAGCCGTTTGAGGAGGATGTGACAGAGCCTGATTCATTTCCTCCTAATCATCCCAAGATTCCTACCGTCAGCTCTTCTTCTCCTCCCATTAACCACACCTCCATCTCTCCCACGTCAATTTTCAACTCCGCAAACTCCACGACTGGCCCTTCTGGTGAGTCTTGATGTTTTCCCTTTCCTATTTTTCCTCCTGCTCATCACCCATAAAGTTTGTGATCTCCAGTGAGCATTATTTCTCAGTTATTCTCATTCATCACCTGCCTGGCTGTTTCATCTACCCCTCTGTACGGGTCTCTTCTCTTCTGCCTCTCAAGTTCCTCTTATCTCTCTCTCGTCACTGTGCCTCTCTCCTTTCCTGCTGTTTCGGATGAGTTTGAGCGTGTTGGCAGTGTGTCCAAGCCATGTTTCTAAAGCAGAGCCAAAGGCAGGCAGTGCCAAAGGAGGCCCATGTCTTACAGGCCTCCCTCGTCATCACAAGCTCTCAAATCCCGTGGCTTCAAGCCAAAATTTGCTAAATATAAGCCAATGCCAGATGTTTACCTCACATATTCCATCATACTTCTGAGATGTGGATTGAAAGAGGTTTAGTTATTTAATTATCTTATAATTATTTGTTATTATTTTGGTTTGGCTTTTACAAATTATGATAATAATTAATAAATAAGCCAGAATTCTGCTCTCAATGATTTCCTCTCCACCTCACTCTCTTCTGAATCTGTGCCGCTTCTCATGCATTCCTCCTTTGTCCATCCCTCGATCCTCCAGAACTCCCCACCACCACCACCTTCATGATGGACACTACTGGTAACTGGACGCTGTCAGGTGAGAGGGAGAGTGGATCGACAAAACAAAAAGAGATGAGATAAACTGAGGGAGGGGAAGTCGCACCGTCCACTCTGGCCCTCCTCCAGCATCTTAAAACTGTCCCTCTGCTCAGTGGAGTATGAAGTATAATGGAGGAGGGATTACAGGGGCAGGACTTTGGCACTGGGCTCTCTCCCATGGGGTTGGAGATATATAGTAGAGCTATAGGAAAAATGTTAACACAGCTACAGTACATTATGTTGATGTACAATAACAGTTTGGTTTCCTGTGGTCTCACAAACAGCATGTCTTTTTCCCAGGGAAATTTCTGTGTCCTACACAGCTGAACCATAGGAGGTTTTTTAAAAAGCTGAAAATGGTTTTCTGTGGCGTGTATGTTGTCTTGTCTTTGGTACTGACTGTGGTTGAATAGCTTTGTTTGGGTCTATTTATTACCTGCATCAGCATGGCATTAAACTGACAGAGGGGCAGGGATGGGGGATGGGCTGTTGTCTGTTGTAGAAATGTGGTGTGGGAATCCTTCTCCAGTGTGTGAGTGTGTGCTTGCAGGTGTATTTGTCTTAAATGCATACATGGACATAAAAGCACCATGTATCATATTCTTATTTGCGTCTGAGTTTTGCTTGTCTCTTCATCTGAACCATTTCCCCACCTGTTATTCTGTTAAAATGATTTTGACTCTGTCATCTCTTATTTGAATAATTTGTCCAACTTGAACCGCAGAATAAAAAAAAACATAGCAAAATGATCTGGATAGAAAGGTTGACTAGAGAGCTGCTGAGAAGCAAAACAGTGATCACATTTGGTTCTCATGCAGTCGGCTCTGAGAACATGAGCGGTCATACTGGATGAATACTCACACAGACAATCCCCATCAGATGTTTATTAAGGCTGATGGAATTATGCTGGTGTTTGTGGCTCCAGTGAGTGTGTGACTGCAATGACAGAGTGAATTCATACCCACATACATAGACAGTATTGCAAAATGTTTCACGCACATTACATCAGACTGATAAATACCTGCAGGTTTCTTGGAATCAAGAACATAAAAACATTTCATCCTGTTTTTTTTCCTCCTGTAGGCTCAGAATTTGCAGCTGTGACTCCAAGGCCAGGTCTTCCAGTAGCCAAAGATGACAGCAGTAATACAGCGATTCTGATTGGCTGCTTGGTGGGCATCATCCTTCTGCTGCTAGCCGTGATTGCTGTCATTCTGTGGAGGCAGTACTGGAAAAAGATCCTGGGCAAGGTGAGCCAAACAGATGCAGACCAGTAAAGGAATGGGACACTATATGATTTTATCAGGCAGCAGCATAAAAGACAATCACAATAAGTTAATTGTGATGAATGAACATAATCAGGATTTTGTGAATGGGAAATTTATTAACATTTGGCAAGAGTGAATTGAAAATGCTGTCTGCTGCTGGTGAATTACAATTATGATTATGAAATTATGATTATTCACATATTCCTAATGTGTAATTAAGCTTTGTGGACATAAGTGGCAGCTTTCTCAAGTTAACTGTGTGAGCCTTTAAAAGGTTCTTTCACCCAATTTTTTTCTCATTTACAACAAGTAATTTTTAGTCATGTGGTCTTGTTTTTATTAGCCAAGTTTGGAAAAACCTGGTTTCTTGGATACTTCTTGTAACGATTGGGTCTAGGAGGTTAAGGAGTATTTTCAGGACCAGTGCGCGGAGACGGGAGTAAAAGGTGTAACATAATTTATTACAAAAATACAAACAAAAGGAGGGCCAGGCACAGAAACGTGGGGCTGAACAAACTAAAAAGGGGAAGGCAACTAAGGACACTGAGACTGGCCGGCTGGCAAGGCAGGACTCAGGAGGGGAAAAACCGGAACCATGTACTGAGTATGATGCTCTGACACCAGGAAGCAGGAAGTCAAGGTATAAGTAGGGAGGAGCTGATGAGTAGATCAGGAACAGCTGTGGTGATAAGTCTCCCTGCCTCACCTGCCAGCCAGCCTCCTGAGACAAAAAGCACAATACTTCCCCAGGAAACACAAATACTTAACAAAATAAAACAGGAACTAAAGGAAGTAAGGGAGAGGCAACTCAAGCCGGACATGGAACATGACACTTCTCTTCCCACCCAGGTACAATTGAGGTAAATAAAACTGTCCAGCGCAGGGCCAACATATAGAGACGAACAACCTTTAATTCTCACATTCTCACCTACAGTCAAATTAGAGCGTCCAATGAATATCTTTATATTTTTGCAATACTGGAAAAAAAAATTGGCAAACATGGGGAGAACATGCAAAGTCTTGTTTGGAAAGGCCTTTGTTCTGACCGGGTCTTGAATCCAGGTCTAATTAGTGGACTGTGTGGTCCACTAATTAGTTTTTTGTAAAACATATTCATTAACTTCTTGAACTTTTCCTTTAACTAAGGTAAAATGATTGATACTGAGTAAACTTTATCTCCATCTGGGTAAGGTGCATTTATCATTTCTTAGTTACTTCTACCTCTTGTCTGTTTCTCCTGTTTAATCACCATCTGCTTTAGAGGTTTAAATGTTGCAGTTATGTTTTACCTGTACTGAAATGAATCCTCTGCCAACGCAGGCACAGGGGAGTCTGTCCAGTGATGAGCTACGTGTCCATCTGTCAGTCCCATCGGACAATGTAGTCATCAACAATACACACAGCTACTCGAGTCGCTACCAGAGAATTCACACTTTCCCTGAGGACCGTGACCATGACAGAGAGGGAGAAGGAGAGTACCAGGAACCCAGCGCACTGCTACGGCCAAGGGATCACAGAGACAGCACAGGTCAGTTAATAACATACATGTGACAACACATCACAAGCGGGTCAACCGTTAATTGTTATAAAATAGAAATCGAAATTTGAAGCATCACAAGAGGAAAACTGCAAAAGCCTGCAATTGACGTTAAGCAACTTATGTTTTTAGATTGTTTTTTTAATATATCTCTAAGCTCTCATTCTTGCATAAGAGCATAGTAGTTCCAGTTATGGTATTTCATGTGATAATGCTTCATTGTGTTCTATAACAAAAATTGAACCTCAGTTAGATATTTTGCCCAAATTGTTCAACCCCTATCCATTGTTTTATTATGGTTCAGTTGTTGTGGCACAAGAAACCACATTTACTTTTTAAATATGTGTAATTGTTGGCATGGTGACATGCAATGAAACCCCACATGATTGAAAAAGTGTTGGTAGAGACTTCTGAAGTCAATGAAAATATGGCTCAATCCATATGTATTGAATTCAGAGTTTGACAAATGTGTATATATATGCGGTTTGTACAGTTTGCGTCATATCTGTGCTTTTGCAACGTCTGTTGATCCTATCAATAAGCATTCTCATCTGAAAACGGGGAAACAGCAGGCAAGGGGAAAAATGGACGTGGCATTCATAATCAGGAAAACATTGGTACTTCATCACACAAAAGTAAATGAAACCACCCTGCGAGGAAGAGGATGCTCAGCCCAGAGGGGGCACAAAAGAGCTATTGTTCAGAGAGAGGGGAAGAAAAAAGAGCAGGAGGAGGAGTAGTGAGAGAAAATGCATTCTTTCACATGTATTCTAACCACAGGAGGTCTGCATGTGTCTTTACTGGGCGCCTGTTTGAGTTTGAAATAACATGAGTAATAGAAACATTATTTCATCCACTGGCTCACATTGTGTTTGGTTGCAGCCTGAGTGATGTTAACGTTGCCTGTTGTGTTTTGCACTCCATGTGTTGATGCAGCCCCAACTCCTCTCCATGTGTAATAATGGACATGCTAACATTGTTGTGTTATGTTTTGTTGTGTGTCTTTTGTGTCATGCGTATGATTCATATCATGGTACCCGTGTGCACCCTACCTTGTCATGTGTGTGTTTGTTTTTGTTAATGTGTGTGTGTGCTCTCCCAGCCTTGCTGTTAAACAACCCAGCCTATCACCTGCTCCTGTCAGATCACAGAAAAGGCTCAAGACCTCTAGTCATCCCCAACAGCACTCAGGCTCCGGAAAAGAGCCTCAATGTGCCCCAGGGTAAGACACCTTGGACGAGGACTAGCTCAGTCTGAGAGGAGGACCTTCCTCACCAGCCACTTACTTTACTCATTCAGAGCAGGAGCTTTTTAATTATCCTTGTAGTCTACTCTAGAAACAAACCATTACACATCCCATTATCTGTATGAAGAGTCTATTTTGCATGTGTCTGACCCTCACCATTCCTTCTGTTACTCACATAATTAGTCACACATTCACTCACCACTTCAAATGACTCACGCTTAGTTTGAAGGGATAGTTTTGTGTTTTGGGGAATTTTCAAGCATACCCAGAGAATGAAAAACTCATAGAAGCCTTTTTCAACCATGCTTGTTTTTGTGGGACTGTTGATTGCAGTGTGTTGTTCGGTACACCACTTTACTGTCGACTGAAATGTCTCAACAGCTGTTGATTTAACTGATGTGACTTTATGCAGACGTTTGAGACCCAAAGGATGAATCCTGCAGATTTTAGTGATTTTTTTTTTTAATTCTAGCACCACCATCAGGCCAACGTGTTCATTTAGCCCATGAAATATGTCAACATCAATAGCATCAACTAGTGGTCGTTTTCTTTTCTTTTCTTTTCTTTTCTTTTCTTTTCTTTTCTTTTCTTTTCTTTTCTTTTCTTTTCTTTTCTTTTCCTTCAACTTGGAATACTTTATGACCAAATACATTAAAAGAAATTAAAAAAAATAGTAATCTTATCTTCCTCAGTTGTTAGCAGGTAGAGTGAAGTGTGTTAACATGTGTACAATGGAGCTAAAGTAAAGCAGGTCTAAGTTATAAGGAAACCTTATATTGTTGTCACAATCTTCAGCATACTAACGGTAACATTTAGGTCATTTTAGCCTCACAGACCCGTTAACATGACATGACTCATAGTCTTGTTATTTTTTTATAATTACTTTTTAAATGCCGCATAAATCAAACTGTGGTTTGTGTGTAATTAGTGGATGGACGGGAAAATCCTATTACAGTTTTAACAAAGCTGGTCCAGAGGAGCTTAGTATTCAAACAAACACAAATGTTTCACAGGACTGTGACACATGTATCAGAGGTCATTTGAGGTGTTTGTTAGTTGTGCACTGTGGTTAAAATAAAACTGCAAGTGCTGTGCAAAGCAAGTACAATGGTAGACTGTAATATGATTTTAAAAATAAAAACAATGGCCCAGAGGATTTGATTTAAGAGGCTGTAGTCATCCATCATGTCATGCAGTCTTCTTTGTTGCTGAGCTGCCTCTTGGTGTGGTTGACATCCAGAAATCAATTTAAGCTAAGCTCACGGTTGACTATCCTGTAGAATATCTTCTGATTGTATGATGAAGACATGCATGAATATTTCTGTCAGATCTCTATAAATTTACCAAACTGAACCATATACAAATTCTAAGTGTGTACAGTACAGAGACATTACACTAAAATAAATAATATGATGGACAGGGTCAGAGGGGCTCAACATAATACTTTTCTGTAACTTAAGTTTTGAAACTTATTATTTTCTACATTTACAGGTTTGTTGTTTACTTTCTCTCTACTCTATAACCTGTACTATTAAAATGTAAAGCAAATATAGATCTTTGAAAAACCAGTAAAAGAAATTACACGATTTTTTTGTGTGTCTCCATCCTATGCAGTAAAGCCCATATTACTTACTGCACTGAGATTTTAAAAAATTAACATCCCTGTCACCACAGGAGAAGGATAAAAACTTGGTGACATAATGAAGAGCAACAGCAGCAGTTGATACTTGGTCTATTTGTTGCTGATTCCTTTCTATTATTGTATTAATATTTGTTTGCACAGTCAAAGAATGTTGTGGTTTCCTCATCAGTCCAAAAATTCTTCCTCTCATCCACGGTTTCTTACGTTTTTTCCAGTGCAGTGAAACGTGGAAATTGGAGTGACGTTTCAGTCACATGACCTCACAAACCTCAGTCACAAACCTCAGCCTTTATTTTCTGAATCTGTTTCCGCTGTACTTCTAGTAGCAGTTACCTTTTATCAATTTACCATTTACCTCTTTCCATTCAGTTTTTTTTAAACGGCAAATTCCATCTAAAAGCAATCTGATGGACACCCACTTGGCGTGAGTTAGTGATATAGTTATTATCAAATTTCCCAAATCCAAACTATCCCTTCATAACAATTTGTCTGAATATGCAATATCTGATGATTCTTTCCCTCACAGATTCTCTCAATCTGTTGTCAATCACACAGTTCTTCTTTCCTCAAAGTAATCTCTGTGTTTCATCCACCCTGTCTGTCTCTCGCTCCTCCCTGCAGCCTGTGGTTTGGATCTGGACATGGAGAAGGGTTTCCCTCCAGCTCAGGAGGAGCCTCCTCCTTACCCCGGCTCCCCTCCTTACCCTTCCCTGTCTCCCCCTGTGTCACCCCCACTACCTCCAAGTGTCCCCCACTATGCTGAGGCAGACATAGTCAGCCTGCAGGGTGTCAGTGGTAACAACACCTACGCAGTACCTGCTTTGGCCTCCTCAAGCCCAGGGGCTGACGCCGCCCCGCTGCCAGAGCTGTCACGCCAGTGTCTCATTTTTAAGGAGAAACTGGGCGAGGGACAGTTTGGGGAGGTGAGGAAAATGTCCTACAAAAATCTTATGTGTGTGTGTGAAGATTAAGAGATGATTGTGCTTTAACAACATCTGTATTTTTTGTAATTTAAGGTGCACCTGTGTGAAATCGAGAATCCTCAGGACCTTCCCAACTTGGAGTTTCCTTTCAATGTGAGAAAAGGTCGCCCTCTTCTGGTAGCAGTGAAGATATTACGACCGGATGCCTCTAAGAATGCCAGGTCTGTGACATCACACACAGCTGAGCCTGCACTTGGCATGGTTTGCATGCTTATAATTCTTAAGCATGTTCACAGTTAATCGAGTTAAGGAAAAAAGAATGGGTCTTTCTTCCTCCTTTTATAGCTCATCTCCTTTGTCACACCTTTACATGCATTCACTGATCTGCAGTTTCATCCCATGGAAGACAGTGCTAATATTTAGCAAACAATATAATTAATTGAAAAACCACATTACCACCTTGGGGTCTGCAAAGTTGAGACCGGCTCCTGCTAATGGTACAGCTAATGGTACAGCTGTCAGCCATAATACTTACATTTAAAACACCAAAAGCAATTTTGTTGGAATTAACCATTCCAATGTTTTCAACAAACAGCACAAAATCTTCAGCTGAATTTCTTCTTTTTCAGGCCTTCAGAGGGCAGAAGGAAACCTCCACAAGCCAAAGATAGTAACCTTCATATACACTATACTGTTCAGTAATTTCTCACATTGATTTGGTCCCACAGAACCCAGACACACAACACTGCTTTACCAGCTGCTTGTTGACTTTGGCTCACCACACACACACACATGCACACTTTGTGATCAGCAGATAAAATCATCTTGTGTGAGTTTATGTAACAGGACAGAGCATGCGCATGTTTTGTAAGAGTTGAAGAGCAGTACAGCAAAACAAATCAGCAATGTGGAAAAACCACACAGAGCGCCAGACAAGTTGGCCTGAAGGTAGTCTGGTACCTACTCACTTTTACCCAACTGATTTCATTTTTTTAAATTATAATGAAGTAGTAACCAAATTGTGCACCATTCACTCTTTATTCTTCTTTTATTTAACCTTTGTTTCACCAGGAAGTGACAGCGATAATAAAATCAATTTTACAAGTAAGACTTTGCCAAGTACAAATAAAATCGATGAAAAACATAGCTCAAGGCAGCAGTGTTTAGCTACACATTTATCAAATATTTGAAGCAAATGGAGCTGTCAAGTGTGGAAAATGTATCAAAGAGTCTACGTTCTGATACCAGTACAGTCCTTTTTCACACCAGGATCAGATGCTGCATTAAGGAAACTGTCATCAAAGGGACTAGAAAAAAGTCAGAATCTCTTATCAGCCAATTTTTTTTTATCTAATTTGGAAAGCAATCAGTGTAAGTAAAGGTGTGGTTTCAGAGGAGCACTGTATGTAACAATCCAACTCAAGTAAGAGCTTCAATCACAAACTAAATGCATGGAGTGAGGACCTACAAACAAATCAGCACATTGGGAATCAATAGGCTCACCTTCCATCAATCAATACACAATTTAGACTGCTACACTATAAATTGTTCATGAGAATATACTGCATATTATGGTTTAATACAGCCAGTCAAACTAAGTCAGTATTAGAGAAATCACAGATTTATGTACAAAAGTCATTGAAGTGAAGTGAAACACAAATTCATTGTGTTTGGCAACATTGTTAGGTTAAATGTCTTCAGAAGGTTAAAAATGCAATAGAGGAAATTACAAATACAAAAAGCATTACAATTTGCCTGGCTTTTTTAATTTAGGAATGTATCCATAGAAAACCAAGAGTGAATGATGATAAATATGCGTCTTAATATGCACATCAAAAGACCAAGTTTAGAGTGATAATTATTGTAGGACTATAGTAGAAAAGGCTTGATTTTACACTTACTGTAAAACTGAAGCTGATTATAAAACCTGAGATCATCACCACTTTGTTACCACATTCACAACCGTCTCTTCAATGTATGTGACTTCTCTGTGCCCTGGTAGGAACGACTTCCTGAAGGAGGTGAAGATTCTGTCTCGTCTGAAGGACCCAAACATCATCCGGCTGCTCGGCGTATGTGTGAGCAGTGACCCGTTGTGTATGGTCACTGAGTACATGGAATGTGGAGACTTAAATCAGTATCTGTCCCACCGAGTGCTTCTGGATAAGACGGGGCCTTCACACAACAGTCCGACCATCAGGTATCACAAGAAAAAAAATAATAATACAGACATGAATGCACACAAAGACGTACCAAAGTTTAATTTGTCATGTTTTTCCACAGTTACCCCGCTCTCATCTCCATGGCCAGCCAGATTGCTTCAGGAATGAAGTTCCTCTCCTCACTCAACTTTGTGCACCGGGATCTGGCCACACGTAACTGCCTGGTCGGGGGTGAGAGGGGTGAGAGCGGGGAAGATCGGGGTGGCGAGCGTCACATTAAGATTGCCGACTTTGGCATGAGCAGGAACCTGTATGCAGGAGACTACTACAGGATCCAGGGCAGAGCTGTGCTGCCAATACGCTGGATGGCCTGGGAGTGTATACTCATGGTGAGAGGACAAGAATGTGTGTGTATTTGTGTGTCTGATGGTCTGGGTGACAGTTGATGGTGTTTAGTTCATACTGATATGATGTAATAATTATTACATTTCTTTGTTTAATTTTTAACAAAGAGGTCCAGTACGTCCAGTATGTAAAATTTAGAAGGGTTTTGGGCAGAATTTGAATATACTGATCAGTATTTTGCGTATCATCACTTTAAAGTGAAAATCATTGTCATGTGTTTTGTTGCCTTAGCATTAGGCCTTTTGTCTCTACAGCAGCCTGAACAGACAAACCAGCAAGAGCTTGCTGGTTTTAGGCTTATTACACCCTTTCTGGTATGCAAAGGCCACCATAGTTCCATAAAATGCATGGAAAATGAGGAGTGAGTGGAGTCCTCCATTTGTTCCAATCTGCTGTCTCACCAGTAAATCTCACTAATTCTTATACACTTTTACTGAAAAAGAAAGAAAGAAAGAAAGAAAGAAAGAAAGAAAGAAAGAAAGAAAGAAAGAAAGAAAGAAAGACAGAAAGAAAAAACTAGCTGATAGTAGTTGATAAAAATAATGGTGAGGGTGTGGATGTCTGTTCCAGGGTAAGTTCACCACGGCCAGTGACGTGTGGGCGTTTGGGGTCACTCTGTGGGAGATGCTGAGTGTTTGTCAGGAGCAGCCGTACTCCAACCTCACAGATGAACAAGTCATTGACAATGCTGGGGAGTTCTTCAGAGACCAGGGCCGGCAGGTACGTCATGCTGTAACACAGTCACAAATACACAGCTATCCTTTTATGGACACTGCATTGACCTCCATTCATTTGGACAGCCTAACCGTGACCATAGCCAGTTACTGCCTAACCCTAACTGGAACAAGTTCAACATTTACTCACTCAACATTTTCTCTCTTGGGAGGCTGAAAGCCGAGGTTTTTTTATTGATACAAAGTGAACTCTTCTCACTCAGTATCACTATTTCATTTGTTCATTCAGATAATAACACAGTGTTCTTTGTGTCTGGAAATGCAGAGCTTTTGCTGGGATTCACAGACTAACAGATGCTAATCTGAAGGCTGCAATCAGAGCCTGAACTCCCAACAGTGTTGATCAGATTCCCTTTTAGTGGCTGCTTTTTTCAACCAATGTAGTAATTAGAGGTTACAAGATACATAATAATTCTCAGTGGAAAAAAAAATACCTGTTTATTTCGTCCACCAAACTCCATATAATCGCTTATTAACCAGCAGTATAGATGTTATAAAGTCATTCATTTATTTATCTCTTCAAATTGTCTGGTTTGCTCATCCAAAATAATAAAATGTGTTACAGAAAAGTAAGTAAACGTAGTTTGAAATATTATAGTGCAGACATTTGCTTTTGTGATGTTATGTTTTCTACCTTGTTTCTTGTATGTTTGTGTCTTTTAGGTTATACAAGATAGAATCAGTTAATATTGATAGTTATTGCATTAAATGTCACCTAATTTTTCTTCTGAGCCTTAGTTGAAGAAATCAGTTAAATGAGTTTACATTTCCATATGGACTGAAAACAATAAAAAGGCTATATAAACAGTATTTGTGGGTATTATACATTATATATATATATATATATATAAAACCTTGGTTACATTGGCATTTAAGAAAACTATTTTGTGATAAATGTTGTTTTATTGGCCGGCTCTGTCTGTCTGTCTCCCGTAGGTGTATCTGACCAGGCCGGCCATTTGTCCTCAGGGTCTCTACGAGCTCATGTTGAGCTGCTGGAACAGAGACTGCAAGCTTCGCCCATCCTTTGCTTACATCCACTCCTTCCTCACTGAGGACGCCATGAATATGGTGTAAAGGCTGATTTGGAGGAACATAGGGAGACGTGCAACATCAGAGGGGAGATGTCCCCTGCTACAGTGTGAGTCAGTGTGGTGGAGGTGCTGCACAGCAGAGGCAGACGACAGGGGACCGTGGGTCGCTCGCTTTTATATTTGTATGATCGGGGGGAGAGGGGGCTGAGAGACCGCTGGTTCGGTTAACTTCCTCCTCAGACTCCAAAAGCAAAACTAACCCCAGCTTTACAGTAGTTAATGGTCCAAGCTACATTTCAGAGGGTTGGTGGTGGGTGCAGTGTGCATAGGAACTTTCTCTTTTCTCTGACACTTACATTTTAATTGAGGGTTCATGTGAATGGTGATGAAGTGCTGTAAAGTTTGAAATACAGAAGGCTACAGAAGCATAACTGCAGGAAATACTCAATACTAAAACCATAGCGAGCTAGGAAATAAACAGGTATTAAGCTTCATTGCTTTATTAAACCTCTCAGATTCAGGGTGCTGAGTAACATACACTGTGGACTGTAGCCATGGCTGCTTAGGGTATACAACATTTTGTCATAGTATTTACAGTATGTATAGCATACATAACATGTTTTATCATTCAGACTAAACTCTTTTAAACACATGTATGTGAAAATCTTAGATGTTAACACTCTGACTGAAGTGATGGTTAACTCGGAGGATATCAATGAGTGACACTGACCCTTCATCAGTTCTCTGTTGCAGTCTCACAACCATATCTAAAGACCCACAGCCATGTTTTACTGTATATCTGTCTAGGACAGTATATCCACACTGCTTATCCTCTGAGAGTCACAGGGGAAGCTGAAGACAATCCCAATCAATTTAGAGTTACTAATTCACCTAACCCTAATCTAATCTACACATTGGACTGTTGAGAAAACCCACACTGGCACAGGGAGCAAACATGTAAACTGACCACAGAGAGAGTCTGGTCAAGATTCGAAAAAAGAACCTTCTTGCCCCGCAGCCACAGCTGTAAAATAATTTTGAAAATGATTTGGACCAGACACCAGCTGCCCCCGTTCTGCCATGTGATCCAGTTGGCGCCCAGCCTCTTTGCTCCATCGCAGTCAAAACGTCAGAGAATCATTTAAATCTTTCAGTCACGGAAGAAAGACTTGACAACCACGATGCCAAATAGACTAAAGTCAAATCTGAGGACAAAGGCACAACAAGATGAGCCTGCTGCTGCTGCTGCTGTCAGTTGTGATGTGACACACAAACTAGAACAGCTTTTTCCTAGCAGAGGGACAATGTTGCCAGCCGAGGCAGTGGACGGGACATCTTCAGGTGTTTTGGGGTTATTTTTTCCTTTGAATCTGGATTGGACCCAGAAACAAAAGATAAATGTAATAAATTCCACAATCAGCTGCACTTTAACTCCTATTCAGTATGTCTACCCCGCCCTCAGCCACGATGACCCTCTTCTCTCTGAGGGGACTGATATGATTCCTGTCCACGTGGATTCTGGTGCAGTTTACCTGCTCGGATTTAACAGTGTATTTGACAGTGGAGAGAAAAATGCATCACGGATTTGTTTTATAAGGACATGATCTCTTTGCCTTTTTAAATCCTCTCCAGTAAGGCATTGCCAAACCATTAGATGTAAAATATTATTTTTGAAAAATACCATGGAATGGCACCATCACTTCATTTCTTTATAAATGTACAAAAATCTTTTGTTTTGAAACTGTAAGGGTGTTGAGTCATGTTTACTCGTCATCTGCCGATGTTCATTCAAATGCGTTACTGTATTTTACAAACACAGTTGCTGAAACAGGGAATGCTCATGCAGGTAGTGCTGATTCCAATGTCAACATTATCTCATGTTTAGTACGTTAAGCTGACTGTGGAAGAATCATTGCATCTACCTTACTGACTGTATGGTACTGTGATTTACTCCTGACATGATCCACATTATCAAGTACGACATGTTGACTGATTGTGAGCCGTCGTCATTAAAGTCTTTTTTCATTTTTCATACACTGTAATTCAACCAAACCCATATTGTTTTTCATATACTGTATGTACGTAGACACTCATTGATGTCTAACTTCATTCATCCTTCTGTTTCTTTGAAGTTGAACTTTATAGTTTGTACATATTGAGGACAGAAATGTTAATTTCCTTTACTAATATATAGAAAGCTCTTTGTTACATTTGGGTTCTTTTGTATCTCTGTAGAACGCTTGCTACCTTGATGCCATTGTAATTCACTGTGTTGTCTATTTTTGTAGATGTTTTAATAAAGTTAACCTTTTCAAATAAATCGGGGTGTGCTTAAGGGTGGCAACTAAGTTATGTGTGATTCATCTACCTGTTATGTTAGATTAAAGATGTACTCACTTAACTTTTAACCCTTCAATGCAAAGTGTTCACTACAGAGGACAGCCATTCAACAGCTAAGTTCTTGTATGTGTGTAGGTGCTGATGGTATAAATGCAGCCACGCCATTGGACCCTCGTGCACCCCTCAAGAACCTTTTATACCGCCTGAGAAAATACTGAGTAAAGTAAACCATTATCACCAACGTTAAAATAAAGTGGTGTAAACAGGCCGAGCAAAGTCAGCTACAGACTTTTTACAGGAGGCAGATTCATTCCCATTAAGATAATTTACTCTCTCATCATCATCCTCTTTCTCACATATACTTAAAGATGGAGCAAGAGATAATGTGACTCTAATTATTATGATGTATTTGTCATTTGTTTCATTTTCTGGGCAAAGTTCCTCAGCTCCACTCTGATCACATACCCTGGTATATACAGTAGGAAAAGTATTTCTGGATTTACTCTAAGTACCACCAGAGGAAGCTTGCGTGCCACTGGTGGTACATGCACCACAGTTTGAGAACCATGGAGCACTGCAAAAATGTTCTTAACCAAGATGGCCAACAGGCAGTCAGAAGTGTCAAGCGTCTCAGGAATATCTTGCCAACATCTTATCAGCAAAAACATGATAACAGTCAGAACAGGCAGACTTACTGTCTAAGATGGAATTATTCTGTGTAATCATTTATTTTTCAACACTACTATGTGTTTTAATGAAGGAGCGTAGCCCTGATGAAAATGACTCAATGTCTCCACCTTCTGGCCACGCGGACGCTACACAGGCCGTTCCATGCTTTCCATTCCCGGGCACTGCACACAGCTTGATAATCTCCTGTGCCTTTTTACGTCATTATCACGTAGTTCTATGTGCGCATGAGCAGTCAACCCGTCTCGTACGTTTCAGGGCACAGCGCTGTTGTCGTACGGTAACGGTGGCTCTCTACGCTCACGGCGATGTCGTGAATTGATGTAGACACGCCCACCGGGTCATTCTAACGCCATTTTTGCTGTTAGTTTGTGTTCTGACATTTCAGCCTCCCCATAAGAACAGCAATGTGTACAACAGAAATACGCTGGGTTGCGCATGCGCCTGTCACAAGACATCAATTAGACAAACCTCTGGCTGAAGGTAAGCAGTCTCGTGTTAAAAAAAAGTACACGTTTATTGCTGTAGGCGCAGTACATGTTATGTATCACTGCAGCAGGAGAATAATTCCCTTAGAAGAACGCAGGTTTTCACTTGAAACAAACAAAAGTAGCAGAGAATTCCTACACGAGCAGAGTGTCAGCAAACCAACATGACGTTACACGCACGTGCTACACATTAGCACGCGATGTCATGAAGTTGTCTGTTGTTTTTCTGTGAGAACTGATAGTATTTTATTTTTATTTTATTTTGGCGCTGTAAAATGTAGCCATTAGAACAGCATACCAGTGTATTAAACCATGGGTATTTTACTTTGTCAGTGTAAAATGAACAGCATACTACCACTATAGAAAACTGCAGCTAGCCTAGTAGCCCGTCGAATAAATCAAACTATAAAAACATCATAGCACATTATAAAACAGTAAGTATTTTATGGTGTAAAACATACTACTGTAAAGGCTGGTAAATCAGAACAACACAAGACTGTATTAAGTAAAGGTATATTTTATATAGTGTACAGTAAAGGTACTTAAATAAAATAAAATACCCTACATAGGTGTGTTATTTAAATGAAGTAACCTCAACTGATAGCTCTCAGTTTGCACCACCGGTCAACTATTCTGAAAAAGTATGGTCCAATATCTTTAGGAGACTGTTTAGCAATTTTAATGGCTTTGCTTTAAAAGTGTCAACTTTACATGACTGGAGACCAACACCAGATTATGTGGTCTAAAACAACAGAAGGGTCAGAATGTGAACCCTCTCGTCCATAATATCATGTTGGCCGAGCCACAGCTGCTGATTTGTTGTTTTTTTTTTCCACACATTTTTTACTTTCTTTCTCAGAGCAGCCTCTGTTTTTAACTCTGAAGATGTTAATGACACTTTTGTGTCAGACATTTTAAGCGACATCAAAGACAATTGTGGAGCCAATATTGTTCTCCCATAAAGAAGAAATAAACAGCGCTCAACAAAATAGTGTTACTGATTTATTTATTTATGCCACATTCGTCCTGTCTGTGCAAAGTGAAGCATGAGCAATATAGGATTTTTGGATTGTATCAGCTTTTACACGTTCATCTGTCCAATATTTGATCTAGTGGTTTTGTATCATATCAGCTCATCCCTAATACTAATAATAATCTTCCAGAATTAGTCATGTCAGTGTCTCTGTTTCTCTGTTTCTCTCTGTTTGCCAGTGTTGATAACTGTTGCGTGGACAGCAGCATTTATGAAATATCTAAAGTGGTTATAAATGGTGATGCTGTGCACCTGTTGATGACGTTGCTGGTGTTTGGATAGTTCCGTGTGGATAAGATGAGGCTGCGGCCTGTATTTTTGTACGCGCTCTCTTTTTCTTTGTGTCATCACTCCACCTGATTACCTCTGTTAATCCAGGGGTCTCAGGCTTAAATGAACTGGGGGCCACTGAGCATCTAGTCTGATCAGGAGGAGACCAGTCAGCTAAACCATAGCCCAACTTTTTTTGGTTTAAAAAAAAAAAAAAAAGCAACTGTTTAGTGGGTGTGGGTGATATGATCTTAAGATTACATAACAATATTCCATCATTATACTGCAATAGCAATATCTATGATGATATATTGCAGAGTTTCAAAATGAAAGTCTGTTGTGATATGGAACAATGTACAGTTCACATTAAAAATGTATTTATGATGCAAAATGAATCTGTTAATAAAAAAATAAAAAAATAAATTTAACTTGGTATCGGTTGGAGAGCCACATGTGGCCTGCAGGCTGCAAGTTTGGGACCTCTGCTGTTAATGAAACAGCGCTTGGCTGTGTTTGTGATGTAACTTCCTAGAGTTTAGTAATTGGGCTGACTGTTATGAGGTAATCATCTAAGTCTGGAAGTGGCATTTAACCATCGTGATTTTAAATATACCTTGTGTACCTGCCTGCTTAACCAGTGGTGTTGTTGGTCTGTAACTGCCTACCTGGTCCCAGGTCTCAAAACACATTGAGTAATATAAGCGATACATTTTTAAAGTATTGATTTCATGTTTGGAGGAAATTACGATTAATCATCTGTCCACTAAATTGGACATCATGCATCACTGTCTACCTTTTAACCACAACTGTTACTGTGAGTTGATTTGCTCTTGGAAATACTTCATCACCAGTTAACTGTTTCGTCACTAAATTAGTTAATACATGTAATTGTAATGTAACTTTTATTTTTATAGCAAAAATAATATTTTGTGCAGATTATGTGCGAAGTGTGTGTTTTTCATGTCTCTTGTCCTTTCGTGTCTTGCACTGTACTGCAGTGCGAATTGCCCTGCTTGTGTTGGACTTGATAGAAAAGCTGGGAGGTTAGTGCAGCAAATACCATCTGAGTCATGTGAGTATGATGCTAGTGGCAGTGATGAATTCCACCAGAAAAGGAAAGACCAGCAGATACTAGCAGGAGGGATAGTGGAGCTGATGATGCTGAGGGAGGTGAAGATGTTGAGGACGCTGTGCCACTTACAGAGCTCAGTGACAGACAAATTGTTACTTCCTTTTTACGAGCGTGCAAAGTAAATGTTTTAAGCATCTGTGTCTCTTGGATCTGATAAATGAACTAGTGCAGTCCAGGATTTGAACCAGCTTTATAACCAACCTCTGGTTTCCTCTGGTAACCCCCCCCCCCCAGTGTATAACCTGAAGAACACCGTCCCCACAGTGAAACACGGTGGTGTGAGTATTATACTGTGGGGATGCTTCAGTGAGTGTGGAACTGGGAATCTCGTCAATGTGGAAGGAATCATGAAGAAAGAAGGATATGTGAAGATTTTGAAAGAAACACTAAAGCAGTCAGCAGCAAAACTGGGTCTGGGTCGTCACTTTACCTTCGTATTTGTAAAAATAGTCAGAAACATTGTATTATGCAAAAATTTCTGTTTCATTCTAAAAAGTTTGAGAAACTCCAATTTAGTCTGCAAGTCACCTTCATAAATAATTAAAAAAAAAAGTAATTTAAAAATATAACAGCAAAAGATGTTAGTGATTAATTCATATTTTATTGTCTACAGTATCTTAGAACATTTCACTACATATTAAGTTTTCCATATAGGACACTAACATACAACTTATTTCAGTTTTCAAAGACAACTGGCAACAACAAATTGTTACAGAAAGTAAAAAAAAGATTAGTATCAACTGTTTTGGCTTTCATCTACAGCTGTCGATAGTGATGGCTTAGGATTGTTTAACAGATAAACAGCATTTTTCCCTGACAGAGGTGAAATAGGCATTTGACAAAGTAGAGGAGCCAACCTGACTTGGCTGTTGAGGAGTTTTTACCAGGCACTTGAGGGTAAAATATGCGCAAGGCTTTGTAGCTGGAAAACATATGGATAGGTAGAAAATGCATGAGTGGGAAATGTAAAATCACTCCAAAGTTCCCACTCAGAAGTACTGATCTGTCACTCAAAACACCTCACAGATGAAGAACACCTACAATCTAGCAAAATCTAAAATACAGCATAATAATGTAATAGAAATTCACTATAACAAGTAAATCACAAAGTCTCCTGTATGTTGTTTCAAACTTGAGGCAGCATGCACATCAAAGCAGCATGCTGGTTAGTTAGTCAGTTAGCAATCCTTCTTTACTCTTGTCATTGACATTCAAGACTCCTGACGACATTTTAGCAAAGACAATCTTCAAAACATTTTCCCCTCACTGTAACATACTTTCACTGCCTTTCACAGGAAACCTCAAGACCTCATTTCCACCAATCACTTCCTTTTTTTCCACCCTGAAGCAAACAAAACAGTTTTTCCTCTTGTAGTACAACTTATATGATTCTGGGCGACGTACATATATGTCAAGTAATCTAGAACCATGTCAGCTTTGTCTGCCTTTTTGTTAAATATAATTAACACAAAGCTGGGTTGTATTAAGCAAGTACTATAAAACAACAATGACACTATGCACATTCACAGCAGTATGAGGTTCTGCTGTGATAAAGAATTCCAACAGCATTTAGTGAATTGAAAGGCACAGAGAGAGAGAGAGAAAAAAAAAAAAGATAAAAAGTTTATTGACCCGGTTCCTGTGGATGAATATGTTGAGGCTGATTTTGATGAAAGAGTAAAATCATGCATACTGAACGGTGAGAAAGAAAAGAAAAAGACAGGAACTTGTCTCTTTGAACTATCGCTGACTAAAGAGAGTTGAGGCTTTTGTCTCCTCCAGTCAAACTAAGTAGCTTCATCAATAAGTGAATCCTCACAGCTGCTTTAACCATCACCTAGAGCAGAACTCACAGCACCTGGGATCAGTGACGTGAAAAGAAACACACAGGTAAAAAAAAAAAAAAAAACATGCATGTACACAAACAATTGGACAAGACTACAGTGATGGTGGAGTCGTTTCAGTGGTAATCGGCACAAAGAGGAGACGTGGAGCTCCTGTTCTGAATATTAGTGACACTGCTCTGTTTTTCTTCCTTCTCTCTTCTTAACGCACACGGGTGGTCGGACCTGGAGCCTGTGAAATACAGTCACAGAATCTGTAAGATTACAGGTTCACCAGCATCAGCAAGCTTATACTATCTTTCTTTTTTCCCCCAACAAGTATTTTTATTGGGCTGTCTCTGTATATCACATGCATACTTATACTATACATTTCAAGGGATACAACACCCAGTTTTGCATTTTTACAATCAAAAATAAATGAAACAATATAATGTAAATACATTTAAATAAAAGGGAAAATAATTGATATCAGAGAGACACTGGACCAGCAACGCAAGCTCCTACTTTCCATCGGTTACTCACTCAGATAGTTGAGCGTACCAGAGAAATGTTGACTCCAGTCAGTTTCTCGATGGTGTTGGGCAGCTTGCCCATGATGTCCAGCACCTCCCCTGCCAGTTTGGATGCTCCAACCTCTGAGCCACCGCTGGACACCATGGTGATCTTCTTGGCCTCTGACAGTGGCTTGCTGATTTCCTCGGCCATCTGAAGGACAAACAAAAGCACTCAGTCAATGCACTATGTAGTTCTTCGGTGTGAATATGAATGGTTAACTTAAAGTTGCAGTGCGTAACACTTGTTATTTATGTAGTTATGCTGCCTCTGGTCTTCATGAACAGAGGCAATATGACATTACTTGTATGCCGAATCCTTCACCTGAAAACAGGCTTTGTCAAGCAATACTATCAGATCTAACTGAGGGAGGGTTTGTGTATACAGCAGCAGAGCAGGGGCTAGATGCATTGATCCAGGTTTTTTGAGCAGTACAATTCACCTCTGAAATTGTTTGTGGGCACTTCTTTGTGTTTTCAGTCATACGTGGAGTATGACTCTACACTCACACATCACCTCATATTCAGACTGGGTCAGACACAAACTGTGGCCACTGGCACCAGAAGCTAAAAAGATACTCTTTAGAGCTTGATTATTTTAGCTCTTTTTAATGTGACTGCCCATCAAGGTGGGGTCCTGTTACCCAAGAATTCTCCGTCATTGACGGTTGATTGTGGAAGAAAAGGGGCCCGGGTTAGACGGCACCCAGAGAGAAGAACATAAACCAACAATGGCATCAGAAGTGGAGTGTATGATACTTGCTGAGACACACACAATCTGCAGTACCAAATTAACTATTGCTCCTTCAGCATTTTGTTTGGTTTTGCTTGCTACTTTTGCACTCCCAGTGCACTCTGTGCTCTTATTTGGTCAATGTCACTAACATGAAAGAATAATGCAAAAGGAAGGGAAAAAAAATCAAATATGCTGGACTTTCTGTCAGGAGGTTATGTGGCATCGCAGGCGTGGCCTTGATTGTAGTTCACTATGACACACGGGATTAAATGATTGATTTTCAGAGCTGACAAGTCCAGAAACCCTACACCTGCCCAACTGGGCTACAATGCATGTTGTCTGACTTCAGCATAAGACTAGACTGTCTAAATATTTCCCTCCTTCTTTATTCTATGTTTGAGCATGTATCTCTGGCATTATTTATTCCTAATCTCTACATCCACCCATAGCAGTCTGACTGACCAGTGGCAGTTTCTCCAGCAGCATGTCCACCATGGCTCCATCCTCGTACTGCTTAAAGGCCTCAGCTTTCTTGGCCATCTGCTCTGCCTCAGCACGACCCTTGGCCTCAATGGCAAAAGCCTCAGCGTCTCCCTTCACCTGCACGCACGCACACACAAACACACACGCTATGGATAAACTCACCCAAAAAAAAAAAACAAAAAAAACTACTACTAGAAAACTACTACTAGTCCAGACGATGGTCATGTTTGGTAAAGAAAGAGAAAATTCTGATATTTATGACCCTGCAGGTAGTTAATAGTTGCAAAATAATACATTATGATAGTTAAAACTGGTAATAAAAACCTAACAGAAAAGGAGAATAGAAATGTAGAAATATGGTAGGACTCACTTTGATGGCCTCTGCCTCAGCCTCAGCCTCCATGATGAGCTGCAAGCTGCAGAAGAGAAGAGACACTTAGTGACTCTCTAGTGACAGCAGGTAATTATTACCAGGAACATCATCAGTGCTATGGTCTTTTACTCACCGCTGGGCCTCAGCCAGCTTCTCCAGACGGTACTTTTCTGCTTCAGCAGGCTTCTTTACTTTGGCCTCAAGCTCCTTCTCCTTGCGGATGATCTCCTGGTCTTGCAGTGTAATCTGCTGCGTGCGCTCCACCACCTGGATCTGCATCTTCTCCTCCTCAATACGTTGCTTTGTCTTGGCCACCTGATGAGGAGAGAGAAAAAAAAATTTAGATCACATATTATCTGCAATATGGATTATAAAACCCGTGGACTATTCCGAGGGTTATAATGGTAATTAGCTGTGAGAAGAATTTATGTGTAATTTATTTAGTTTTTTTTAAATTTATATCTATTTATAATTACCTGAAAATTGTTGTCCAAGGTATGATTACATATTCACATATATTTGCCACATTTTTGTTGTATTTAAATTTTTTTATTTGTTTTGGGGCTCCACATTTGTCCTGATGGGAGGTTTTATTTCATGTTTTGTTTGGTCGGATATTAAATAGAGAGTGCCTGTGACCTGGCCATTTCCACTACAAACACAACATAATGCAGCCGTGTGATGCCTACGTTTACACGAGTGCAAGCTGAAACAGTCAGACAAGAGCTAAGAGCTACAATAATACCAAATAGCAAATATTTCAAAAGAAATATTGATGACTGTACCTGGAGCTGATAAGCCATTTCTGACTCTGCCTTCTTGGTGTTGACCTCAACATCATATGCTGCCTTCTTGAGCTCGTAGTCTCGCTGGGATTTTGCCATCTCAATTTCATTCATGTACTGAGCAGACACCTTCTCCTGCATGGCGTGGGCCTCCTATAAATTAACAAATTAAATGACTGATGAGATTTAAGTATTTTCATTATCCATGTGAGCACACAGAATGAAGAATTAAAAATTTGCATTTTACCCTGATGACAGCATCCCGTTTGTACTGAGCCTCTCCAATTCTGGCATCCTTCTGCACCTGGGCTGTTCTGGCTTTACCCAGAGAATTGAGGTAGTCCTGCAAGAGAAATACAGAGATGGAGAGACATTGACATTCAACAATAAGAGAGCACAGTTCTAGAAACACATAAAAGGGATGGTGAAGCAACTCTGAAGCTCTTAAGTCTCAGGCCTAATTCATCACTAATGCACAGAAGATCAGATGAGTCAGAGACAGCAAGTCAATACCAATCAAGTAAGTGCTTTACTGTAATAGAGGAAATAATCCCAGTCTAAAAGCTTATACATTAAACGATGGTTTTACAGTGACACTACAGATTTGTATTGCTATTGTAATTATTGTTTGATTTATTTAGACTTTTATCATAGTCTTCACCAGGGTTGAGTGATGTCCACTTGGCTGATAATGTGATGTTTGTACAGGTACTGTAAAACATTGTGATAAGTTAAATCACTACTCCCCTTCTGCCCTCCAGCAAGTTCACTGTCACATAAAATTAGTTTGAGACTGATTATTGGAAAAAGGGATTTCTCTACCATGCATTTAACAATTTTTATTCATATTTATCCATTAGATTTTCTGAAGTAACATACATGGCTGTGGTGCAGCCTAGAGGAGAAAAACTGGAGGGGGGTCATCTGTTTAAAAACACTCTCTGCTTTGCTTACATTTTGAAATAAAGGAAATGCAAAGCAACTTTGGAAAAAAGGAAGAAGTTAAATAATTACAGGAGGCCGCAGCTGAGAGACAGTGAAAAAGAGCTTACTGGCACAGAGTCACTCTACTTGTCATAATTTTAATCTATTTGTAAATATTAACACAGCAACCATGCTACCGTAGAGAAAGGGTGCAGAGGAGATTGACAGAGGTAAAAATCAATATGGAATGATCTGCCCAAATCAGGTCTCCACAACAGGAACATGAACCCAAACAAACATGAAGTACCTGATCATCATGAACATCTTTGAGTGTGTAGCTGACAACACCGATTCCCATGTTCACCAAGTCAGAGGAGGCCACCTTGAAGACATGCTCAGAGAACTTCTTACGGTCCTGGTAGATCTCCTGGTGACAGAGAGGAGACATCACTGACATTACATACAGTGCAGTAGTGCACATTGAAGACCTCCGATTGTTAAGTGACACCTCCATTTCTCAGGGATAGTAAACATTCAAAAATAATTAGCAAATGTCAGCAAAATGAACCTCTACAGTCAAATGAGCAATAATAGCTCTCTGGTGTCCCTCCAGGGTTTCTAGTGCAATCTGGGAGATCTCAGCCTCAGACTTCCCCATAAACATCTGGCAGGCAGTGGCCAACATCTCCTTGTTCTGGCCCTGGATCTTCACCTGCATACAGATACAGTAGAAGAAAATGTAAAACAAAAGCAACTTTAGCTAAAGCTTTGTTTCAGCCTATCATGACATACCTGTGCAATGCCAGTGACAGAGATGGGGACACCATGGCGGGTGTAGACCTTGTCACTCTTCACATTAAGAGTCAGGGTGTTCAGTGTGATTCTGAGGAGAAATTGCATAGATTTGTAAAGGCTGAGATTAAAAAACAATTGTCTTTATATTGCTCAAATTTTGCCAAAAGACATTTTTCTTGGTGTGCCTTATGTGGCAACACTAGTGCGTTCATTATTCCCTGTAAACACTGACGTCTCAATCAGTCACTGCTCAAGCAATGATTTGCTACTGCACAGAAATGTTTGCCTTGGAAAAACAACTTGGTTTGATACAGTAGAAATAAGTGTAGATGTGTCATCCAGATTAATTTTTAGTCATTCTTCTGAATTCGGATTTACTGCTACAGTACTATTATTCTGTTCTTCAGTTCAACCCAAGGTCTCAGATTTTGCAAATCAAGCCAGGGCTTCCAGAAGCAGTCTGAGTCAAACTCAAACACAAACCATTAATGTATCAACAGAGTATCAGAGTTAAGCGAGTAGCAGAACAACTTTGCAGGGGTTGGATTGGGTTATTTAACAAGAGAAAGGACAGGCCTTACAAAATATGACAAGGAAATGAAGAAAGAGTCCTTTGAACATGAAGTAGCCAACTCTTTAATAAAGATAAGAGAGAAAATCCACACAGTTGTAACTTGGGACAAGAGGGAAAGAGAGAGGAACCAGATAAAAAGAAGCAGAAGAACAGTAGATTAAACTAGCTAACCTCAAAACATCTATGGCAACAGACTGGTGGCTGACTTTTAAATGCTGTAATCATATTGTTTAAAAGTTTAAACAAAGACAGAAAAAAAGATCACCTCTGGATCTGTTGAATACATGGGAAGACAAAGACTCGACCTCCAGCGATCATTAAAGGAGGCGATCGGCCACAGCCTGGAGGAAGGGGGGGGGGAGAGTACATAATGTAAACATTACATGTCCAATCAGTAACAAAGAGCTTGTGTAGAGTAGTGAATTCTAGGACATAGTTCCACTTAGAACCCTGTTAAACAGCGTGAGTAATGCTTATCATTCACATTGTTTTAACCCTACACATGACAAGAGGCTGGAAAATGCCTTACTTCAAGCTGTTGCTCAAGCTTATGATGATTGAAGCAATCACATGACACCCAACTGCAAAACTGTTCTCCTTTTGCAACATACTGTAGTTATGATACAAAATACACAAGTGTGATTGTGGTGTGGTTTGTAACAACATAATAGTTTCTATTAAAATAGGGAATATTGTGGTTTCTGAACATCCTGTATAATTGTGAGAAATAACAATGTAACCCTGAAATAAAGGCAAGAGACACTTAAACACCATCCACTGTAATTAGAAACTGACATTTGAAAATAGAAAGAAGAATTCAAATAAACTGGAGTAAATAGGATATGATTTAGTTGTCGAATTTAGTTGTAGTTGTGTAATGCATTTTTAATTTTGGGGTTTGCTGTTAATATAGCATTTTATTTTACTTTAACATTATCATGTATAGGCTTTATTTAAAGATATCAAATATAACAGGATAATGCTTGAAAAGTGGTTAAAAAAGAGAGATACAATTACAACAGACAGTAAGAGAATATCTTACCAGACACCACCATTGCTTCATTGGGTCCACATGTGTAGAACATCTTGATCACTGGTTTTAATGAGGAAAACAAAGCCAAAGTTGTCATTAGCAAATATTACCAAATTTAGCAATGGAAAAATGTGTATTTTGGTATTTTTGGAAATACAATCATTTCATTAAAGATGTATTCATTATCTACATAGCCCATTACCTCCGTACAGGTTACATTTACAATGTATTTTATGTTAATAACAAACATTATCAGTGATTTGGGTGGATCTGAACTGCATTTTAACTTAGTAACATTTACACATTTATTCATATGTAATCATCATATTTTAAAGAATTTGTAGTTTTATCTTGGGGTTGGTTGGCTGTGAATGTCAGATTTATGTGTAATAACTTGTAGTCTCCAGTCAACATATGTCTGTTTCAATCAATTAAGCCAGAACCCAGCCTCAGCATTAGTGTAGGACTGTCCGACCGCAGAACTAACACATATCATGCTATGGCGATAGTAGTAATAGTTGGAATAATGAAAAAAGTTTAAAGCAACACGCCGGTGTTGCCAGAATAACGTGAAACCTGTTAATTACACCTGAAATCAAATGACCGTTGTCAAAATAAGCTAACATGCATGTTCACATTAGCTAAGTTATCAGGTTATAAAAGGCAGCTGAATCAGGTCTGGGTCAATAACGTTCATACGCCTCTAGAAAAAGCCTGTCCCATCACACTATATTATCATCTATGTAAAAGAACAATTGGACAGATCAAACTGTAACTTACCGTTATCTGTCAGTATACAAAAAAAAAACAAGCATATTAAAATAGATTCAGACGAGTATGTCTGTTTTTAGGGGAACATGGATTTACTATAAGAACTGATTAGCACACCTCTCCTTTGGTGCCTTTCATTCCTATGAAGCTGCTCGCCATGTTATAAGAATATGGAGAATATGGACAGATGGAGTCTGCACCTTGGTAATCCGGGAAGTACTGATCAATTTGATGAACAAGTATTTTTATTAACTGATTCTAATGATTCAGTACCCCAAAAAGAACTGTGTTGCGTATAAAACAACATCACGGCGGTTTCATGCAACCATGCTATGACAACCCCACCCACGATGAGGGGGTATTATTAAGCAATGGAAAATGATGCGTCTGATACCCAAACCGAGTAGAGTCGAGTCAAGTGTAGCCAAGTAGTGCTAGAACTGTATAATGGGATGGAAAAGCACTATAAGACATTAGAGCATTTAATATACAATTATTAGATTTGTGGCATTTTTGCATTATAATATTCTATACTTATTTTTAATTTCTTTTATCCACTTCAGCTGTTCATTTCACTGATGTATACTGTATGCTGTAATCAAAGTTGCTGTAAAATACATAATTATCTTGGCGTAAATTGTGCAAAGTACTACACTGTGGGTAAATTGTGGAACATTTTTCCAATGTTTCACATTATCAAACTTAAACATAATAACCAGAAAAAACTAAAATTTTGCTTTCACAGAACTTAGGGATTTTATACATTATTGTCTTTGTGCTTTAAAAATATAACTCACTTTTATTATTATAATTACAATTATTATTATTATTATTGATATTTTGATTATTAAATATTTTTACTCAGTGGGATCAGTAATAATCGTATTCTAGTTTTATCTTGGGGTTGTTTGGCTGTGAATGTAGTCAGATTTAGGAGTAATAACTTGTAGTCTCCAATCGACATATGTCTGTGTCAATCAATTAAGCCAGAACCTTTTGAACAGTATACATTCTCTGTGAGTCTGAATGCCTACCCCAGCCTCAGCACTAGCGTAGGACCGTCCGACCGCAGAACTAACACATATCACGCAACCGCAATGGTAGTAAGAGCTGGAGTAATAAAACTAGTTAAAAGACACACGTCGGTGCTGCCAGAATAATGTAAGAACCAATTTATTACACCTGAACCCAAATGACCGCCGTCAAAAATAAGCTAACGGGCATGCTAACATTAGCTAAGTTGTCGGGTTTTAAAAGGCAGTCTGGGATCGGGTCTGGGTCGATAACGTTCATACGCCTATAGAAAACCCTGTTCCGTGACACTACGGTTATTATCTTTAAAAAAGAACACATCATTGTTCAAACTTGTAACTTACCGTTATCCGTCAGTATATCAAAAACGGCGAATTAAAATAAATTCAGAGGGGTTTCTGTTTTCACGGTGACTGGAAGACTTCGGGAGGAATGGCAAAAATGTCCGTTTGTTGGGGGAAGTATCAGTTGACCACGCCCATCCCTACCAATGACTGCGGGTATTCAGCCCCATCTGGTGGTCAATGGGTGTAACTGCACGTCGTGTGGTATTTTGTTTAGGCCCATGTCATCAAGACGTTTGCATGATCCACGTCATGAATTTATACTGTTAAATAATGCATGTTAAGATACATATATAATTTCCTGATGATGGTTGCCCATTTTATTGTTCTGTTGTTTGGTTCTTATAGATCGTCATTTTCGTTATTTTGCTGTTGGTTCATGTTCTCCTCTTTCTTGTTACATTTATTTTAACATCCTTTTTGTATTGTTTATTTGTCTGCTGATATGTTGATTTGTTGTATCTGTCTCTCATCTCTCTATGTCACTGCTCTCTTCTTATTTTTTTCTCCCCCTTTTCTGTCCCCACCTCTCCTCTATCCCCTATTTTACTCCCACCAACTGGCCAAGGCAGATGCTGCACATCTTTGAGTCTTCCTGTTAAAAGGGAGATTTTTCTCTCCACTGTTGCCTAGTGCCTGCTCATTGTGTGAACTGTTGGGCTTTTTCCTTCCTTGCCTTACCAGGCAAGACACCTTATAATATTTGATTGGACTTGATTGGTCTGTTAAGCCCTTTTCATTTTAACACTTGCTAAGAAAAGTGCAATACAAATAAAGTTTATCATTATTATTATTATTATTATTATTATTATTATTATTATTATTATTATTAAATGCAAAATTGGTTAAGGTTGGCTAGTCGTAATGTATAGTGATGTCAAAAAATCTGAGAAAAACCATGTTATGATGACAAGTCCTCCACCATCAGCAGTTATTTCAGTCTATAATGTGCTTTTACAGCTTGGCACATTGAGGGTGTGGCTCACCCTCCACTGAGGGTTGTCAGACCAACAGTTCAAAATTACTGTGGTAGATATTTACAAATATTTGCATCTGACATGATGGGGCTTATAAATTATTGCTTTCCATGACTTTAATAATAGACTATCTGAAACGATGTCTGGGTGCTGGGCATTTGAAATAATGATACTGCCATGTGGACATGGGGTCAGTGGGAGCCCACTGACAAATAGTTGCCCTGGGGTCACTCAAGTGGTCCCACCCCTACTCAAGAAAACCACTAAATGGACTATGCGGTGACAATACTTGCCCTGAGGTAAAGGGTTTTAGCCTTTTTTTTTTTAAAAAAAGGATACAATTGCACTTGTTAAAAAGAATTTATCCTTTATCCTTCCAACTCCAGCCCCAAAGTATGAACCAAGACTATTGGACTGTTGTTTTGAGGTGCCCTCGGTTTATTGTCTGATGATTTAGTGTATAAGATATTTGATGTTATATGTTATAAGATCCCCACAACAAATGTCCACACTGAATAAATCCTTACTTATTCTTATTCAACACAGTCCATGGTTCTCGACATGGTTCTTTAATCTGACAGCAGGTCAGATTAAACAAAATTAGGTTGTTAAACTCCTTAAGCACTGAATGACCTGTAACTTCCTACTTTTAAACTCGGACAAAACTGAGGTCATTATACTCAGCCCTAAGCATTTTAGAGATAAAATATCCGACCATACCGTCACTTTGAATGACATTAAAGAGCACATTCACTGGAAAATCAAATTTCTGATGTTTTTTGGTGTGTCCCCATGTCCTTCCCGTATATAAACATCAACTTAAAGTGTCACAATAAACACTTCAGCCACTTCTGAGAAAGAAGGGCTTCTCTGTTTACCTGAGCTCAAGCAAGCATTTTTGAAAAGTCAAGTTTAGTTACGTTACTAGCACATTTGCTGTGCAACGAACCCTCCCCCCAACAGCTACTCCCGGTCATGGGTGTGAACATTCAACCTGAAGAAGAAGAAGAAGCACTGCGGAGCAGTCAGTCAGCTGGTAGCTGGCCAATCACAAGAGACTTGGTGTTCTGGGGGGCGAGCATTAGCTCGGAAACAGAGTGCCTGTTCAGAGGCTGGCAGAGAGCAGCAATAAACTGGCTTAATCTAAAGAGACTAGGAGGTTTTTGACCATAAATATTATTTAATTTATCTAAGTAGACATCAGTAATCTTGATTTTTGGTTCAAAAAGACCATCCTATGTGACCTTTAACATAGCTTCCAGTTCCACTTGTAAGGAACCTTGGAGTTAATTTTGACCAGGTTATATAATTTAATTCAGATATAAACAAATTTCCTTGATACAGATAAGCTAACTCATGCAGATTGGGCCACTGCAATTCAATAAGATGGGATGTTCCTATAAATCTCTTAAAACCCTTCCGCTGATCCAAAATACTGCAGCATGAGTTCTGACAGGAACAAGAGAGACCATATCACTCCAGTGTTAGTTGCTCTTCAGTTGCTCCCTGTACACTAAAGAATTCAATTTAAAACCCTCCTTGTCTACAAAACACTTAATAATCTGACCCCATCATACCTTAAAGAGCTAGTTGCACCTTACCATCCCAACATGCAGGATAACTTGTGGTTTCCAGAGTCTATAAAAGTGGGAGGCAGAGCCTTCAGTTACCAGGCTCCTGTGGAGCCAGCACCCAGTGTCGGTTCAGGAGGTGGACACTCTCTCTGTATCTTAAGTTAGATGTTAAATATTCATTTTTGATTAAGCTGATAGTGCTGGCTCAGGGAAACATGAACCATCTCATGTGGCACTTTTCCACCACTCAGTTCCAGCACAGCTCGGCATGGCATGGCTCGATTCAAACTGAACAATGCCGAACTGTAGATCAGTAAAAAAAAAAGAATCTAAAAATCCTGAAAACATGCGTTAATCTCAAAAATTTAACAAGAACATTTCTAAAATCTCAAAATTTCAGAGATCTGAGAAAAACCATGCCATGATGACAAACTATAAAAATATCACCTTTTCTCTGTTCTCCATTTTTCCTTTCACCCCAACTGTCTGACACAGATGGATGCACATCTTCTGCACATCAAACGGATACATTTTTTTCTCTCCACTGACACCATGGGAGAACTTATTCACTGTGTGAACTGCTGGCTTTCTTATCTCCTCTCTCTATAGTATGTATGGTCTCTGCCTTACTATGTAAAGTGCCTTAATATAATGTATGTTGTGATTTGATTCTTTGTCTGATTTCGAACACTTTGCATATGTAGTCAGTGTGAACCACAAAGACTAGACTCAGATTATCAGGCAGGAGAGACTTGTATCTATGTCATATACAGTATAAGTGATTTGTGTCACTTCAGTATATGGTCCTAGATCACACATATCTGTTACATGTCCATGGCACATGAGTGAAAATTGTTATGAGCATCAGTCTGCACCCTTAAGGTGGCACAGCAAACTGAAACTTACATTTTGAGGAGAGTGGCGTAAATCTCGAGCTCTGAGTGAGTGTTACTGGACACCAGCTGCTCAGATTCTGATCAATCTTTCTGAGTCATCCCACTCCCTGATCTGCAGCAGTCAGACCCCAACCCCTACCCCCTCTTTTCTCTCAGCCAATCAAAGCAGACAACAGCTGTGTCCGACCACACCCACTCTACTGACCACGCCCCAGCCTCGCTCTGGAAGCTCTCCAACGTTATAAATCCATTGTCTCGCACTTCCAGCCCAGTCTGCGGTCCGCTGCCCATTGCCCGAGTAACGCTTCTTCTGCTCGCCATTTAAGCTTTCGCATTCATAATGAGGGAAATCGTGCACATCCAGGCCGGCCAGTGCGGTAACCAGATTGGTGCCAAGGTAAGGGGAAAAAAGTGCTAAGATTTTTATTTTGCTCTGGAAAATAGCCATTTCCACCGACTGTCACACCCCTGAATAATAATGCAGTACACGTTCATTCCACTTTAATATTTGAATCTTAATGGAGCTGATTTAATTTGCCTTAACAGACAAAGGATGAAATTGTCTCCTTGTGCATAACTTTAAAATATTCCTTTTATTACATGTTATATCTACATTTAAAAGCATCACACGTGACAGTTAATATGAGTGATGTTTAATCCGAGTCGTATGATGTGGAAACCAATTGTAGCAGTTTCTCTTAATGATTTTCTGTGTGAATGCTCGGGCACTGCAGTCACTGGTGAGTGGGTGAGTGGGTGGGTGGGTGTGGAGCAGCCCACGGTCCTCGCCGTACTGCATTGAAATAACGGTATTTCACGGGGCTCTTGCGACTCGAGGGGTTTTGTCCACACCACGCCGGGCGTGTCTGCGTGTCTGCACTGTGGAGTGGGTCGACCTTTAAGACAATGTCTGTAGAAAAAGAGAGAAAAAAGGGAGGAAAGTCGGGTCTATTCTCCCCCCTGTCACTCAGACAGAACACTCCACACTCCTCTGCTTTCTTTGTCTTGCACAGGCAGATATGACTGGTTTTCCAGACAATGAGTGGGAGCTGCAGGGGTATGAGGTCCACTTATTACCCCCCCTCCCCACTCCCACCCCTAATGGCTGATGGATCAGCAGCACCACATATTGATTAAATCTGATTAGTGCTGGTTGTGGATGCAGCTGCTGTCTCAGCTGGTGAGACAGCAGAGGAGCCGTGGAAAGGGTGTGGCATGGACAGGAGACATTTTCTCCCTTTAAAAAAAAAAAGCTGGAGACATCATCAGTGCTTTTGATAAAATGAATTAAATTAACCCATCAGCCTAATTTCTTATAAGCATTTAACAGTTGAGATATTATTTGTGATAAAAAAAAAAACTATAATTTGATTTCTATTCATATTAATATTCCATGTGAGTGACATTACAATCCTGTCTTGCTTACCAAAATACAGTCCAAGTAATTTATTTTGTACCATAAGGCAGTTTTTCTTCATTCTTTAGTCATTCCAGGACCTAATTTATAATGGTTTCATTAAAGATGTGTGTTTTGTTTTACTTTAAAATCACTAAAATATGTATCCTTATTAACATGAAAATGAAATATTGAACCCTTTTTGTTGTTAATTTTACTTTTTTTTGTCACATTAGTCGACTGTCCATATTTGTGGAAATCTTCTGAAACCTTGTGATAAAAGCCAAATAACCACCCGTTAATGTTTTAGAATCTTAAACATTTATATATTAAAACATAATATCACAATAATATTGTGATTTACTATTATTCTGGTCAGCATAAATGTTACAGAAAATGTTCCACATCATCAGATGCTTATCTGACCGTTTATTTTACCCATAATAATTCTCCAGGCTTTCCTGTTCATCCATCCCTTGCAAAGCATCATCCTCCCAGTTTCACAGTAGTAATTGCAGTCTGCTACAATACATTTGTGTGGCCTGTTATTGTCCTTGTCTTATTATCTCCTTTTGTTTCACAACCTATCATTTGTTACAGACAGCCCATGCTTAAGTAGGTCCACTCTTACCCTGATTTCAAATACGTTGGAGACCAAACATTAACAATGGCCCACATTTTACCGGCTCTATCGTGGTGGTGATTTTAACGTCTCGTACAGCATGGTCTGTCTTTGTAATCAATAGAGTCTTTCCTCTCTCAACCAAATTAGGGGTAGGGTGGGGGAGGAATGAGGGAAACAGCTGATGCACAGTGGGTGAAGTCATTGCGTTGTCAACTGACCTAATGTACAAACGACTTGGGAGAGCCTTTGGACATGAATGCTGCATTGGAGACACATTTTTATGTGTCTCCAGTTTATATATATATATATATATTTTTTTTTTTTTCAGTTGTTTTATAGGTTTGTCCATTATGGTTTTACTAGGTCTGACAGAGAGGATCCATTTTGTTTCCACTCCTCAAGGACTCATTGATTCATGTGTCCAGTGGGTATGATTGACAGGATTGCTGAAGGGCTACATTGTGGTGAATTAGGTCAGGGTGTGGCATTGCTTTCCTGCTTATTGTCCTCATTCTTTCTCTGATTATTTTTAGTCTTGACTGGTGGCTATTTATGTCATCACTGACAAGTGTTCATCACTTTTTCAGTTATCTAGCTCTTCTCTTCATTATATTTCGGCCAGCTGAACTGTGACCTCCCTTGTATTAAGGTCACTTGGTCATTTGTGTTTTACATGGTCTTATATAAATGACATGATACTTTTTCTATGGCTGACTCCCAGTCTCTTAAGCAGTGAGCTGCAATGCAGCCTGCTTATCCACATTACTCTAAATCCCCCTATTGCTGCCGTTAGCAGAAAATCTGACTGTAAGACCAGAAAAAAATGTCTGAGTCTGATGATGTAAAAATATGTGCATGGAAATGGATGCAACAGTGATACTTGTTTACAAGATATAATGCATGCACATACTTAAAGATCCGAGTGTGGTCTTTAAAGAGCAAACACGACATGAATACAGATCTGATAACAATCGGTGTCTTCAGTGAACCGCAACTGCCTGCAAAATGAGCTGATGATCTGTTTTGCTGGTGAATTTATCTGTAGCCCCTTTGTGCTCTCACTTCACCTCTGAAAGAACTGCATTCTGCTTCGTTGTCAGTTGCTGACTATGGAATATTACCAGCTGTGATGTATGAAATGAGTTCAGATATGGCTTGGTGGAAAGGGGAAAAATCCTGTCATTTACATCAGAGTCCAAAAATGCAAACCCTCTGCTGTTTTTCTCATTTAAAGTCCCCAGTCCCACAAACCAGATTGCTAATGATAGATGCATAATTTTTTTGCAAGTCACTGCCACGTGATACCCTTTTCTGTTTTCTGTGCAGTTCTGGGAAGTGATCAGCGATGAGCATGGCATCGATCCCACAGGAACCTACCATGGAGACAGTGACCTGCAGCTTGACAGGATCAGCGTTTATTACAATGAGGCCTCAGGTTAGCTGTGTTCCTATCAAGTGAATAATGAATTCATATGCTCTGTATCTTTAGCTTCAGCCATTAGAGATGTAACAGTAGATATGCTATTGTGTCATACATTTTCCTCACATGAAATATCCAGTGTAACATCCAAAACTGTGGTTTCCTGCATATTAAGCTGGTATGCTTTCTCTCCTCTCTTCTTTTTGTCTCTTTCTCTTCTTCTTCTCTCGGTCACTTTCTCGTGGAGGAGGTAAATATGTGCCTCGAGCCATTCTGGTGGACCTGGAGCCTGGCACCATGGATTCTGTGAGGTCTGGACCATTTGGGCAGATCTTCAGACCTGACAACTTTGTTTTTGGTGTGTAGAACCAAGACATACATTATTGAATGACTATAGCCTTTCATAAAGTGGAGAAAAAGATTTTAGTTCACCAATGTCTTGCTGGTTCACATTCAGGTCAGAGTGGTGCTGGAAACAACTGGGCCAAAGGTCACTACACAGAGGGAGCTGAGTTGGTGGACTCGGTCCTTGATGTGGTCCGCAAAGAATCAGAAAGTTGTGACTGCCTGCAGGGCTTCCAGCTCACCCACTCTCTCGGTGGTGGAACTGGATCTGGTATGGGAACCCTGCTCATCAGCAAGATCCGTGAGGAATACCCTGACCGTATCATGAACACTTTCAGTGTTGTGCCTTCCCCCAAGGTAAAATGTTCTTGTTTAAGATCATGAATAATTTATTTGTACTTGAAGTATCTCTGGCCTTGGGTTTCTTCTCCAAAATCATGAGACTAAGGAAAACCTGTGTGTGTATTTCTGTCCTCAGGTGTCAGACACAGTAGTTGAGCCTTACAATGCCACACTGTCAGTTCACCAGCTTGTAGAGAACACAGATGAAACCTACTGCATTGACAACGAAGCTCTGTACGACATCTGCTTCCGCACTCTCAAACTGACCACACCCACATATGGAGACCTTAACCACCTGGTTTCTGCTACCATGAGTGGGGTCACCACTTGCCTGCGCTTCCCCGGCCAGCTCAATGCTGATCTCCGCAAACTAGCCGTCAACATGGTGCCTTTCCCTCGTTTGCACTTCTTCATGCCAGGCTTTGCCCCCCTGACCAGCAGGGGCAGCCAGCAGTACCGTGCCCTCACAGTTCCTGAGCTCACACAGCAGGTGTTTGACGCCAAGAACATGATGGCCGCCTGCGACCCACGTCACGGCCGCTACCTGACCGTCGCAGCTGTGTTCCGTGGCCGTATGTCCATGAAGGAGGTTGACGAGCAGATGCTCAATGTGCAGAACAAGAACAGCAGTTACTTTGTCGAATGGATCCCCAACAACGTCAAGACAGCAGTCTGTGACATTCCTCCTCGTGGCCTCAAGATGGCCGTCACCTTTATCGGCAACAGCACTGCCATCCAGGAGCTGTTCAAGCGTATCTCCGAGCAGTTCACAGCCATGTTCCGTCGCAAGGCCTTCTTGCACTGGTACACAGGTGAAGGTATGGATGAAATGGAGTTCACCGAGGCAGAGAGCAACATGAATGATCTGGTCTCTGAGTACCAGCAGTACCAGGATGCCACTGCTGAAGAAGAGGGTGAATTTGAGGAGGAAGCCGAGGAGGATGCTTGAAGATAGAGATCTGAAGGTCAAAACATCACCGCCAAAATGTAAAATAAAAAGGAACAACCACAACAGTAACCAAGGAACCAACTTAGTGTTAAGAGTATTGCTAGATTTCAGCTTGAGTGTGCATTAGAAATCCCTGTCATTCCCTGCAAAATAAAGTTATAAAATGAAAACATGTTTCTCTTGCATTAATATGTGCACATTTCAGATGTCTTTTAAAATGTAGCCATTACAGGTCAGTCACATTTTAAAACAGGGTAAATATAAATTTATAATTATGTCGACAAATACAAATAATGCAATCAGTTTATGAAGTAAGTGGATAGTTTGTTTTTTGCAATCATATACAATTATCTAAATTGGGATAATTAAATAAACTGTGGCAGACACATAGATGATCAGACATGGTCATTATTAAATATTCCAGACATACTGGAATATAATATGCGGTGTAATATTGTGAATATTGGGAATGTTTTTTCTTTTTCACATTCAAGCCACATTCTGACAGGCAGGAGCAGGTGATTGGTAGTTTGTCCAAAATACAACAGACCAACAATAATGGTCTTACATAAACATCTTCTTTTGCATTGAAATGTCTGCTGTCTTGTGGACATTTAAGACCTTTCTTATTTTGTCCCATGATATGATCATCACTAATTACCTCAACAGATTAGCTCCTCAGTTGCACATACAGGTACAATGGGGCCCCAGGGAAGAATGTAGCTACATTACTCTTATTCATTCCATTCACATTCCAATGTTGTGTATAACACATTATGTTATTATGTTATATGTTGTATGCTCCATATTTTATCAAACTATCTATTCTTGCTAATAGGATTTCTAGGAACTTTGGCGGCTCCAAGCACATTAGACCTGGGGAACCATATACATCAGCCTTTTTGACTCCCTGTAACATAAGAGTAGCTTTTATTAATTATAATTCTCTTTACAAAAAACTATTAATAATGGCATCAATACATGGATTTTTTTTTACATCATTAAATAAATACTCAACGGTACATAGTATTCATTATTTTTATATCTGATTGGGCAATTTAAAAAGTAATTATCTGGTATCATAAATTTGTCAATAAAACGTTTAAATCAAATGGCATTTCCAAAAGAAACAAAACTGTTGCAAAGCTGTGTAAATAAATTATGGAATAATGGAGCTTTTCCTACCTTGTTGCAGTGCCACTGCATGAATATAAGACAAAAATACTGTGCAGGAGGAAACAAAGTGTATAAACTGCACTGAGATTTTTAATTTCTTCTCACCTTTGATAAACCCAATGTGTAAGAATTAGTGACATCTAATGGTGAAATTGCAGATTGTAACAATTGGAGGACTCTCCTTTCTTCACCTCTTTCCCAAGTGTATCAGGAAACTATGGTGGCCTTTGCACTCCTGAGATGATGATGTTCTTCTTCATTTGGGTAGTAAAGGTCTGTGCCAAAATGCAGAAAGCTCACTCTGGCAAGTTTTCTATTTGAGCTGCTGTAGAAACATGGTGGGTATGATGGTAGTATCTGTAAAGCAAAGTTATTGCCCAGAATGCATTGCATTTTGTTTTTTTATTTTTAACTGACTATACACTTATGCATATACATAGATACTGATGTGAATTTCTGTAGTAAAATCATTTTAAATGTTACATACTGGGCCTTTGCAATAAATATTTTTAATTGACAATAACTACCAAAGGGCTTTGGTGAAGAAACAGTTACATCAATGCTCCCTTACATCATTTTGTTTATTTTCCTAATTATTCTTATAGTTTTTAGTCTTTATATTGAAGCAGGAGATAAAAGTCGAACAGTGTGGACCATCAGCGTGTCTTGTTTGTACGGTCACTTTAAGACGTGATGATTTGGCGCTAAATTAAATGCATGAAGCGGAGACGGTTCTGGGAAGTTTGGTTCAATCAGGACCATTTAAAGTTAGAGCGACGGCTAAGCGTCCAATTGCAACAGTTCTTAGTTTGACGGACAGTTGCATCATCCAATCGCATTATTTTAAATCACCTCAAGGGGGCGTTGTAAATTATTTCCAGGAAGTGCTGGATGTTTATTTCCACTGAGCAACGCGAGCAGAGTGAAGGTGGGCCTTAAAGTATGGATTTTCAAAGAACATAATAACAACATGCCACATGTCCACGTTGCAGATGAACATATTAGTTCATTATGAAACCTTTGCCTCGCAGCTGGGTGAATTACGGTCCAGTTATCTCATAAACTTCCTCCTCGGTCTTCATGCTCGTTAGTTTGGAATGAAGTTAGTTTTCACGAAAGAAGCAGACGGATAATGTTTAAAACGGGAGCATATACGTTATATTATGTGGTATATTATGTGTATGAGTTGTAATTAACTTGTAAGATCATGTGTGGAATAGTTACATGGTATACATGTTTGGTTAACGTTTTTTTCTGTTGATTGACCGTTGACGTTTAGTGTTTAGATCGTTGCCACAAACTGGATTTTTACAAGATTTAAACAGATACGTTTCTCATAACTGGCTAGGCTCGATGCAATCTAGTGAATCTACACTCGAGATCATTAGTTAGCTGTTTTAATTGATTTAAGTGCAAAAATCGCCCAGTAATATGGACTACCGTTGGTGGACTTGCACTTTAGCGTTGTAATCAATGTATGTGTGCACAGCAGACATCCTGCATGAGAAATGGATTCCACTCAGATGATCAGTGACTCAATCTTGGAGTCAGATGAAGCAGAAAGTGAAGAGGAGAATGAAAATCAAAGGGGTCGACCATTGGCTAAACTGTGTGTCCTAAAAAATGAACACGTTCCTGAGACAGGTGAGTGGCTTACTGCTGCTTCTATGACACGTTTGGTTTCATAATTTATTGTAAATTATTTCTAATTATCTCTTAATTAATATTCTGTCTTCCAGAGTTTCCGCTCTTTGTTGGAGATAATGTTCTGGGCCGTGACCCCAACGCCTGCTCCCTGCCTCTGTCAGCGTCCTCAATATCTAAAAAGCATGCCATCATCTCTATCTCTGTCTATCGGAGGAGAGGTGGTCATGGTGATATGGATACAGAGGCTTTGGTATGGGATCTTGGGAGCATGAATGGTACCCGTAAAGGCCGCTTAAAGCTGACTCCTAATGTACGCTATGCCCTCAGTGATAGTGACAGCTTAATATTGGCAGACATCCCATGTCAGTATGTCACTGTACGCACAGCCTCTAAGCAAGAGGACACATGGACTCCTGTGAGCAGGGATTTGGGTGTAAAGGCTAGGTTGTTTGGTGCCTCAGTAGAGAAGGGAAGGGACAAAAGCACAAGCGGTAAGAAATGTGCCAATGAAGGCACTAAAACTACGGCATCTTTAACAAAGACTCCAGTCAGAATGGGTTGCTTGTCATTCGAGCAAACTCCAACCCATCCACAGGGGACGCTGGTCCCAGAATCTGATTCAGACTCTGATGAAGAAAGTAGGAGAGCTAAGGCTCTAGGTATGTAAATCATGCAAGGAAATCAAACAAATAAAAGAAGATGTGTTTGTTTAAATCTGTTTTTGTTTTATAACACTATCTTATTGTCTTACAGTGTCCGAGTCTGACTCCCATAAATCTAGTCCCACTTGTTCTACATTTTTGAGTCCCACAAACAAAATCATCCCTGAAAGGTATCTTGGCCATGCCGTTTTTAGTTTCTTTTACTGTATATTTGTATATATGGCCAGTTTCTGTATTTGCTGCTTTGTAGTTTATTTCTTTTTTCATTTATTTATTGTAATGCTTGTCCCCTTGATTTCCTCTGTTTTTGCAGTGAGGATGAAAGTCCCATCACGCCGTCATCCTCTAAAAATAGACCTTACAGACATGTCAGCTTCAGCAAAGAAGAGACGGAAGTAGATGTGGTTGGACAGCCGCTTGAGGAAAAAAAGATATTTGCAATTATGGATGACAGTGAAGAGGAGAGAGGGAGGGAGGGAGAAAGAGCCACACTTGAAGGGACAAAGTCTCAGACAAGTGGGCAACATGTGCTGATGACACAGGAAAGAAATATCAGTCTTCCAGGTGAGAAGACTGAATTGCCTGCGTGTACAACAACACCCTCCGCAGATGTGATCTCTGCATTTAACATGGACAGTGACACTGATATGGAGGGAGACGAGGATGGGATGGGGTCTGCTCTACCTGTAACATCTAACACTAACCCACTCTGTCAGCCACCAAACACAGCCGACTTTCACATGGACAGTGACACAGACGTTGAGGATGAAAATGACTTGGACAAATCTAACATGGTGGCATCCTCTGATGAAGGTACCAAACCTTCTCATGTAAAGTCAGTTATTCAGCCAGAGGGTGTCAATGTGGACAGTGACACTGATGTGGATGATGATACTCCCGTGTCAGACGCTGCCACCAAAGCAAAACCTGTGTCTGCACCCACAGCTGATGCTGGTCCTTCAACACAGGTGAAGGATTTCCACTTAGACAGTGACACAGATGTTGATGAGGAAGAAGAGACGGGATATGGAATACTCAAACCCCACTCTAAAGTAGATGAAACCACCACTAGAAATGGAGCCAAATCTGCCTCTACCACTCATCATGGCCTACAGCTTGACAGTGACACAGATGATGAATCGATGCCAGCTCCTAACCCTGCTAAGGTTTCTGCTGTCGGTGTAGAATCATGCTCTGTTGCAGATGTAGGGCCTGATATCCTGTCTGACAGCGACACAGATGTGGAGGACTGTTCTCCTCAGGTCACATCTGTTGCTGCCACAGCCTTGTCAGTCTCTGCTGGTGTGATGTCAGAGGCTACTCAGTCAGACGACGTAGACACAGATGTGGATGGATCCAGAAAGTCCCTTACTGAGGATGGGTCTAATCCACCTGACCTCAGAGTGGACAGTGATAGTGATACAGATGTGGAAGATAAGGAGGCAAATGAGGGAGATGCAATAGAAGACCACATCCCTAGCTTATGCAGAGAAAGTACACCTGGTATTCTGGTTCCTCTTCTTCAGAAGTGCTCTACTCCTGTACAATTGACAGGTAATTAGTCAATAGATTTTCATATAATACACACAATAGAATTAATTTATCAATTTCAAATTTAACTACTGGTTATTCTCACACTGATTGATCTATTTTTGAATTTTTGAAGAAATTGTTAGTTCTCAAAAAAGGAATAAGCCAGAATGGCTATAATTATTTAAGTAGTCAGTGCTGGAAATAATGAATTCTATATGCAAAAACTGAAAGGAAATCTTGTTTTCAATTTGAATAAATTTCAGCTGTTTCCAACACTTTAAATAAACAGAAAGTACTATTTCTATTCAAGTTTAAACCCCATTTAATTTTGGTTACCTTTTAATGACTCGGAGGAGAGAGCGGTAGAAGAGTAAGTGAGTGTCTCTGCCATTTAAATTTTATTGTGTGTATTTGTCACAAAAGAGTGTCAACTTCTCATTGCTTTTTGCTGCATGTTCTGCTGCTGAAGAGCTCCTAAAGCACAAACACACAGGGGAACCTAACAAGACAACAATTTCCATCATTCCACACTGCTTACAAACAACATGAAACTGGGGCTTTTTATGACACCACTTGTGGCACAAATTACATAATATGCATTTAATGTATGATTGTATTCAAATTTGAAGACTTATGACAATAAAAATACAATTTTAATTGTTTAAATTAATCTTTTTAGAAAGAGAACTGCAAAACATGGACACTCAGGCTTTCCTTAGTCCTTCAATGCCATTCAGATGTGAGTAAAATATTTATAATAAATTCAGATAGCTGAAAACTTTATTATAAAAATGTTTTTATGTCTTCTCTGTTTCCAAGGTGTGGTAGCACCTGCTGTAGGAGCTGAAGGATTGTCATCCTGCTCAGACAGCCAGGAGGATGAAGACTTTGTTGTGGCAGAGACTCAGTCTTTCATTCTACAGAACCGAGACCGCCAAAGCAAACCTCCAGAGGAACACGTTATGGACCCCACCCAAACCTTTGGCCTTGAAACGTCTGGTGAGGAAAATGATAAAGAGTCCACTCAGGGAGGGTCTTTTCAGCTGGGATTGTCTGACAGTAGCCACCTGCAGTGTCAGGCCCAAGCTTTGGCCATGGAGAGCACCCAGGCCTTTGTTTCTGTGGAACAGAGAGTGAATCTGGAAGATACCCAAGCATATGCAGGTGCTTTAACTGCAGATATAACCTCTGCTGATATTGATCCAAATGTGAAGGCTACACAGGCCTCTAAAGAGGCTGAGGAGCCTACCAGATGTTCAGGGACGTCTGAAAAAGCAGCTCAGATAGATTTGGCTTCAGAAGCAACACAGGCATATATTTCAAAATCCTACAGTGATTCAGATGATGAAACAGATGAAGATGAGAGGAAAAATACAATTCCTATGGCTGAGACACAACCTTTAGACTTTCCTACCTCATGTACTCTAGCCATGGCTGAAACCCAACTAATATCTGCATTTGAGGAAGAGGACAGTTTGGCAACAGACAAGCCTTTTACTTCTGTACAAGTTCAACCCATAACACAAAATGAAACAGAAAAGAGTGAGCAACAAGGGGAGACAGCTCAATCTCAGCAGAGACCAACTGGGGAAGTTTTATCAATAGCTGAAACTCAGCCAATGAGTATATGTGATGATGAAGAGTCATTTCCATGTCTGCAGAAGAGAAAAGCAAAGCCTCTACAACTTAAAGAGGAGCAGACACAGGCTTTCATTAGTTCAGATTTCTCCCTTGCTGAAACTCAGCCTATAGCTACAGGTGAAAATGAAGACAGTGATGATGATGATGATGATGATGATGACGACTCAATGCCAGGCCCACGAAAGAGAAGGGCAAAAGCACTGCCACTTGAGGCAGAGTCACAAACCTTCTCAAATTCCCTTCCTAAAGGAACTCAGCCCGTTAATTCAAGTGAAAAAGAGCAAAGTGATGAAGAGAGCTCAATTCCAGATCCACAAAAAAGAAAAGCAAAACAACTACATCTTGAAGTGGAGACAGAAACGCTCTCAAATTCTGAGCTCTCTGCATTTCAAACTCAGCCTATGGATCCTGTTGAAGAAAGGGAAAGTCAGGAAGATGACTCAATGCCAATTTTACGAAAAAGAAGAGCAAATGCACTGCAAATTGAAGAGGAGTCTCAACCCCTCTCTGATTCTCAAGCCTCTGCTGCTGCGACCAATCATGCACGTGAAGAGCAAAGTGATGGAGATGATGTGATTGAAGGTGCACAAAAAAGAAAGGCAAAAGCATTGCAAATTGAAGAAGAGGAGACACAGCGGCTCAGTGCTGCCACCCAGCCCATAGATAGGACTGAAGATGAGAGTGATAATGAGGACACTGGTCCATGTAAAAGAAAGACCAAGACATTGCAGCCTGAAGCAGAGAAAAGACAAACGCTTGCAGTCTCTCTGGTCTCTGCTGTGGAAAGTGGTGTACAAGCTTTAAGACAAAGGGGGACACAATTGGAAGCTGGAACCAGTGGACTTAGTTTTAGAAAACAAAGAGCGACAAGGGTTAAATTAAGTGAGAAGGAAGGGCAAGCAGAGTGTTCAGAACCTCCAAAGAGACACACAAGAGGGAAAAATAAAGCTTTGGCATTTACCAGTGGAAGGATGGAAAGACCTAGGCCTGATGGTGATGAGAGTGAGGATGAGTGTGAGGTAGAACCAGCAGTGACGGTTAGAGAGAAGAAAACAATGAGACAGCAGCAAAATAATGAAGTAGAGGGAGAAAAGTGTGAAACTGAAGAAAACAAGGATGCTGCAAAGAGGAGCCTAATAAAGGAAAAACAAGAAGAAAAACAAGAAGAAGGGGGATTGGGAGAGAAGAGAGATGCTGCAAACCTCATGAAAGAGCATGAAAATGCAGAACGAGAAAATAGGGAGAAATTGGAGAGAGAGGAGAGAAAAATGATGGGAAAGGAAAAAAAGGAACAAGAAGAAAAAAGGTTGGAGACAGAAAAGAAGGAACTGAAAGAGAGACTTGATAGGGAGAGGAAAGAAGAACAAGTACGATTGCAGAGGGAAGCAAATGAAAAGAAAGAAAGAGAAAGACAGGCTAAAGAAAATGAGACCAAGGAAAAAGAAATAAAAGAACATGAAGAAAACAAGGATGAACTAAATAAGGCTGAAGTGCGCTCAAGAGGTCGAAGAGCAGCAAGATCTAATGTTGATCCAAGTACAATAGAGCAAGACTCCATTTTAGCCAGTGATGATGTCCCAGCAAGGAGAACCAGGTCTCGCTCCAACTCTTCCAACTCGATCAGTTCAGAGAGATCTGCCTCAAGCATCAGCACCCAGCCGAGCAGGGGGAGAGGTCGAGGCAGAGGAGCAAAAAGGATGAGTGAGATTCCTCACACGGTTAACGTTAGGAGCAGCAACAGGAGGAGGACAGTGGCTGCAGAGACAACAGGGCAGGACAGTCATGATGGTTCTCCTCTTTCAAGATCTAACTCCTCCAATTCTCTGAACTCGGACATTTCAAGCTGCAGTGCAAGGTCTCTGAACAGAGGAAGAGGAAGCAGGCAGAGAGGAAGACCAAGGACAACAGAGGCTGCAGCCTCTCTCAAAGGGCAGAGCGATGACAGTTCAGCTCCCCAACCCCCATCCAGAGGCAGGATTAGCATGAAAACAGAGGGCTCTGAAAATGTTTTCACCCAAAAGGAAGATGAAGAGAAACTAGGCTCTCAGCAGAATCGCACCACAAGGGGACAGCGTAGAGCCACAAAGAACCCTTCTGTATCAACTGCCGCAGATGAAGATAACAAGTCAAATCAAGAAGATCATGCCAGTGAGGTATCACATCATTCTAAGAGGAATGTAAGGGGCAGAGCCCAGCAGTCAGTCAGGAGTGAATCTGTGGTGACACTAGCAGCTGCTTCAGATGGAGATGAGTTTAAAGACAAAAGCAAAGGCAGGAAGAGGGAGCTGGATGTACATACAGAGGATTCCTGCTCTAGCCCTAAAGTTTCCAAAGCTCAAACATCAGAGGCAGCAGAGGAACAAGTGAAAGATGAAATAAAAGATGAGATACCCATCCAAGCTAAGAGGAGGGGTAGAGCATCCTCTGCTAAGGCCAAGAAGAATATTAAAGAATCTTCTCGTGAAGTGGAGGTGGAAGAAGAGGAAATGGGGGAGATTGTTGAGAAAAGAGGCAGACATCGACCCTCTGCGATCCAGAAGAACATGAAAGGGCAGCAGGAAGAAAGTGGAAATTCCTCCTACTCTGATTCCCTGAAACAGGATGCAGAAGGGCAGTCATCAGAGGTAACTTGATTAATTCATTTTTAAACATGCTTTTTTAAAAACATTGAGGTCTTAGGAAGGTGGTATTTTGTTTAAACCAATCAAATCATCCATTAAAGGGATAGCTCTTTTTTTTTTTAGTTGTGTGGTTATATGCAGTACTGGCTCATAGTCAGTGCTGACTTGTCTGTGCAGGCCTCATGTGCACTGCCAGTACTGGGAAGCAGCCTGAGCGATGGAGGTTTGCTCTCTCTGGAAACATGATTGCTACTGGGCACACAAGAAAAAAACTTTAAATGGCTCACCTTTTAAAGTCCTACATGCTTAAGTCTAACATATCATAACATATCATATCATAGTTAGTTGAGCATTATGTCTCACCATTAGAAATCCTTTTTCAACTGGAAACCGAAGGCTTTAGTAGCTGCTTACTTGCTCACAAGTTCATAGAGAAAATCAACAATATTACATCACAGCACACATAGTTGTTGGTCCTCTGCTGCCTCCATCAGTAACTTCAAATGTGTTGTTTTGTGACTTGGGTGTTTGAAATCTTTCAAATTTACTCAAGTGACACAAACATGCTAAAAACAAGGCAGCAGTAGACCACCAGCTCTCGTGTCACAATTCAGTTTCCAGTCAGAAAGGGCTGTCCAACAGTGAGATAGGACACATATTCTTAAGATATCGGAGACTTGAACGGGCATATTAGGTGCATCTTTGTTAAGTGGCTAAAATCTGTCCCCACTAGCAGCCATGTGCTCAGTGGGCTGTTTCTCAGGCTGGTTCCCACAGGCGTGCCAAGGGCTGAAATGATGAATTGACTTGTTATTGACTCATATAGCCACACAAATCTGAACAATCAAATGAAGGTTGGATAAGTCAAGCCAAGTTGTGTACAATGAGTGTCCAGGATCGTCTGTCCTTGAGAATCAGGGCATTTACCTTGCCCCAGTGCATTTCCCTCTGAGTCAGCCTTTCCAGCCATCATAATGTACTGCAGTCAACAACAGGGACTGTCTAGCCTCTCTCCACTCTCGGCAACAAGAGTGGGCTGACCTGCTCCACATCACCATTAATGCAATAATGAATTAAGGGGCTTAGTGGTCACACATTTACTTCCCACTGTTGTAATTATGCCCTCTGCTTTCTTTTACTCTTCCTATGATCATGATTCTCCTTGTACATTTTATAATTTGCCCTTGTCTGTCTTCTTTCTTGCACCATTGCCACCTCTTCACTAAAACCTCCTCTCCTCTCTCATTTCACAGCCACAGACTCAGACCAGCAGTGCATCCCGGAAGCGTCAGGCTCCTGCAGACTCCTCTCCTGTGGCAAAGACTCCTCGCTCTTCTGCTGCCTCCCCTGCTGCTGGTGGACGAAGTTATGCTGTGAGCCAGGCCTACAAAGTCAGTGTGTTAGTTTGTTTTTGTCTTGGATAACATGTTTACATAACTCATGCAAAACAAGGTAGACATTTGACTGTGATTATAAGTAATACAGGGAAGGGAAATTATAAAGGGAATTCAATTTTAAAAATGAAATGTGAGATTTAATATTAGGGTGCATGCACACAAGAATCACATTTTGGGAACCCTGGAACACGATCTTTGAAAATTCTCAAAAAGCCCACCTTTGCGTTTTTGTGTATACAACCAGTATGCAACTTTTGAAAAATGATGATGTCATGTGCTTCATGTGCGTGTTCCATGTCTTCTCTGTTTTTGGTATATTTCTGTTGTAGCATTACAGCACTGCCTACAGGCCTGGCATATACAACCCCATTTCTGAAAAAGTTGGAAGGCTGTGTAAAATTTAAATAAAAACAAAATGCAATGATTTGCAAATATCATAAACCCATATTTTGTTCCAATTATAACATAAACTACATATCGGATGTTAGGGTTAGGGTTTAATGAGACATTTTACCATTTTTTTTACCATTTTACATCAAATATTTTTATTTTGATATTTTTACATAAATATTACCTCATTTGCCGAAGATAACCAGCATCCAGTTTTGACCTTCGGCTAGAGATTCCTCCTGAATCTCTGAATCTTTTTACAAGATTATACACTATAGGTGATGGGATCAGTTTTACAGTGAGGAACATTTTTCTAAAATTGTTTCACAATTTTCAGACACAGTTTTTTGCAGATTTGTGAACCTCTGCCCATCTTTAGAGGCTCTGTCTCTCAGAAATGTGCCTTTTATACCCATTCATGTTACTGACCTCTTGCCAATTAACCTAAATAGTTTTCCATTACTCCTCCAGTTTTTTTTATTTGTGCCATTTATTTTTCCAGTCTTTTGTTGCCTCTGTTTTGATTTTTTTTTGAGATGTGTTGCTGCCATCATATTCAAACTGAGCTAATATATTTCATGAAATGGTAAAATGTCTCAGTTTCATCATCTGATATGTTGTTTATGTTCTACTAACAGTTAAATATGGGTTTATGAGATTTGCAAGTCATTGCATCCCCCCAACTTTTTACAATTGGGGTTTGAGCACAACAGTGTTTAGAGTTGTCTGGGGGTTTCATGTGTACTGAGACATTTATTGAAATGAGTTCTGTTTCCATGAGATCGAAGTCTTCCCGTCATGGAGCTAGAGCCAGGATGCATTAACATGGTGTCACATTCACATCAAAGATGTTTCGAGTGGTTTCATTTCTGTAGAGTTTAAAGCCAAAAATACAATTTTTAAAGTTATTTGTTAAAATCCTGTTTATGTTGGGAAAGCATCAATAAAATGAGTAGTCTAGGAAAAGAATAACTGTCTGGAAACGGCTACAGTAGCAGGCTTCACTGTTCAATGCAACAGTTACATCCCACTTCCTGTTGACTCTTGTCAAAGCTTTGCTCTCAAAGCACACACTAAAAAAAGGTCTGCCTCACAACTGCTGGTTAGTGACAGATACACCAGCAAAACAATTTAGATTATTACAAACTTTGTTTTTGTTTTGCAAGGGCTACAGGCATCTTTTATTTATTTATTTATTCCTAAATAATTATTTTTTGATGGCTATAAGGACATGTAATGAATATCAACAAATCGCAGACTGTAGCAGTCATATTTGATTTATTTATGTTGACAGTGTCTGTCATTCTCCTCAGGTGTTGTTCACTGGTGTGGTAGATGAGTCTGGGGAGAGAGTTCTGGCTCGGTTAGGAGGCAGCATGGCTAAAGGTGTGGCAGACATGAACTGCCTGGTGACTGATAAAGTGCGTAGGACTGTCAAGTTCCTTTGTGCAATGGCCAAAGGAATCCCAATCGTCACTACACACTGGCTGGAAAAGGTGAGTTATCGTATTAGCCATTTTTTGGCTCAATTTGAAACTGGTATCAACATTTGATCACAAGTAGACAGCATTAAGTACATGCAGAATATGTACAAAAATGCATCCTGGATGCGTCTCCTTGTGATCGGATGTCACTTAACCCTTTCTTTATGTTAAAACACATGTGTGCCATTTCTGTTTGCCAAGACCAAATGATGTTTTAACCAGTCTGAATGTACAAATGTTCTGTGTACATGTCTTTTTAAAGTGTGTCTGCAAGAGTGATGGACAGAGAGAGAGAGAGAGAGAGAGAGAAAGAAAGAAAGGTCAAGAGGGACTCAGTGAATCGGTGCACTATTATGCATCATTGAATAGTATGTTAACCCTCAGAAAAATAGCAGTTATATGGCCATTGTGGAAGTGGCTGCAAATAAATCAGACTCTGTGATCATTTAAAACCTAGTAGTGTGGATCTAGCCTGAGAGCTAACCACTTAGGATCAGGTAACTTGGGACGTGTGTTAATAACATGACTAATAAATGTTGACACTCTCATGACAAGGTCATACTGTAAACAGACACTCCATTCTCCTGCCCTGGTGTTTCAGAGTGGTAAAGCTGGCAGCTTCCTGTCCACTGATGCTTTCCTGGTGAAGGATACAGAGCAGGAGAGGAAGTTCAGTTTCTGCCTGCACGAGTCTCTGAGGAATGCGAGGATTCAGCCTCTCTTACAGGTTCTCTAACTCGGTCATCCTCATTATGTCTGCGCTTATGTTTTGCTCGTTAGTGTGTGTCGACAGTGTGTCAATATTGTACTTCCTTTTGCAAATTGGTGTAGGGAAGACACAGTAGTGAGAGCACTAGTGAGTCATGATGGGAATCCAGAAGTGTTATTATGAGAATCAAAGTCAAATGTTTATCATGATATTGTGGGTTTATAGGAAGTCATTTGTCATTTACTTTTAAAGTACAGGTTATGCTTTATGGGCACTTCACATTATGAAGCAGACGGTGATATTTCCATTTCTCTGACATCACTTTCATCAAGGCAGAGAAGAGATAGTTAGATACAGCATATGTTGATACCATTTAATATAAGGGAACGGTAAACACAAGTAAAACCACAATCCGGACAGAAGAGTCTTGTATTGATTTCCCGAGGCTTTCTTGTAAAGATTAAACAAAAAAGCTATATTTGTTTAATGACTGTGATTAATCTGTCAGGGATATGAGATCCACGTTACAAAATCAGTGAAGCCGGAGCCAGTTCACATGAAAGACATAATCTCCTCCAGTGGAGCTACCTTTCTACCTAAGATGCCCTCTTCTCACAAGGTACCCAGCCTTCTCATGTTTCACATTCATTAAATCAATATTAATCTGTAGCAGTCTGTGTTTACAGCATATTATCCGCCTCTAAATCATTCTCTTGTAGCCTCAAAGGGTAGTGGTCTCCTGCGAGGAGGACTGGGCACTGTGTGGCCCGGCTGTCGCTGCTTCTCTTCCAGTCGTCTCTGCTGAGTTCATTCTCACAGGAATCCTTCAGCAGAAAGTTGACTTTCAGTCCCACACTCTCTCTGTAGCTCCCGTACAACCTGCAGGAGGCAGAGGGAGGGGCAGGAAGAAGACATAGCATCGACATGGTCCACAGTGAATATTATACACCCAATGATTCTCCTCCATACTGGAGCAGCCAGATCTATGCCAGAGTGTATGCATTTATATCAGATACCTTTTCATACCGGAGGCCAATAGATGCAGTTAATCAGCTGTTTTTCTGTCATAAAGACTTGAATGTATTTGACAAAAGTTGAATGTTCACAAATGTAGACTTTTTTGTACGTACATGGTCAGTGCTGCGGGACGTGTCGTTTTACTGTAAGCTGTGGAACTCTCATCATGTGTGCATATTTCTGTTTTGTCAGAGAACATTGAAACAACATTAAGACAGCCACAGGGACAAGTGTCTCAAATTCGGCCTTTACATAGCAGCCATTTTGACAGATCACAGTAGAGAAATGAGCTTTCTCATTTTCAGCGTGCATGCTCGTTCACTGTCACTGAGTCCTGACTAACGTGAACTAAACAGAGCTATTGTTCATGTGATCAGCATCACCTGTGTTTTATGCCCAACGTGTCAAAATGACAAATGTTTGACCGGTAGTGAATCATGTAGTTTTTTTAAGCTACAAATTGTACAAAATGTAGGCTGTTGCCATGAAACACATTGATAAATTTACTGTTCTAAACTCAGCCTCTCTGGCAGGTGACCAGCCATGTTGAGACAGTTGTGTGTAAATCATGTTTGGATGGAGGAGACTTGCAATGGGATGTGTTTTAAGATCCATCGGCTGTGGGAGACAGTAGGCTGAAGCGTAGGCTGAAAAAAGACAGATGCTTGTCTCCTGATAAGAAGTGCATCGTGCCTTTTTATACCAAGGAACACATGGTCCTACTAGTACACCTGTTGTTCCTGTGTTTCCATTAACCACCACCACCTACTCCATTAAGGCTTCATTCAATCCTATTTCCTCCAGGGATGAGACACGATATAGGTACCTGAATGCTGATGCTGCTTCTAGTACATCAATATCTTATGATGTTTGCTTTCGACATGCATTTATCTACTGCTTCTTTACTTCTTTGCCTTCAACATACACCTATCAGCCACAACATCAAAACTGGTAACCGCTGCTAATGTTGTGGCCAAACTGTGTTTGGACTTGGCCAAGCCTTAAAAGAATGAATAAGGAAGTGAAACTACAAAATGGGTTTTAAGTCATATTATTGATGTTTTACAAACAATTTCCAAACGGGATTGCAGTATTATTGGTGTTCAAACTAATAGACATTTATAAGCTTGTAATGTTTTTAGATCTATTGCATAAGCTCATAACTAAAGTTTGTGTTTGCACCAAAATGTGAAATCTTTTCTTGTTGTTTGTGATTCATTAAATGTGTCCCAATAACCTTAGAGCACATGAGTGTGTTCTTTTACTGGGATCTACTTGTATTTCAAAATCACTTACATAAAACCAGAATTGTGAACTTGCAACAATACAGTGTCCAGTGATTTCCATTGGACTATTCTGTTTGATTGATTGATTGATTGATTGATACTTTATTAATCCCAAGCTGGGAAATTGAAATTTGGACTCTGTTTGGAATCTGACTTTGTTTTTAGGTATTTGTATCAGTTTTTTGTTCCGATGAGCTCTTTTATTTTGTAGTTTTTTTCCTATGTGTCCCTAAGTTTTACATCCTGTCCTGTCTTCCCTTGTGATTACCTGCCGCCCAGCAATTTTTTTGTAAATCATGCTATGCAGGTCTGAGGTCCTGTCCGAAATTGTTAAAAATATTAGGCTAGAACAAGGATAAGGGACTAACTCTGACAGGCTGTCAGAGCAAGTTAGATCTAGAACCTCTTACCAAACATATGCACGTTTGGTAATCTTATCTGAAATACAGTACATGGCATTTATGCCCTCATGTTTTTTGACTCTATCACATAATATCTTTGTAACCTATGACGCCCATTTATGAAAAGGCTGAAATATGAGCTTCTGGTTTTCCTTGTTAAGGGTGTTTTTTTATATATACATCTACAATTTGGATTGTGGTAAAAATGAAAACATAAATATAGTTGAGAGAAAAAGAAAGAAGTGGCATCCATGAAACTGGAGATTGACAAATGGGGTTTGTTTTATTTTTTTCACCTTATAGACAAAATCCAATATTTTATCCTTAAGTGAAACTACCAATAATACAGGTTTAGTTTAGGGTTAGGGGGTGGGGGTCCATGTGTATATGAAACACCTGATGTGAACACATCATGATCTACTGTGGACCAAATGGCTGAGCTGTGATTCATGAGTGGATGCTGTGCGCTGCTGCATCAGCAGCATCCCTCTCCTCCGTGGACGCACTCACTGCCTGACTTGACTCTGTGTGTTGTGTTGTCTTATGTTGTGTTGGCCGGTGTTGGCCGGTGTTTCCCGACATTAGTCGAGTGTCTCCGAGCGCGAGCAGCGGAGCCCGACATATTTTGATCATCCTCCAAATGTTGAGCCCGAGTCGTGAAGTGCAGCTCTTCAGGGGGGAGAGGTTGGAGAGAAGGGAGACGACGAGGCAGAGAACACGCAGCATCCACGCACATTTCCACCTCTGAAGGAATCTCTGCAGCTGCAGCCTGTGCACTGACAGGAGGTAGGTGACCTGCTGAGCCCTGAATGTGTGTTTACCTCTCCTAACATGTATGTGCTGCATCATGTGCGCTTCTTTAAAGCAGACCAGTGCGTGACGGGTTAAATTCTGCAGTTTTTTGGTTGATGCGCTTCTCTGCTGTCCCGGCCCGGAGGTGACTGATGCTGGCTTTTTATTTATTTATTTATTTATTTATCTATCACCTGCTACACGTCATTACACTGTCAGTGAGGATATAATGTGAGCTTATTACGTTTTGTGGATGGAGAAGCGCCTTCATTAGATATTTGAGGTTGATTTCACTTCACAGCATCACACAGAGACTCAGAGACTCGGGCGGTAAGAAATATCAGGCTTCTTTATTTCTTTGTCAGCATGTGAGATGATAATGTTCATTACAGCCGAGTATGCATGAAAAAAAAACACATTTTTTTTTCATTTATGTTTAGTTCTCTAGTATTAAATTACACATTAGAGCCAATATACTGCATTTATGTGATCTCATCTTCCATATATAGGCTGCTTTAAGGAAACTGACATTGCCTGATAGGCTTTATACTGGATGTTCTCTTCACTTAAAAGCCTAATAGCATCCATTATCTGAGAGTGTTGCCCAGCCTTAAGGCTTTCTGGCTGTGTCACCTCTGTCTGCAGTGTCCTGGCCCTGCTCAGTAAAGATCAGTCAGCTGATCCACCTCTGTCTTTACACTGTGCTCTTCTCACTCTCTTTTTGTTTCAGTGTTTGTCATGAAGCTCCAGTGTTTTCTCCTCCTCTCTGTTCCTTCGTGTCCACTGACCAGACGATAACTTTAAAACCAGTTATCCGGTTTTAATCTTGTGGCTGTTAAATATTTCCAGCCAATTCGTAGTATTTTCATGTCATTTTAATATCAACATTTTCACTTTCATATCCATTTTTAAGCAGATAAAGAGACAAACCCATTTAATAATAATGATAATAACACATTTACACATTTATATCTTTGTGTTCTGAACTACTAATCTATAATGAATGAGAGTTCAGTACAATATTGGACCTTTGTATTTCATTTTGCTATTCTCTGTTGTTTTTGCTCATGATACACATTGTACACTTTAGCTCTATGTGGCATGTGTATAGACTGTATGTATTCTGCATTGTGGAAGGTGCTGAGAAAAACCTGCTACTGCAGGATATATTTGATTGATAAACTAAAAGAAGATCTGCCTTTGGATTTTTGTGTAGATTATATTGCGGATTCTGGTTGTTTGAGTTATTTTGTCTGCCTCTTTTTTCTGTTGTGCTGATGTGAAACACAAGATAAGTTGAAGGGATGTAGACGGTCATATTGGGATCTTCAGAGTGGAAAATGTGATGTTTTTCAATAAATTGTAAGCGAAGGGAAATGCCATATTTCAAAGTGGTAAAGTAAACATCCAACCACTTTTACATGTGAGTCTGTTGGTGCACAGATTCCCATTTTCCCTATTTTAAGCCACATGATTTATAGATGTCAAGTGCTGTGAGCAAAGGGTACTGTGTGTGTGTGTGTGTGTGTGTGTGTGTGTGTGTGTGTGTGTGTGTGTGTGTGTGTGTGTGTGTGAATGTGCTTGAGCTCACTTTTATAAGCCTCCTCATCATCAAGTGGTGGCTTTAACCTCATGTCATGTTATTTCTTCTCACTGCATGTACAAAAAAGGGGCAAAGTGAAGATGAAAAAGAAATAAACGGTGATGGTAGAGACACAGAGGTGGCTTTGTCAGGTCACCACATCTGCAGTCATTGAAGGCATTTCCGCCTCTTTAAATCCACTCGACAAAGACCTGTCTGTCCCTCCAATGAGCACGGAGTTTGGAGTTCGAACTGACACAGGCACGGGCTTTGATTTCAGAGTGGGACGCACAGGCTTGGATTATATAAGACAAGGAGGAGGAGAGGATGAAAGAGACATGATAAACAAGAGAGAGAGAGAGAGAGACGGAGCCGATTCAAAGAAAACTGGGAAGAAAAGTGGGAAATGAGAGAGAGAGAGATGCCCCGAGACATGGAGCAGGTTCTGGTTCAGAAGACAGAATAAAATGTGGTGTGTGTGTTTTTTGTTAAGTAAAGGCAGCAGAGGAAGTGACTTGAACTGGTTTGCGATAGTGGCAGAAAGTAACACTTGATGTGAAAATTGTGAGAGAAGTGAGAAATCAGGAGTAAAAGCAAAGACGGAAGCGTCATGTGAGGAGGGAGAGAGAGAGAGAGCAGTTAAGTGAAGGGAGAAAAGTCGGGGAAGGATAACAGATGGCATTTATGTCTGTGCACATTGTTTACAGCCCAAAGCACAGTGTCTGGATATGCTTTTAATATAGCTTACTGCCTGTGTTTCCATTGCATATTTGTGTTCAGTGGAGCTGATGTTATAGGGTTATTTTTGGCTTCAATTGCTCAAAATCACCAACAAAGAACAACAGAAGAAAGGACTTAAGAGTTTTGGTTTTTTTGTCACTTCCTGCACAGAAACAGCATATTGGCTGTGATGACTCTAATGTGAGGTCATCTGCTGGAACAAACAGATGGTCTCTGTTCACGTTTCTCCTTCAGCAGAGCCACCCAGTCCTACATCTCAGATTGCAGTTCATTAAATGACTGTTAGATGGGTCATTACTCTTTTTTTGTGTGTGTGTGGATGCATTGGCCTTAGTCAAGGGTTAAAACCCTGAGAAGAATTGCCGAAACAAAGATGGCGGGCTACAGTAATAAAATTACTGTAGTAATGTGAGTTATACAGATGGCTACTGTGAAGGTCACTGAAGGCTTGTTTGCCAAGAGATGCTGTCCTGTTTGGTCCATATTTTGTTTCAGATAAAATAAAATTGGTGTACTTTTAGGCTTCCTGCCCAGATGTGGCAGACAGATGATAATAACTATGAAGTGACAATGCGAAATGATTTGTTCCCTCGAGACAATTAGGAACAACAACTCTATGCTGTGGCTTTTCGTGTCAGAATTAGAGACTTATAGAAAGCAGACACAGAGGTTTACTCACACCGAGGAGATGCCTCAGTGCTGCATCATCTCCTGCAGGAATGTGCACAAACCGCTGCGTTACAACAAGACACTTTAATCTTCACTCTGTCTTTATTAGCTTGCTGCAAAGTGTGACTGCGAACACTGCGGGTGTTCCCTTCCCCGTCCCCCTCCTTGGCTTTGTAAATGAAAACTGCAGCAAGTCTCTTTTGCGCAAACCCTGGATGTGCAACCTCAGTGTTGTACTGTAGAAGCCATTCAGATCGTCACAACCTCATCCCCTCAGAGTTAACATAAATCACGATCCCTCTCAAAAACACCCTCCCAGGATCTGCTCACCGCAGCCCTCGCCATTTGTGCACTGGACGTTTACTGGATGAAACTCAGATGGGTCATTACTCACATCACCACTATTTATGTTGTGTCGTGAGACATGAATTATTCTTTGGTTTTAAACTCCGACATATAATCAATACACAATCCTTTATCCTCAGTCCTCACTCAGAGGCTGGTGGCCCTGGAAAACAAGTCAACAGTTATAGGGGAAGGACATTGCAAAGACATGAATGGCTGTTGTTGTTGTTATTATGACATTTTAAACACTAACGTTGATCCATAACTCTGGTCCCAATTAAGCTCAGATAGGCTACTAAAGCTATTACAGTATATGCAACATTTCTGCAGTGCAATATATAAAAATGACAAGATTAATATTATATATTTCCTGAGTAGTGTACTAAATGAGCCGAAAGTGTTTCCAACACTGTTTTAATCCATAGTAATCCTTATTTATATTGAACAAGAGTGTTTCATTCATTTCGATCATCTGTTAATGATGTCGTCTGCTTTGCGTAACTGCTGCTGTATTTTAGTTAGCTTTTATATTTAAAAATTCCCTTAAATAAATGTTTAAATGCCCTAAATGCTCCCCTGTAGTAGATAAAATGCAGGGACTCTTCAATGTGAAGTATCTGCTGGTCTTCCAAATATTTCACAATAAAAGCCTTTTATTGAATTTTAAGTGATTTGAAATGGGACAAAAGTGCTATTCCTTTGAAAAGGGTACAGTACATGTTGTTTGTGAAAGAAAAAGCCGTTGACTGCTGTTCAACAAAGCTGAGATTTGTCATCTATAGTGAGGTGAATCACTCTTTTTCACTTGCAAGCAGAGAGAGAGTGAGGGGATTTGGGGCAGGCGGCCAGTGGTTTGTCACTCTTTAAAAATGCTGCACATTGTTTGGCATATGCAACTCAAAAAAAAAACTTGAATACAAAATGACTTTGGTAAAAACTCAGAGATGATCAGTCACTTAATGGGGACATGAACTGAACCTTTACCATCTCGCTGTTCACTAAAAAAGTGACAGTAGCATCACCAGTGGTTTTGTCTAATTTTGCCCCTTTTAATATGTGAAATCCACACAGGCAATGGTAGATGAACTGAATTCATAGGGACTGCAAGATTTTCTGCTGATAGCATCTGTTTTATATCAATAATGAAACATTCATGCAACTATTATGAGCTTGACATGCATACTTTCATTTTAGATCCTTCGGTGGCCTACATGTGCTGTATAAACTTGACTGTGGGCAGCTTGGATACTACTCCACCTGAATATGAGCACTGCAGGTGTTCCTCCCCTCCTGGGCTTTTAAAATGAAATCCACAAGAAAGTTTCCTTTGCTTCATCCCCCTTGATGTGCAGCCTCTGATGTCTTAGTACAGAGGAAAGCTGTTCACATCATCACTATTTCCCCAGAGCTGCAAATAATCAAGTGCCTTCTCAGAAAACTTCACTTGCTGTTGTGGGAATTAAGTTTGTCCGGTTTCTTTTCTCATTGTGGAGGTTTCCTGTTTGAAGCATCAGTGTTTTTTTTTCTGCCCACTGAAATCCATTATGATGTTCTCTGTGGAAGTGGAAATTATGTTGTATATATTTGTCTAGTTGTTAAATCTCTAGAGCTCAAAGAACATTTTACACTTTATTACTGACAGCTAATGGAGTAAAAACTATTTCTAACTTATATAAACCAATTAAGTTCAGATGCTGTGTAAAAACATAATAGAATGATTTGCAAATCCTTTTCAACCTATATTCAATTGAATACACTTCAAAGACAAGGTATTTCATGTTTAAACTGATTGCAAATATTCAATAATTTGCAAATATTCAATAATGTATTTGTTGCCTGCAACAAGCTCCAAAAAATGAAAGACTGGGAAAGTTGAGGAATGCTCAAAGAACACCTGTTTGGAACATTCCACAGGTGAACAGGTCAACTGGGAACATGCAAGTGTCACGATTGGGTAAAAAAGGGGCATCACTGAAAGACTCAGGCGTTCACATGCAAGGATGGGGCAAGGTTCACCACTTTGTGAACAACTGTGTGAGCAAATAGTCCAACAGTTTGAAAACAACGTTTCATCAAATGATTCAAAGAATCCAGAGAAACCGCTGCACTTAAGCGACAAGGCCATAAACCGACACCTTTCATCCCTGAGGCAGCACTGCATTAAAACTCAACGTCATTCTGTAAAGGATATCACCAGGAAAACCATTGTTAGTTAAAGAGCTAATTCACTGGAAAATCTAGTTTCTGATTGTTTTTTGGTGTGTCCCCCTGTCCTTCCCGTATCTAAACATCACAATAAAATAGTAAAGTGTCACAATAAACACTTCAGCCACTTCTGAGAAAGAAGGGCTTCTCTGTTTACCTGAGCTCAAGCAAGTGGTTTTGAAAAGTCGAGTTTAGTTACGTTACTAGCACATTTGCCGTGCAACGAACGCTCCCCCAACAGCTGAACTGTAGAAGAAGAAGAAGCAACGTGGAGCAGTCAGTCAGCTGGTAGCTGGCCAATCACAAGAGACTTGGTGTTCTGGGGGGCGGGCATTAGTGCCTGTTCAGAGGCTGGCAGAGAGCAGCCAATAAACTGGCTTAATCTGAAGAGATTATGAGGTTTTTGACCATAAATATTATTTAATTTATCTAAGTAGACATCAGTAATCTTGATTTTTGTTTCAAAAAGACCATTCTATGTGACCTTTAACACAATATGTCGCTACGTCTAAAAGTGCAAATTAAAACTCTACCATGCAAAGTGAAAGTCATATGTCAACAACACCCAGAAACACCGTCAGCATCTCTGGGATGGAGTGACACAAAAGACATTTCAATTTGTTTTTGGAAATCATGGACGTCATGTTCATGGCATAGGGAACTTACAGGTTTACAGGTTTGGGAGCAACATATGCTGCAGTCTTTTTCAGGGGCGTCCCTGCTTATTTCAGCTAGACAATGCCGAGACACATTCTGCACGTGTTACAACAGTGTGGCTTCAGGTGCTACACTGACCTGCCTGCAGTCCAGACCTGTCTCCCACTGAAAATGTGAGGTGCATTATGAAGCACAAAATAAGACAACAGAGACCACGGACTTTTGAGCAACTGAAGTCCTACATCAAGCAAGGAAAGAATTCCACTTACAAAGCTTCAACAAATGCCGTCCTCAGTTCCCAAACGCTTATTAAGTGTTGTTACAGTAAAAGGAAAGGTGATGTAACACAGTGGTAAACATGACCCTAATCCAGCCTTTTTGGAATATGTTGGAGGCACCAAAGTGAGTGAATGTTTGCAAGAAAAAAAACCAATAAACTATCACTTTGAACATGTGTTGTCGTTGTTGTGTGTTCAATTGAGTATAGGTTGGAAAAGCATTGTATTCTGTCGTCTGAACTTCATTGAAATTGGGTTAATAATTCTACCTTTTGAAAAGATCATATACAGTATATGTCCAAATGTTAGAGTTGTTTATCAGCATTAGAGCCTCTCTCTCAGATTTTCTTTTACAGATTTTCTTTGACATCTGAAACAGGTTATGTAGTTTTTGGAGAATAATCTTAATCTGGAATTTGGGAAATTACTTTTCAGTCAATACTCAAACTAATATCTGCCTATTTGGTAGATACATAATCTCAGTCATTTCCAGAGACTGTAAATAAAAGATTCATATGGATATATAAATCCTTCATGAATATGAAGCCAAAAAAAAACTAATCTCAAACACATTTTTTTTTTTCCTTCCCAGACTCAAAATAATCTGCCAGGATGGTGACCCTCAGTGTGATCACACTCAGCCTCCTGGTCACAGCAGGTATGTCAAAAAAAGTAATCATGTTTTATCCAGTATTGATCCGAAATGATTGAAAATGCATCTTGTGTCTCTTTGGTAATCATCTGGTCATGTTATACCTGTATTATTTATTCATTAAAATCGTTTTTTTTTATTAATTCTAGTTTAAAGGTCCAGTGTGTAACATTTAGGAGAGTTTATTGGCATGAATTGAATATACTACCTGTAAGTATATTTGTATAAGTGTAAAATCACTTTCAAATTTGTAAGCTTAAAATAAGCCTTTTTTTAAGCACAAGACAAAGGGGTCTTTACGAAGGCTGACATCTTGTGCATCCATGTTTTCATATCAGCTCTGGTTCACTTTAAGTGGAAGCCTACTTATTGATTAACATTATTGATTCATTTTTTATTTTATCTTTGTTCACAGTTCTGTCTGCCCCTGTGGCTGGTAAGAATTTTGTTCCTTCACTCATAAATGCTGCACTGCGACCTCTCTTTATAGTCTTATGTCTTATGGGTTTGTGTCCATCATGTCATCCAGTTGACGAGGATTCCAGGACCTTGTTCCATGGGGAGGACTTTCACATCATGCTGCCTTCATTCAAGGCCGAGGTCACATTTCGGAACAGGTCTGCTCCACGGTCGGCTGAAACGGTCCTGATGCGGGGCGGTGCTGTGGTCCATAGTCGGGCCAAACTCAATCAGCACCACAGTCATCTCATCATTGAGGCTGTGGGTGAGGAAGATGAGGGAATGTACACCGTGAAGAATCCAGAGAAGCCGGAGGAGATCAGGAGCATCACGCTTATTGTCCGAGGTACTGGCTGACAAATTAGGAAACTGTAATGATGTGCTTCACCCCATGCATCATGCTCTCAAACAGGGATAAAAATCTACTGAAAACTCAAAATTCCCGCAATTCAAATTAATTTTAGTCACAGTTTTTCTGTGTTTTTGAGTGGATCATTTAAAAGTTTTATTTTAACTTATACACACACAATAAATTATAAATGTAGTATTTTCATCCATTTATATAACCAAATTGCATTTTCACTGCAGGGCAAACCATATATACAGTATTTCATAAATAGTTTTAAAGCAGCGACCAGTCTTTATTTTCATGATTGAATACTGTAATTGCTCAATCAACTGAATAACATCAGAAATGCAATTCAAACTCGTTCGGTATGAGCTTCACTCGAAAACACAAAAGCATTAATAATAAAATTACCCTATTCTATGAGAAATTGGAGCCTATGAATTTTTTCCTTTTTTTGCTTGAAAATGACTCAATATAAATTTACTGTTATCATAAGTGTTAATTCTCTGTTTAACCAGTGAATAATAAATAATGCTTTACAAATGTGTATTTAAAGCCCTACAGATGTCAAATTTCCAAGGTGGATATCTTTCTTTTGACACTAGTTAAGAAATACTTCCATGGAAGACATTTTACTTTTCAGAATGGAGCATTTTGACTGCATCCTTTTCCACTGGATGACAGAGTTACATCCGCAGGATGCAGAATAAGCCTCTTGTATCTGATTCGCAGTCAGAATAAGTGCATTGTCAATTCCTCTACATGACTCATGCAGTCAGCCGCCACATAGACTTCACACTTAAATGACCTGTTTGTCTGAGTGCTACAACTCACAGCTGTGATGACTCTGTAATCTGTGATGAGATTAAACACACACACACACACACAGGTTCAACATCACCATGGACAAAAGCGACTTCACTGTGGCAATATGTGTAAAATGTGCCATATGGAAGAAGTACTGTGTATGAAAGGGTGATGAACATTTGTGTTCGTGTTCTCGGGGTGTGAGGGCATGCCAGAGCTGCTAGGCAGTAATTATGCAGCTCTTTAACTGCCATCCCACTCCTTTCTCCTTCTCTCCCTGTTGTTTTCCTGTCTTCATCTAGTCTTTACTGTCTTCCCCCTGTTTGTTTTGTTTCTACCCTTTCATTCCAGCCGGCCTGATATTTTTGGATCATTGCTCTTTTCCTTCTCTGCAGTTTGTCCCCCACTGTTTTTCATCTGTTCGCACTTTCCCCTGTAACCTCATCCTGTTTTCTTCCTTCACCTGAAGCATGTCAAGGCTCATTCCTAAATGAGTGTCAAATTTTAGACATCCTTTTGCAGATTCCAGATTTGCAGATTTCCAGTTTGTCTTTGTAATGCAAGACAGGCACCCCGCAGTAACAGCCTGTTTGCAGATGTGCGATGGCATCCTGTGATATTATGTAGATAAGATATGTGTTTACATCTGCAGTTTGTTGGTTTCAGTGCCTGAAATACGACTGTGAGCAGTGAAAGGATCACAGGTGTCCAAAACTTGAAGTTTTTCTTTATACAGCCATTCTTCTGCAGCTGTAAAGTGATATACTTTTGTTTGTTATGTTTGTTATTTTGAAGTGATGCAAAATTAACAAGTCCCAACAGTGTTCCCAATGCAGGTTGTGGTATTGCTATGGATTTTAAAACGACATCTCTGAAATCTATGAATTCCATTTCAGCCTTTGCCCTTCCACTTACCACTATTTCTCCATTTTGCATGATCACATGAAGGTTTGGGTGTTTTGATACCAAGCTACCAAGCGCTTTAAACAGATATTTTTCAGAGACACACTTCAAATGGAGGACTTTGAGGTTTTTTCAAGATTAACCAAATCCAAGAAAATGTATGTATGTATGTATTCATGTAATGAAGCTAACATTGGTCACCTGGTTGTGTGGCTAAGGTAACCACAGTAAAAATTGATTACAGTCTCTTGTACAATATGTAAATGTTGTCCGCTATTGTTAAAGACATTGTCTGACTCCAGTTTGCTGCAGACAAGTGCTTATTAATGCCTAATGCCCACAACTGCAATATTACAATGTCTTTCAAAGATGGCATTTGGAATCTTCAGTAAAATTATGTCATGTCTACTTATGACGTATTTTTGAAGGGATGTCCCATTTCATAGGGCTAGATTTTAATCTTTAACCTTTGTCACGCAGTTTCAAGGGGAAAGAGGTTAGGGCCAAATTCAATACCCAAAAGTACATTTGTGTAAGTGTTTAATCACTTAAGAAACAGTGTTTCCATATTCCTGGTGCTCTTTGTAAGGAATGTTATAATCTGCAGTCTCACTATTGAAGTCAACTACAGTAATTCTTACACAGTGGAGCTTTTAAATGTCTACAGTGTGACTGTAAGTATCCTTGTGTTTACAGCTCCCCTTTTATCTTCCAGATTGCTCCAACGAGCAGATCATTAGATATGGAAACAACTTCCATATCCCACTCTTAGGAGTGACTCCTCCCATCACCCTGGAGTACAGGCCCAGTGCTGTGGAGGCCAACCAGACATCAAGGTATGAGAAACAGTGAGAGAGCCCGTCTCAGATTGAACAGGAAAGTTGGAGAAAAGTTGATCTTTTTTGGACTTTCCCTCCCGCAGACCAGCTCTAGTGCTGCTGACCAGCACGGGGATGTCCAGGGAGGGCTACCAGGGTCGCATCAGCGTCAATGAGCGCCACATCAGGCTTAGTGCTGTCACGGGTGCAGATGAGGGTAGCTACACTGTCAGGGATGCCACAGGTGTGATACAGAGGAAAGTGTGTCTCAACGTCAAGGGTGAGAGGACAGATAAGGACATTTCTCTTCCCAAGATTGACTTGTTTTAAATTGCCAACAATTTCCTTCAGGATGTTGTTGTTGTTTTCCCTCTGTTTATTATCTGCTTCTTGTCTGCAATAATGGCTTTTTAAAGGCCTAAATGTTAATGGGCTCTTGTAGGCTAATGCACTTATAGTGATGTATGGGCCTTTAAGCAGAGCTGTGATGTATTTACTCTCTGCATGTCCTTCCCTGCTGTCCCTCTTTGTCTCAGAGCACCAACTCTTTGAGATCCTGCCATATGGTGAAAGACTGACGATCAAGCTGATACTCAACAGCTCCTTGGTCCGTCTTTACTACAGCCCTGATTACGACCCCACACCGCGTCTTCTGCTGAACAAAGGAGAATTCACAAGTGTAACAGGAGCCTCTTGTTTCTCTTTACTCCTACAGATGTTATCAATCTTTATAGTGTATGATTCTTTGTATTATAGCAGAGATAGGTAAAACAAACTGGTCTTCAAAAAACTTTAACCTTCAAATCACTAAATCAAACGTAGTACTGTATTTTGCACAGATGTTTATTGTATGTGGCTGCATTTGTCAGAAGAATCAAAATAGCAACTCAAAAATTAGCTCACTCGATGAGTCTCACTTATTCTGACTTAAATATATGGGTTTATTACAACATAGATCTGTAACCAGAGAAGAATCCTGGTACAGCTCTTATGCAGGCAGACTGACCAAGAACCTTAAAGTACAATAACACAGTTTGAGTTTATAGCCGGGGAAGAGTCTAAAACAGTCTATGACAAAATGTGTTTTGTTTGCATGAGAGGAGGCTTATCTCCTCCCAAATCCAGTAAAGGATGGTGCCTACTACCATTTAAATCACACATTTCTATGACATAGTTCCATATGCAGTACTGTAGTATATCCAGTTATTGCCATTTTAACATACATATTAACAATTTTTTAAATAAAAAAATATAAGTAGGCGTCAATAATAATGTAAAGCAAAATACACAAACATTTTTTTAATTTAACTGTAACCTGTTAAATAATTACAGCTTTCTTAAGTACATATCTTGAAAGTCATACCTGTTTTGTGGCAGATGAAAGCTGCTAATGGACACGCAACCAAGTATGACCCACTTTTGTATCAGTGCATGAGTCATCTTACACTAAGGTCAAAGCCTTTAGTCATTGGTTATAAGTGAGGTTTACGTTCTTTTCCCTCTCACACCAGCCATTTTTCTTTTCATTAAGTTTTTCCATGTTGATGTTTTTGAAGTTAAAATTATGTATACTGTATCTTTGTTGTTTGTTGTCTAGGCTCAAGAGGAACTGAGTCTCCAGGAACGTCTCTCCATGGAGGGCTCACTGGTGTTTCTTGATCAGGTCAAGGGTTCAGATGCAGGCCTCTTCAAAATTGTTGACATACTGGGATTCACTGTGTCCAGCATCCACCTGGAATTACAACGTAAGGAAGGGAGGAATGGTGAAAAATGCAAATTGCTTTGATGGATACTAAAGTGTGGGGGTGGTTTCTAATCATAGTGGAGCCAAAATAATTGCTTTGTTGCTAAAATGGAGATAATGATCTCTTTCTTTGTCAACTGTGTTCATCTAGTGGAATTTCAGCACGTCAGTTGAATTATTTACTCCCACTCCTGTCCTTCTCTTCCCATTTCCCACAATGCCACCATGCAGCCTACCAACTGAAGCCACTGTATGTGGCCATCATCGCCCTGCTGGGCCTACTGGTTTTTCTTCTGCTGGTTTGTCTGCTGTCATGTCTGATCAAAGTGAAGAAGAGGGCAAAGAGGGCTGCTGCCCTTGAGAAAATTGCCCAAAATGCTGGCAAAGAGGATGAAGGAGAAGCGTTCAGACAGGTGAGCTGGACAAATACTCTATACAACCAAGTGGCAACTGGTCATGACTTTACCCATAGGAATCTGAACTCACACTTGTAATCCTCCAGAATCCAGATTTGACCAAAATCATTTTGCAGGTAGAAATTAATAACTTCTTTGTGTCAATACCAGCTGTCAATCACATTGGTGTCCACTCATCTATTTTCCTCTAATGGGAACATAATTTACAAAATTGACATCATGTGCTTTTGAAGAAAAAAAAGACCTGATACCAGGGATTGAGTGACTTCTTTCTTCTGCTGTTAATAAGATGTTGGAATTTAATGATGATGGTGTTCATAAGAAGTCCAGTGAGTGTTTGAGGAATCTGTTTGAGGAGTGTTGTAGATTCCTCATCAGTCCACTCGTTCCTCCTCTCATCCACCATTTCCACGACAGGTGATGGTGGCGCTGTGGTAGAGTGAGTCGTCTCTCAAATGGAAGGTTATGGACCTCATGCCAATGTGTCCTTTGGCAAGACACTTAACCCCACATTGCTCCTGATGGCTGTGTCAACAGCATGTAAATGGGAATGTGTGATAGAAAAACGGCAGTGTAAAGCAGCTTTGAGTGGTCATCAGGTCATCAAGTGCCTTATAAATCCAGAGCATTTTCCAGTGCAGTGGAATGTGGACGCTGGAGTATCGTGTGATTTCCCGTTGTTTATTCACCAAATCTGTTATATTGTACTTATATTAGCAATAATCTTTTATCAATACACCAGTGTTTCCACCTCCCTCAAGCGTAAAAGCATTTATGCACTATTTCAAGATATTTTTTTAATTTAAACGTCTGTGTTTTCAATCAGGTTTTTTTATGCACATAAAACTGGCTGTGACTGTTGTGTGTTTCTGTGTGCATCTTCACAGGTGGTGAAGAACATTACCAAACTTAGTGAGGAATCCAAACATTCCCAGGCTGACAATACAGAGAAATCTCAGAGCACTGAGGTGGACATTAAAGTAAGAATATGACATATTTATTTTCTTAAACAGCATCTTTGAGAGAGCTTTAATAATATCTCAATCTTTCTGCGTTCAGACAGCCGCAGCTTGTTCACAATGCTGCTGCTAGAGTCCTCACTAAGATCAAGAGAGAGGATCACATCAGTCCAGGTCTAACATCTTTGCAGTGGCTCCCTGTGTAGCAAAAAAAATATACTGTACATATTACTATTGGTTTATGAAGCCTTAAATGCTTTCAGGTCAAAATAAATCCCTGATCTGTCGCCATGTTATGAACCCTCCAAGCATCTCGGGTCTTCTGGGACAGATCCACTTTCTGTCTTCAAGATCAGAATTAAACACATTTGGTTTTGATGCCTCATTACAAATGGAGCAAATTCCCAGAAAACCTGAGGTCTGTTCCAACTCTCTGTTCTTTTCAATGGGGGCTGAAAACCTTTCTGTTTGCCGCTGCCTTTTATGAAATTAAATTTGGGTCTGTTCACTGATATCTTGCACTGAATTGAAGCTGCACCATGACCTCTGTCCCCCAGTTTTATCCAGTTTTAACTTATTACTTTCCTTCAGTTTATTTGACTCTTTAAAACTTATTCATATGTTCTTTTTATATTGTCTTGTATGTCTCCCGTATCTTGTCGCCATGTTTTATGTAAAGCACACTGGGCTGCCTTCCTGTACAAAGGTGCAATTCTAATAAACCGTGCTTGTTTGTCTGAACTCAGGGTCTGGAGGTTTCCTCTAAAGAGGTTGGAATCGGTAATTTAGACACCAGTGACTCCGGTGTTGGCTTTAACACTGCTCTCCCACTGGACACTGACACTGATGCCCCTGATCAAATCCCTGACTCTGAGCCTGTCAGCATCTCTGTTGCTTCCGAAACCAACCCAAGTCTACCACCGGCTGCTGAGTCCAAGCCAAGTGCTCCACCAGCTGTGGAGCCCAATCAGGTACCTGAAACCAAAGCCAGCCCAACACCTGAGACCAAGAAAACCCCTGATCAGTCAATGGATGTAAAATCAGATGTGCCCAGTCAAGAAATCAAGCTTAGCCCAGCCCTGAGCTCTGAGCCCAAGGCTGATCCAAAGTCTGCTCCCAGTCCAAGGCCAGAACCTAAAGCAGCTGCTCCTAAAGCCCCAACACCTGAAAGTAAGAGTGCCCTAACTCCCACACCCGAGACTCCAAAACCAACCACGCCAGAACCCATCACCAACGGTACACCTGAGCCGGGCCTGGATTCAAAACCAAGCCCAGATCACACTGATAGTATCGGAGGCTTGGGCCCAAAGGCTGGTCCCCCTAAAACCCCTGAAGTGGAGCTGAAATCTGGTGGTGCCGTAATAGAGGGCAGCAAAGATGACACTGTGGCTGAGGATTCAAGCACCACCTGAGAATCACCCCTGCAAATACACTACGGAAACCCCGCAGATCTTTTCCACATACCACCACTGTAGACAATCGAACACCCCCTACCAAATAACACAGAAACCACTGAAACTGGGTCGAGGGAGGACTTTGGTTTAACATGTCTAATGCCTGAACACAACTTTAACTTAACTTAATACTGGGATCTTACTTGTCTATAGCTAACATTATTAAATACTGTAATCTTTGAGACTTTCTTATTCAGAAACACCTCACACAACAAATGCAGCTTGTTGATCACTAAAAACTCTTACAGTTACCTTCACAGTAAAACTGCCAGACTTCAAATTAAAACCTTTGCTGGGTTTGCAACTGAACACACACATAAGGTCTTTTTCTAACATACTAAGTCACCAACAAAAGTTTACAAGATTGTGTTAATTCAAGGATATGCTGAGAGCTCCTTTTCCTATTTACATGCTTGTACCTTTACAAGCATGTGGATTAAAAAAAAACAAAAACAAAAACAATTTTTTTCTAATTTTAAGCTGTTGTCACCAAAATCCTACTAAAATGTACAGTGCAGTCTTTTCATTACACAAACCACCTCGTGTTATTGGCAGATGTAGCTGAAATAGAATTGTTATATAAATAATATATGCATTTTCCCACTTATTAAGCCACTCAAGTAAAGGTCCTATACTCGCAACAAACCCAGAATTTATGGAGATTTAGACAATGATTTTCCTTAAAATATTCACCAAAATACTCCTGTGAGGCCTTTATCATTTTGTCAGTTACGTGGATGTTCAGCGAACATGATAGACCTGTAGCAGAAACTCATGTTTTTGGAGGTAGTGTGACGGTATGGCTTTGTCAAGACAAACTGCATGTCTCTACCTCTTAATTTCACTGTACAATGGAAAAAAAGACTCCCCAGGTTTGATGCGCTGTAATCAACAAAGCGTCTTTTGGATTTTTTTCTTTTTTTCTTTTTTAAATCAAGCACAGTAAAACAAAAAAAACAAAAAAAAGAAAAGAAAATTCAACCAAATGATTGGTGAGATGTACAGCCGACTGGCCTGTCAAGTGCTTTCCTGATGAAAAGAAATTTTGTAAAGTTACTTAAAGCTGAAAGAGACAACTTTTTTCTATTAAACCTGCCAATATGTTAAAAATAAACACATAGTGTAATGATGATAGAAAAACTGACACCATCCAGATTTATAGTCATCCTCAATAAGCCTTGCTTTCAATGTTATTCTCTTGGCCACTGGGACAGGGTTTTCAAATTACAGCACAAAGAAACAATGATGATGTAATTTCATATCCAAAATATAGGTACAGCAGTAATTATATGACAAAACACAGGCGCTGAGGAAAAGAACCTGCACATTTGCCGCTTTCTTCTTGACTGTTGTCTGTCGCCTCTTAAATATCAGACGAGATATTGCAGCATTTACACAAGCCATAACCCACGAAAGGTTTAGATGCCTGGTTTGATACTGCATATCAACAAATATGAAATGGGAAGTAAAACTAAACAACAAACAAACAAACAAACAAAAAAAGGTGCCTCAAATTAGATGGATATACAATATCAAATATTCAGGTCGCATTAAAAATACAGAAACACAATCTACTCATTAGATAATGGATACTGATCTTATCCAGCCTGGACGTGTGAAGGAAACACAAACCGATTTTTGCAGTAATTAAAAAAGGACTTTATATAGACATACAGTTCATGACCATACACATGCATGCACACACTCCAGCCTTGTAAATAGTGCATGTGTATGTTATTTTAACCCCACAAAGCCTGAATGTTCTTAGTGTATAGAATGATTAATGCATTATACAAAAAAGACTAAATTTCTCACCAACCCAGAATCCATAATATAAACATATATGCATACTATATACTATTTACACTAATATTTACTAACCTCTCAAACTAATTTAAAAACTGAATGTTGTAAAAACAAAACAAAACAATTATTAGATGAATAATGTGCTATTATTTCCATTCCAGCCTGATGATACTCACACAGGTTACACTATCTCTCACAGTATTTACTTATTGTATTAAACATTTAACCTGTATCACTTTAACCGCTGACTGCAGCATGCCCACAACAACAGGCTTTTTTCTGCGTGTATGAGATTAGAGGGGTGATGTTTTAATATTGCCATTATTGTGCATTGGGGATTTGTGTGTTCACATGCCTCGATGCATGTATGTACAATACAGGTGATTTATGATGGAGTGTGTGTTGCTGTTTGTACAGACCAATCTGCTGTCATTGGTGTGAGCTTCTCCGTCTGTTGTGAGTAAGGTATCCATGTATCTGCTTAAAGTGTGTGTGCAACGTGCTGTGCCGAAGTCCCAAGTGTGAATCTGTTGAAAAAGATATTCTCTATTGTAACTTTGAGATATTGGAGTGACTCTCGTCTTTGTTTTAGTGCCTAAAACTTGTATCAGATGGTCAGCTTGTAGTCAGTCACTAGCTGACGCTTTTGATGGCGCCTTTTTTTTGTGTAGGTAGTGATAGTGATATCACTCCCTGGGCCTATGATATGCTAAAGGGTAGGAGAGATGTGACATTTTGTATAAAAATGTTGAAAGTGACAAATTTCACAGTTGATGACGCTGATTTGTGAGCGAGGCTGTTGCAGTGTGTGAAAAGATTCTTGATCACAAAAACAGCTTTTGTGTGAGTTATGTTGTGGAAAGAAACAACAGAAGAAACAGAATTTTCATGTTCCACCCCTGCAGAATAATGTCAGTGATTGTAAAACAAAGCTACTCAGAGTGAGCAGGAGTGAGAGAGAGAGAGAGAGAGAGAGAGAGAGAGAGAGGGAGGCACGAGTGCATTAGTGAGACCAGCCTCTGGTTTACAGTATCACCAGTGTTGGAGTTATTATATCAAACAGGTGCCAGAGGAATTCTGGTTTTCTTACACGCCTCTGTTAACCCACTTATAGAAACCACCACTGTTAATAACACTGGCACCTCTTGCACTCTGTTTACTTCTGCTGTTGTGGCCTGGGTGTAGTGTGATGTTCCTCTCGTTCTCCCTTTTTCCACAACACATCACACGGATGTTTTCTAAAGATTTTTTTTCCTTTATTTCATGTGTAAACAAATACTAAGAATAAACAAAATGATTATGACATTTGCTGTGCTGTTGTCTTTGGTGGCTAACAGACTGGCAGCAAGACAGTTGAGTCCTAGAGCTGTCCACTCCACTCTCTGTCAGTCTGTTATCTCACTCAATGTCACACGTCGTTTGTTCTGAGTGTCACACGCCACTTTCTCACCCCAGGTCCCAGTATTTCCATGACCATGCAGGACATGTCGTAACCGAGCAGGCGTAACTAAGATATTTATAATCAGGCCAAAGGTAACATCATACTGCTGTTAACACCTGCTCCACATCCAGCAAATCAGGACGGTTATAAAATACCTACAGTATATCATGATTTGCATTCTTAATCTCTTCTGCAAATGCAGCTGCATGAGTTGAAGTAAATCACTTTTATTAAATCATATTTCAAGGGTATTTAAATAATGATTCAATGATGCTCATGTAAAATATGCAAAAAAAAAAGGTTTGTGGATACAAATAAAGCCACATTTTGTGTGTTTTCTTGAGAATATATAACATGGACATTATCTACACCAATCTGGACTTCAAAACTGGCACTGTTTATATCATTGCATCAAAATATTCTTAAAGGAAACTATTTCTAATCATTTATTTTGTCGTTCTCTGTAACTCTGTTCTCTGTAACTCTGTAACCTAGTGCGATACAAATATAGTTAGTGGTAGTAGTAGATGTAGTGGTAGGGTAGTAGTAACATTATATTAGTATTACAAGTGAATAATATATTTAGGATTGTAATCTTTGAATATTTTCAATATCAATAATTTTATCCTTCATTTTATGTTGTCATTCATCAATTAATTGATCAAAGAATAGTGAAAGACGCCAAAGTTCCCAAAACACATGGTGATGTTCTCAGATATTGCCTTCTACTGCTGCTAATATTAATAATATCAAATGAGTTGACTTGTCATTCACCTCTAAGTTAGTTCTTATTGTAATTAAAAAACTATGCTAGTATAAAATAAAACATTTTCATTTGACCATCCACAATTTCTTTCTGGTGATAGCAGGTCCTTATAGTGATGGATTAAAAATCTCAATCGGTGCCGTGTTCTTTCCATCATCTGAGTCACATGGGTTATAAAAGGGGAACAAAGGAACCATGATGGTTCCTGTGGTGAAGGTGTAGATCGGTGCCATGGTAACAGCATTATAGAACGACACCTCTTCCTTTTCGCAGTCTAAGAAAACTCCAATGCGTTCAAGGTGGACAGACACGATGACTTTGGTAGGTTTCGGGTCAGTGCAGGCCAGGACGTATCCTTCCTTCAATGCCAGGGTCCAGAGGCCACTGGAGGTTCCTGTAGCAGCCATCTCTCCTCTTGGGACATCTTCTCGGGCTACACCCAGCCTCCATGCTGTCTTCCGACCCACCTCCACCTCCCAGTAGTGTCGGCCCGTGTTGAAGCCCTGACAACCCAATACACAGTAGTAGTAGTGGAACCGTCTTGGGTTGTCCTGGCAATCATTTGTATCATCCTCCTCAAACCACACTGAGGTGCAAGACTGGGACAGGGAAAGCTTAGGGTGAGCTGTCTCTGGGTCAAAGGTCACTGGAGTAATATCTGCAGGTAAACAGATAAGTGAGTTCTGCTGTCGTTTTGCATGTGCTGTGTCAGATATCATGACATACACACATACTTGGATATAGGCAGCTTTTCATACGCTTCCATATCCTGTACTGAATGGGCCCCACAAAGTGGCCAGAGCGCACCTCAGTGTCCACCTCTGCAGGAGGAACAAAGCTGACCTGAGACCTTTATCAATAAAATGAGGGGAAAAAAAGAGAAGACTGAATGGTGGATGATAGAATAATAGTCCTGGCACACACTTAGGCAATATCATGCAATGCACACATCAGATTAAAGTGTTAGGAGACACAGTAAAAGCAAAATGATTTGAAGAAAAACCTGCCTTTTTATAAGGTCTTGAATTTCCTGTAATGAGAAAAGCAGTTGAAATGGTCATTAATCATCAGTCAAAATAGCTATATACAGCATTTTAAAACTGCTGTCTGTGAAACCTCCACTCATATCTTTATTTGGTTTTCTGTTGTCACTCAGCTGTTGCCTCAGATGTACTGCTTTGTGCTGCTCATTCCTTTTTGCCGATACACTGACTGATGTTTGGCCTTTTTACTTTTAAATGAGGAAATTGATTAAAGACTTGGACAATCAATCAAGTCAACTCTTCAGTCAATCATTGTCTTTATTAGTGATCAAATAAGGGCCAATGGGGGCAAAACTGCTGTGTCATATAGGCAAAAGGACTGGCTTCAGTTTTCAGTGTTAAATCTGTGTTAAAGCTCCGGTGCAGAATTTCTATCGCCCCCCTGTGGACCTCTAAGTAATTACCAAAACAGTTGGAGCTGTCAGGTGCAGGAGCAGCAGCAGCTGTGGCACATGTAGTTAACTGTTCAGGCGGTGTTTTGCCTTTTGTTTTTGCTTAGCGTTCTGTTGGTTGAACTCACCTTTCCTGTATTGAATGATCATGTAACTGAAAAGCCAAATTTGTGATTGTTATTAAAATAAGATTGTGAATTGCTACTAAATGTCCAAATTTATTTTCAGCAGCAGAATCCACTTCTATAATTTTATGCTTCTTTGCAGTTAATACTAGGATTATACAACAAGTTTTTCCTCACTTTCAGCAGCTTTGGAGACTCCTCCTCAGCCAGTTTTCTGTTGAGGACTGTGATTGCTCTCTCCAGGTCTTTCTCTTGTGCTGCTATTTTCTTCTCTCTGTCCTTAAGCTGCTTCAGTTGCTTCTGTCTCTCCCTCCTCAGTCGCTCCAGGTCCTTACACTCCTCCTCATCCAAGAAGCGATGAAGGTTCTGGAACTCAGCTCTGATTTCTCGCTCTAGGTCATCAAATCTGCTCTGAATAAGATGAAGGGAAAGGTGGAGGGTAATTTCAGGTTCCACTTATATAAGGTTTTAGGCTCAATATAGTTGAGCCTAAAACATTACATGTTGATATTTACATGTTTGTGTAAGGCTATAACAATACCTCAACTTCCAGTGACTCTACACATGTTGTCCTCTCTGCTTCTCTGCACTCATCTGCCTCGTGTTTGATTCTTTTAATAGCCTGCAAAAGTTTTTGCTGTAGGACACACACAAAAGAGAAAGTAGATTGGAGAAAAAATACTTAACTACTGTCAATTAACATATTACTTGTGCATGAAGTTTCAAATAGGTCAAATAAATAGAGAAAATATATCTCATGTCTCTACATACAACAGCAGGTGGAAAGATTAATCTTACCTTGAGGTCACAGAGAAGGTTTTTACTGCAGTTGTTGTTGGTGGTGTTTTTGTAGTTTTGGTACATCCCAGTTTTCTGTGAGAGGGAAAGAAACTTGAAATTGAAAACAAAATTGAGAAAGTGAAGTGAGTTGGACAAGTGGACAAACAAAAAGAGAACAGCAGAGAGTGCAAAGAAAAAAAAACACATGCCTTGCCAGAATCACAATTAAAACATGCAGACTGTATCAGACTAAAAATGCAAAAAGTACATACATACAAACATAAAAGTATCCACAGAAACTGTATTGGCAGATACGGGGGGCTGACTGCCTGGACAAGTGACTGGCAGCAGCAGCAATTTAAGGCAGCGGATAGAGAAGTGTCTATTTCTGTCTGCCTGTGTCTTTGGAAACAAAGAAAGATTTGGCAGTGGAGTCAATCAGCTATTGTGTTTCATATCAGCAGTTGTTTTACCCAGAACATTGACAAGACATATGTATACATGCAGACAGGTTTATTTGTCTAGGTGTGAGAGGATCCAGAGCAATGTGAATTTTTTAGGTATACTTGGTTTGATAATATATGAAATTGATACATGGTTTCTGAAATTTCTGAAATATTTCTAATTAAATGGATGAATGGAATCCTCTAAAACTTTAAAACTGTACTACTTTAAAATACTTAACTAGCCATGACTTGCAGCTACTAATTTTACATTTAGCTTTTAGAATAGAATAGAAACTTTATTGTTCAAGCCAAGCAGGAATATTTATCTTTAAATTTTGTGCTTTTTTCCATACAGTTTAAGTTCACGATTGGAGGTTCTCACACATTTTCCAGGTTGCAATTATGATGCTGTTCGTTCTTTTTCTGTCTTGTTCCCTCTGGTTACACACAGTGATACACAGGGGGTCTGGCGGTGGGTGCATGTACTGAGACATTGAATCATCTCCTGCAAATGTTCCTCATCTATAATTCACAGTGCTGGCTCCTGACAAGTGACTGTGCTGAGCTAAGGTATGCATGCTGCAGGTGGAGGGGACACTGACAAGGTGATTCAGTGAAACACAAAGACCTGCTGCATAGACGCATACATAGCATTAGTGCTGCTAATTAATTAAATTAAATAAATACATTGACTATTCGTTTCACTTTGGTCAACTTTTTAAACTGTGTATAGAAATACTAATATACTAGTGTAAACAGTACACAGAAATAATACTGTACACATGATATTATTACCACAAACATATACAGGTACAGAAATGCTATATATATATATATATATATATACTACAAACACATACAACTTACAGTACTACAACATATATGACAATTAGTACAACTAGTGACCTATATCTAAAAATTATTCAGTTGGTCAATAAGTAAATACAGTGGGTCGGTATGAAATTACTCTACGACAAATGGACACGAGGTCATTCATAAATAAATAAATAAATACATAAATAAATAAATGCCTGCGCTTATCACGTCGCATAAAAATGACGTCACGACAGTAAACAATAGCATGTCGCAAAGATCGAGTCAACCCAGAGGTAATAATGGTTTTCCAGAGCTCATATGTTTGTGTACATTGTCTCAATATTGTGTGGAGATTTAACAAGACAGTGACGGAGCATATTTTCATCGCTCTGTGAAAACAACTGCTCTGTGTCGTTAGCGAGCTATCTGTATGAGCTAACGTTTAGCTTAGCTTAGCTGTGGCTTACAGCACAGTGTGCAGTTTGTAACACAAACAAGTAATGTTGTGTACATTTGTACCACACACAGGCCTTCAGTCAATAACAGCTGCAGGTTGTCAGTAGATTCATTGTCGTTTGTGCTTCTTGTGTTGTAGACATGAACGGTCAAGCGGACGTCGAGGTCGACTACAAGCGAAAATACAAAAACCTGAAGAGAAAGTTAAAGTTTTTAGTCTATGTGAGTTTATGTATCAGCATTAATTTGGAGCATAGGATGTAAGGCCAGAGTGCGTTTTGTTTTCCTAACCAAAATACACCCGTCTGTTTGGTTTGCTTTTCCAGGAGCAGGAATGTTTTCAGGAGGAGCTGAGGAGGGCACAGAGAAAACTTCTCAAAGTCTCCAGGGACAAAAGGTGACGTTACCTAGCGTGAACATTAAAAATGTAAACGTTTGTATGTGCCTGCAATAAATATAATTTCACATCCTTCAGCTTCCTCTTGGACAGACTGTTACAGTATGAGAGGATAGATGAAGACTCCTCGGGTATGTGGTCAACCTTGTTTCTCTATGAATATGCAGGTTTTTTGCTGTAAAGTTACTGTGGCATGCACATGCAAATGTTGTATTAACTGCATTGCTGAAGGATTCACGATTTTCCTCTCTTTTTGGTCCAGATTCAGATGCAACAGTTTCTTCAGAAAACAGTGAAGCAGAAGGTCCCAGGGAAAGGGAACGAGAGCGAGAACTTGCAAAAAAGTAAGTCTGGCATATTTGTATAGAACTCGTGTTAAACTCACTCCCCTTATGACAGAAGTATCAAACCCCTGGCCACCCATTCAGCTTCATGTGGCCCGCCACTCAGCATCAAGTTATGATGTTATTCAATGTGTTTTTTAATTGTAGATTAATTTTTATTTTGACATTTTGTGAAATCTGGTTACCAGTATCATTATTGCAATACGGTTATGGAATATTGTGATGTGATTGTTAGCTAATATCACCCCTATTGAAAAGTTGCTATTTGTGGATTGTGTGAAAACACACATACATTTATTATCCATTCATACAACCCTGAAGTTAAAGCTACAAATCTTGAGTTACAAGTCTAAATAGTGATCCTTTTTGTACTCTTGACCCTTTTATCCAACTGGTGCTTTTACCCCTGAGTGACTAATTGTGAAGGACTGAAGTGATTGGACTCAGAGCTCTGCAAAATAAGTTTATCATTTAATTTCTATTGTATTTCTCTCAGAAGAAGAAATAGTCCTGGGTCGAGTCTTCCCTCATCATCTTCTCCTCATCTCTCTCTGCTGTCCCATTCTGGTGTTAACCCTCTGCAGTCATCGGGCTCTGGGCCATACCTCAACACTGTGAGTGTCCTCCTCCTATTTTTCATAAAGTAATTCAGCTACCAGCAGTAACATATCAGCCATTGTCATTTCATGAGCAAACACAATCCCTGTTTTAATTTGACATTATTAATATAATTAAATTTTTGTTTTTATTCATGACTTTGTTTTATCTCCGTCTTTGTTTTGTTTGGTCTATAATGCTTCACTTTCCTTGCATTGTTCATTGTTCTTGTGTTTTGTGTGTGTCTTTCTTGCACATTGCCTATAACTGTGGGCATATGTGGTCATTCGGCAAATTTGATCTGCATGTGTGTTGGGCAGATGCCCTTCCCACCCGAGTATTTGGCTCCTCCAGCTGAACGAATGAAGAAAGAGAGAAAAACAAAGATGCCAAAAAACAAGAGAGAGCCTTCGGGGAAGGTGAGAGAGGAAAACAGAAAAAAATGGCTCTATGTGATGATAATCATGCTGATAAATATATTATAGACGCATGACTTACTGTGTGTGTGTATGTATATATATATATATATATATAGGTACATTATACTGTGGATGCCTCATTAAAAGGAGTACAAAAATCTTCATATTCATAATTTTGCCTTTGTTGCATAGTTTTGTGACTTAAATGAAATGACTCTCTCCACAGTTTGTTTATAAGTTCCTAAACATGCCACAAGCTTTGTCTTGATTTACTTTGATTTGCAATTGTATGTCCATATCATTCATTCTTTATCTAATAGTATCACCATCTTTGTTTCTGTCAGTCATAACATCTATGTTTCATTCTCATCACTCATCAGGTTGTTGCCCCAATGGCAGCAAATTACCCATCAGCCCCTACAGCTCCTCCAACAGCCAGCGGCCCCTTCAGCTGGGTTCCCAGACAGATGCTCAGTGGGGATGCAGCTGAGGAGGATGGGGAGAGTGACATAGACAGCGACAGAGGAGATGAAGACAGAGGAGAGGGAGATGAGGCTGAACTAGTCATTGACATTCCTAATGAGTGAGCCCGTGTGTGTGTGTGTGAGAGAGAGAGATGAAGTGTTTATAAGCCTCTGTGCAGAGAGGCTCTATGTGTCTGTGCAGCAGCTAAAGACTGAATGTGACTAAAGGTATTCCTGTTTCCACCAGCCCATACCACATTTTCAAAATGGAGCCTAGCCCCATGTGGACTTTTGCTTAACAGTAGTGTTGCTGTCACAAATATCTCCCACAATTAAATTGTTTTTTTTTCTAAATTGTCAAAAATCTTCAGTTCAAGGTGCTTCATCATGTATCATTTTCTTTTTTTGTGTAAAATGTCAATCGGTTCACAACTATGGCCACAAATAGGTGTGTCTTTCAGTGAGAGAGAGTGCATTTCTCTCACATTGTCCATGTTTAAAATGTTGAGTCACGTTTGCTCGGCATGGCCAGTTTTGACACCTTTCACTTGAACAATTATGACAATAGCAAAACCAAAGTTATATCTTTGTGTAAAGTTTTCTCATTAACATTAAGTACACCATTTTTGCACCAGTCAAATTATGTGTCGGAGAATAAAATGCAACTGTTATAATTTTAGATGTCTGGAGGTTTTTGTTCAGCATGAATTCCTATGTCAGTTTTCATTCGCAGATTCGGTTTTGCCTAAAAGAGTTGTTGAGTGCTATTGTATGGTTTATGTTTTTCTCCAAATAAATCTCCTTGTAACATAACAGATGTTTGGAATGTGGTGAACGGATTTAATGCGGCTTATAGAAGGGCTGTATGGCCCACTGCAAAACAGTCAACATACTTCACATACATACAAAACATACTTCCTGACAATAGTCATTATTTTTCTTATGAATATGAGTGATATAAGTGGGATTATGGGATTTATGCTTGATTGCTTGACATTTCTGCAAAAGACTCCTCATACAAGCCTGGGGGGTTCACTTGGCTCATGTTTGCTTTAACTCTAATGCAGCATGAACCCAGTATGGCTGGATTCCACATCTTCTAGATGTTTAGAGTGCTAATTATTATTCTGGTCATTCCTTTACATGCACACAAGTTATAGGATTACATGCCAATTGTTTTTGCTGCATGGCAATTTTGTAAAGCGTGGTGCCATCATCGTGTCTCAACAGGCTTGTTTCTGGGAATGAAGGCGATCTGCAAAGGAAGGCAGTGTTTCTTTGTTTGAGAAGTCAGATTTCAAGAATCACAGCACTCTAACTGAGATGGTGAACTATGACTGTGACAGTGTCAGGGTCAGACTTTAATTAGAGTTTAATAAAGAGAAGCTGAATTTTTTAGAGCTTTGTTGCTCACATTTTACCTAAAGTTTTGAGCGATATGTTCTGCTTGTCTTGGAAGTACTTCAAATCAGTGCTTTCTCCTGACACAAAGTCAGCACATTCATGTACAAAGAATACCAACAGGAATGTGTTAATCGAGTGACTAACCTTGCACAGAGACCATTGTTTTGGAATGCAGACTTACAGGTAATTGACAACATGTAGTGGGTGTGGGTACATGTTGTGTACCTAACAGCAATGCAAGTTAAAGGTGTAACCACAGAGAGTGGAAGAGGGAAGGGTGGGGTGGCGGTGCAGCCAGAGGGAGCGTCAAGAACGAGGGTGGAACTGACAGACAGGGTGAAGTTGTCAGGGAAATGAAAGAGTAAGCAAGACAGTGTCTGCAACACAGAGTGCAGCTGACATCAACAGAAGACAGGGATATGGTTGGAGACAAACTGGAGAAGAGAACAAGGAGTGAGTGAGGGAAAAACAAGAGATCAGCAGCCAACCTTGGCCACTTTGTCTTTTCCATCTATATACGGAAACCACTGGATAATTTATAAGCCTCTCCCTCTGGCTCTGTGTTAAAGAAGAGAGAGGGGGTTTGCTGTGCTCACCACCACCATGCTGTGTCTTGCTGCTGCTGTGGCTGCCTGGCTGTTGGCAGTGCTGGGCCCAGGCCTGTCTCTTTCATCTGAGGACAACTCCGAGCCAGGCTTCACACTTTGCAGTCACTGCTTCTACAGACAGACGCCTCCTCAGGGATCCTCTGTGGAGCCACTGCTGCATCCACTCTGCCACAGACTGCCCAGGGGACAGACGTTTGCCACTCTGTCCAAACAAAACTGTGACACAGCTGTCTACTCTGCCTTCCATCTCAAGCATGGATGGACAGAGAGAGAGGAGGGGGAAGACCTTTTGGTAAGGACACATTTACTGTGTTGTTTAAAGTGGTAGTAGCTGTTTTGGAATGATTGAATATGGGGAATTTAGTACAGTGTAGGGGAAAAGATTGTCTAGAACGTGTATTTATTTAAAATCACTTTTGGAATAATAGTTTGGTGTTATATTTTGAAGGCAGAATAATTTTTCCTTGGATTGCATTATACACGTTTTTAATACCGTATTGATAGCACTTTATTAAAGTTCCAGTCGGTAATAAATAATGACATCTACTGGTGAAATTGCAGAGTGCAAAAAGTGTAGTAAGTCTTGTAAGATTCTGCTTCAAATTGCAAAACGTACATGTATGTTGTCTGGGGCTGCTGTCGAAACATGTCAGCATTAGATGTTGACCTCCAAAAAAAAAAGCAAGGTCCTTTTCTATAGAATATATAAAAGGTTAAAGCTAGAGCACAAATGCAAATCCATTTAATGCTTTAAGTTATAATGAATGTTTTTCTTTCTTTCAGTCAGAGGAAGAGGACAGCATTAAAGTGGCAGTACCAGCTCTCCTCAGAGATCCTTCTAATCCTATCTTGCCCTCAGACTCCCCTCTGCAACACTGGGACTCAACAGTCACAACACTGGTTCAGTCAAGCATTATTCCCCAGTGCAGCACTTTAGGGGGGGATCTTTACGTCCTGACTGGGGTGGGAGATCTTCGGGCTGCTGAAGATGGAGATGAAGAGTGTCAGACAGAGCCTTTGTGGTCTGCAGTGTGCTGTGCTGTCCCAGAGGGGAAGGGTGGCTTCAGTGTGGGATTCATCAGAGAGACAGGAGGAGGGGACAGGCAAGTGAGCACAAAGAAGCTGCAGGAGATGCTGGGAATAGCAGAAATGTTTTCCAAAGGCTGCGGAGGAGCAGATGTGGAAACTGCTGGAGCCTTCATAGGTCTTCACAGTGAGGGGAACCCTGAAAGTATAGAAGCAAAAAATGTAGATGCTCCCAGCAAAGAGACACATGGCAAAGACTTGCAATCAGACACTACTGATCCAGTCACTGAAGGAGAGAATAACCTTAATACTGAACCAGAAGAAGCTCAGGAAACTTCAGCAGAGGCAGTAAAATCAGAGAGCAGCAGTGAAGACCAGGGTGATATAAGGAATTCAGGAGTTGTCACACCAGAGTCTCCTGAGTCCTCAGCCGGCCGTGAGACTGTGGATGAACAGGGGACAGATGAAAATTCCACTGGTACTCTGGTCTACCTCCTTTCCACCACTATGTCTATTCTTAAAGCGCCACTGCACCCTGTGGTCTCCACAGCCACGCGGTTACCTGGTCAGGTGAATAATTTTATTGTTTTTAACTAAGTGTAAAGAGATTTCCTTGTTACACACCAATTTTTAACACAGGGTGTCCACTTGTTTACTTTGTAAGTACAAGATGTAATGCAGTAAATAACTAATTACAAACTTAAGTGAAAATAAAAGGTAAACTTTAACATGTCTGTAGAAGCTACAGTAAACACAGGGAAATGCATCAGCAATGGGATTCTGCAGCAGAAATGTTTCTCATCTCTAAGATTTCATGACTGGAAGTACAGTATTTTGTGTTTAGTCTTATTCCCTCTGGCCACTGTTTTAGAATGCCTACAAGAAAGCAGTAAAGCTTCTTTTATTCCTGTGGCAGTTGAGAAGCTTTATTTTCTGGAATTACTTGTTTCTAAAATGATTGACACTGTTTGCTTATCTGTTGTATTAATCTATTTATTCAATTTATTACTTAACCCGTTGATAATAATTTTTTACTTAACATGACATGAATTTGCATGACATGATTTAATGTGTATCTTCCTATGTGCTATGTTGTTTTTCATGCTTTTCAGTTTCTGGTTTGGTGTGGTAGAAGTATCTTTGTCTTCTTGTTTTTTTTTATGTGTCTTGTTGACCTGCTGTGGATCAAATTTCCTTTGGGATAATAATTAAATTGAAGTTGTCAGTGAAATGAGAAACATTTAAACACAGTTCCTGAGTTGTTGAGTCAAGCTCCTGATTCCAGTCTGTGGGCGGAGCAGATAGGAATGAGGTGTGGTCAGGAAGAGGTGTTTACCCTGTGTTCATTACATTTTCTCCTGTCTTGTTGTCATTCCATTACTCACTCCTTTTAATCTTGATTTGTCTTTGATTCAGGTGACCTATGTTCTTCAGGAAGACCTCGGTGTTCTCTCTGGTTTGCCTGGAGAAACCTTCTCCCTGCTCCATCTCTTGACATCTGACCTCTTGTCCTGGATTGGCTCGGGTGCAGATTTGGTGCTAGGTGCTGGAGAAACCTGCTTCTCCAGCGTCTACTACTGCACCTCCTCCATGCTGGGAGCTCTGTTCAGCAACTGCCATACTGGTGTCACTGGTGTGGGGACCCTGGCCGGTGACACAGTGGGGGTATTTGGAGGAGCGTTGGATAATGCTTGGTGGGTGACCAAGTTCTTTGGAGGGCGGCTATGGGACCACAGTGAGGGATATGTAGGAACTGTGATGTCAGAGATGGGGGGTCAGGCTAAAGCTGTAGGTGGAGGGTTGGGGACGCTGGTATGGAGAGGTGGAAACGGAGTGTGTAATGTGTTTCGGGTGGGAGGGGGTGTCATAATGGGTATTATGGATCTGCTCTTTGGCACAGTGAGAGAGGCATTTGGGCAAGAGTCAGAGTGAGGGAGGAATGGACTAGACTCAGGAGGAAACTCAGGCCATTAGTATCAAAAAAACTTTTTCCCTCCAGGTTTGTTTTGTAAATGTCTCAAAAACAAAAACAGTTGAAGTCATTTGATGCCTTAGTTGTTATAGAAGGTTGGAAACAGGAAATGTAAACTTCTTATCTTATGGGTTACAAAGCACTGAACTATGTTTTGCTGTAGTTCTCCCTCTCTCTCTTACACACACACATCATGGCAGCTGCTGTGCAAGGAGGAGCCGGGCTTTGAACCGACAACTCTGTGACCACTGGACAATCCTCTGCTCCCATTAATGTGGCCACATTGATAATGTAGATACACTCCTGGAGGAAGCTGCTATTCAAATACTCTGCTGAATCTGAGAGATGATTTAACTGTGATTTAATACACACTGCGCTTTTGGATGGAAGTCTTATAACTGCTCTTGCATGATACTGCATGTGTACATTTGAATAAAGTGATTGCTTCCAAGCCTTGGTAACATGCACCAAGTCTTTTTTGTTTATTCATTGACATTTCTCTTCCAGTACTGAAAAACTACTTTGTGTATTTGCATAAATATCTAAACTTAAAAACAACTTTGAGGTACTTTTACTTGAATACATAACATATTTCCACAACCTTTTAGAAGTACTGTAATTTTAGGTTTTTTTCCACAATGATTTTAGTTACCTTTCTCCAATTAATACGAACTGCAGTATATTTGCATTACTTCTTCTATTGAGTGCTTGTAAACAATTTTGTGATTTTTTTTTCACAATATTTTTGTTTAGTGACTCTATTTTTCTTGTCTTAATTTCAAAGGAGATTTTTGTTCTTTTTATTCCATTACACTTCTGTGACAGCAAAACCCCCGAAACACTTAACTTTGCAGATCATTACAGTCACTTTGGAGAAAACATTTTCAAATGCAAACAACATCATCAGATTATGGCACAGGTTACTAAAAACTAGTCAAAGCTAGCTCCACCTCTGCCACCCATAGTTTGACATGCTGAATATTGAATATACATACTATGACTACGCCCCATTAAAATGTTTAACAAAAGGTTTGATTACGTTGTGTTGTCTGTAAAAGTTGAATATACACTGCATGCATACATACTGTAGATGCTATGTACTGTGAAGTACACTGAAGAAGGAAGGGGAGAAAAGGAGGAGACTGAGGAAATGACTTAAGATCTTTGAACTGCGGACAGAAACATTTTTTTTTTCTGTGGAGGATAGATACGATAAGATTTCCTTCCTTATAGCATTAGATATCTCGGTGTACAGCCTGGCTGAAAAGGAAAAAGAAGAGGATGAGAAGAAATATGATAGAGAACATCCAATTGTGATTTATAACGACTATAAATATAACAACAACAACAATAATAATAATATCAAAATCACCATTGTTATTGCTATAATATACCGTGCTTAACAAATTAATTAGAACACCTGTCATAAAAATGAGAAAACATAAATATTTTAGAGATCTTTCAAAAAACGCGTTTGATCCAACCACTACCACCAAAACTAACTTTTCTGTTCAGGAATACTATACTATACTATAATACTATTTTTTCTGTTTTGTTTTTTTTTTTTGTAAAACAGTAAAATTCATTGATAACAATAATTATTATATTTTGGCATTAAAAATATAATTTCGGTTAAAGAGCTTCTACATACTGTATTAACATTACAGAAACAATGATTTGATAATTACCAATGCTGTTAATTTAGGGCAGCTGTGGCTTCGGGTGGTGTGCTAATGAATTTATTAAGCACTGTAACAATATTATTAATATAATTTTAATATAGACCGCTTCCCTATTGTTGTCTGTATTGTTACTTACTTTCATATACTTCCGTTTGTGGGCGGAAGTAGAGGACGAAACCCGGAACTCTTCATTGCATCAGACACAGGGAGGCGGTGAGTACTCATGTGGCTGTGCCGTGAATGCTAACTTCTGCTGACGTCTCTGTTTGTCATTCAAAGGTAGGAAGAACACATTTCACACATTTTCAATAGTAAGACGTTTTTATAAACACTTAATCAAGAACAACTTGAAAATAGCGGCTTTGTGCAGTAAGACATACAAATCTCCCCGTTTGTAAACTTAGCTTTGGGTTAGTTAGTTTGCATGAACTAAAGCTAACTAGCCTGTGTGGTGTGACATGTGATAGAAACCAGCTTTGTTGAAACTAAGACAGTTGAGAAGGTGGCCTAAGGAAGCAAAAGCCTTATATTGTGAAACTGTGAAATGGCCTCCATTTTCTCTTGTCTACGCTCACAATAGTTTGTTTACATATTTTGCAGCCTCCATTCCCCTTAAAATGTCATGAGTAGTGAACACACCCATTTCAGGGTGGTTTTAACGCATTACCAGGCATACTGGTTTTGTGGCACTTAAAAGTCAGAATCACTTTACAATGCAGATCATTACTGTTTCTCCACCAGAGATGGCCACTCTCTATGTGTCCCCCCATCCTGATGACTTCAGAAGTCTTCTGGCTCTTGTAGCTGCAGAGTTTTTTCCTTCATCTCGCCCTCAAATCATCACAGAAGACCCTCCTGCATCGCTGAATGCCCGATCCAGACCAACTCTGGTGCTGGGAGCTGGGGAAGGTGACACTGTCCTGAGTGGGGCCAGTGCTGTGGCATGGTATCTGGCCTCTCAAGGGAAGATGTCTGGTGTGGATGTGAAGCAGCAGAGCCAGGTGTGGCAGTGGCTGAGCTTTGCAGACAATGAGCTCACCCCTGTGTCTTGTGCTGTTGTCTTCCCACTGATGGGAGTGATGGGAGTAGATAAGAAGGTGAGAAGACTGTTTAAATGCTTACTTCTGAATCTGTATGTTTTTTTCTTCTTATGAGATAACAAATTTTCTGTTTTTGGATATGCTGCAGAGGACATATTCTATATTCTAAACCACATTTGTAACAGGGTTACAGAAAGTTGCTAAACAAAGATCAACATGATTTATTTTCACCATTAATATCATTAAATTATTAAATTGCAGCCTTTGCGATGTACTAATTGCATTCTTTTAAACTTTGATTTCGATCTGAATTGTTTAACTTGATGTGTGTTTCCAGTTCCAACAGAGCTCTCGTGCAGAGTTGCTGCGTGTTCTAAAGGTTCTCAATCAGACACTGGAACCAAAAACATTCCTGGTGGGAGAGAGCATCACCTTGGCTGATATGGCTGTTGTTACAGCTGTCCTTCTCCCTTTCAAATATGTAAATATGTTCTGCAAATATTTCATGTTTTACTTGTTTTTCAACTTGGTTTTTTATTATCTTTGTACCTGATGTCCTAGTTTGAACAAACCAGCTAACCATATTGTAATCTAATGTTTGATTGGTCTAAAGGCATTGGAGCCTTCAGACAGGAAGATGCTGACCAATGTAACCAGGTGGTTTACAACCTGCATTAATCAGCCACAATTTCTTAAAGTGCTGGGAAAGATTACTCTTTGTGAGCAAATGGTGCCAGTTACACCAAAGTCAAATGCTGCTATTGAAGCTAAAGCTGTTAATGGAAGTCCTTCAGCTGATTCTGCAGGAACCACAGCTAATGGTCAGTAAGCTTTGAGGCACACTAGATGAATATTTCTTATTTGTGTAAACAGCAGTCAGAATGTTCTGGGATATTTCCTGTCTCAGGTCCTCCAAAGACAGAAGCTCAGCTAAAGAAGGAAGCAAAGAAGAAAGAAAAGTTGGAAAAGTTCCAGCAGAAGAAGGAAATGGAGGCTAAGAAAAAGACACAGCCAGTAACAGAGGTATAGATGCTCAACTTACACAATCGGATGTTTCTTTTAGACTTAAATGCAGGTTTGAAAAACATAGAGCCTCATGTTGTTTGTTTTTTTCCTCTTAGAAAAAAGTCAAACCTGAGAAGAAAGAGTTGGGAGTGATCACATATAACATCCCCACTCCTCCTGGGGAGAAAAAAGGTGACTAATTACAAATGCAGGGTGAGAGTAAATATAATGAATCGTTATTAAGAGGGTAACTGTTATGGTTGCTATCTCTGGAAGATGGATACATTCAATGTCTGCCACTAGACACCACAAAGTTGATGTGCAGTTGAGCCCACAAAAATGAAATCTAAAGAGAGGGGCTGCATGAAGGTAGCTAAGAGTTTAACAGTGTAAACCAAAATTTAAAATCTATTCTCTTTTTCTCTGCTGTGTCAGATGTCATCAGTCCACTTCCTGACTCCTACAGTCCTCAGTATGTGGAGGCTGCATGGTATCCATGGTGGGAGAAGCAGGGATTCTTTAAACCAGAGTATGGGGTAAGTCATTCTCCTTACACAGCAGTAATGCATGGTAGTTAGGTTGACATTAAAATGTGTTAAGAGTTAGGCAGCGGAAGAAAATGTACATGTATGTATGTGTTTCCATCTGCTATAAAGCAAATATTTGTAATTATTTCACCAAGGTAAGCAGTAGGTGGCGCAAAAGTCCATGTCACCACAGAAGGATAAGAAGGTGCAACTTGATGACATAAATAAAGATTGCCATGGGAGAAGCCTGTTTTCCTCCATACAATCATCCTCTTTCCCATTGTAGCTGCCACTTCTGCTCCTGTTCTAGTACAGTGAAATCTGGAAGCAAGAGCAATGTTTCAGTCACATAATTTCCAAACGTCCTCTTTTATCTCATTCCATTGCACTTTTACCTTTAATTGGTACACCAACTTTTCTGCATCCCTCAAGGGTAAATATTTTAATGTGATTTTATTAGATTTTCTGTGTTTCCATTTGGGTGTTTTTATGCATAAATCAAAAATGGCCATATAAAGAGGCTGAGATAAACCCCACCTTGTGACATGGATTATAACATGTTTCTCCTTTGCTTATTATATTCTGCAGAGGAAGAGCATCAGTGAGCAGAACCCTCATGGCATGTTCATGATGTGCATCCCACCACCTAATGTGACTGGATCACTTCACCTAGGTCATGCACTCACCAATGCCATTCAGGACTGTCTGACCAGATGGTAACCACATGTAGTTTTTGCAATGACCAGAAAACCCACGCTCATGTGTTCATGCTTGTTGTGGTCTAGAAGGCGTGTTTTGAATTGGTGTGCTTTATCCCAGGCACAGAATGCGAGGCGAGACCACGCTGTGGAATCCAGGCTGTGACCATGCTGGCATTGCCACACAGGTGGTGGTGGAAAAGAAGCTGAAGAGAGAGAGGGGCATGAGCCGCCATGATCTGGGCAGGGAAAAGTTCATTGAGGAAGTCTGGAAGTGGAAGAATGAGTGAGTTGAGGAAGATATCAAAGCTCTTAATGTGCAGCTAATGCTTGAATGCAGAATGAAAATGTAGTTTTGCTTTTAAAGGAAGGGAGATCGTATCTACCACCAGCTGAAGAAACTCGGCTCGTCTCTGGACTGGGACAGAGCCTGCTTCACCATGGACCCTGTGAGTTTTCTGAAACCCTTGGACTAAATAGAAATTTGAAATATTCCTTATTCTAATGTCTATAAAATATTCTTTATCCAGAAACTTTCCTATGCAGTCCAAGAGGCCTTTATCCGCATGCATGAAGAAGGAGTGATCTACAGGAGTAAGAGACTGGTCAACTGGTCCTGCACTCTAAACTCTGCCATCTCTGACATAGAAGTAATGTATCTTTTTGTTTGAGAAATTTCTAAAAGGTCCTTGGGTTGAGATTGGACCAAAAACATAAAACAGACGGTTAAATAACTTGACGTGGTTGAGCCCAAACACATTAACTCACAGATTATTTAATGTTGATTATCTTGTAACACTGGTCTGATATTTGTTAAGCTCAAACAGTTCTCATAGTCACCGAGATGCAGGAAAATTGTCTAAAGCAATAGGCAACTTTGGTCCTGTTCAGACCTGGTATTGACATTTGTCCTGAGCAATCTAATCACAAATTGGGCATTGTTAAGTAGTCCTACCTGGCTCTTTCATTATTCATTATTCTGATTCATTATGGTGAGGCACTTGGTTGAAAGCATGTTTGAAACAGCAAGACATCACTGGTTAGCTGTGGTGAGAGATCAGAAGGGAAAAATCCTGCAGTTTGATAGGAGATGAACTGGAACAATTTAGATCCACATAAATCTCGGAACTTATAAGCCATTGTCTGGCAAAAATGTGACAGGTCATGTTTTTGGACTTCCCATGTCCCATGTAGTGGATATCTAGGCCAAGACTGTTTTTCACCATATGACCGCCGAACGGGGGGGGGGGTCACAACTAGGAAGGTTTAGCAGATAAAGAAGTTGATAGTTGATGCATTTTGATCACTATTCTCCTTTGCTCTCCACACAACTAAAGTCTGCTCAAATATGATTGGTCAAACTAAAACAAACACCAGAAGGCTTGTTACCCCAAAACACGCCTAAATGATTTTGCATATTCATGTGAAGCATCTGTTCATAAAGAATAGGTCCACAGTTGATAAATTTAGAGTTTTGCTTCAGCGGGTCAGAGTTGTTTAGGCAGGACATAAATTGAGCAGGATTAAGATGTGTACATAAGCCCTAATGTGGTCAGTCTAGTTTAGAACACCTGTTACATGTCATCTCCCATATCTTCACAAATTCCTATTTGGTATTTACAGTTTCTTATATGAAATATACATAATAGCCTAACTTTGTCATGTTTGTGACACTATTTTGACTAACCATGTAATTTTCTCTTAACAAAATGCTCTGGTTTGTTTGCAGGTGGATAAGAGGGAACTCACAGGCAGGACTCTCTTGCCTGTGCCTGGTTACAAAGAGAAAGTGGAGTTTGGGGTCCTGGTGTCTTTTGCCTACAAGGTTGACGGAACAGGTACTTCAAATCATGGGGAAAATGTTTTGAATAAAGGCACCTTGTGATGCCTGAGTTATATTCTTGCATTTTCGTCATTCAGATGAGGAGGTGATTGTGGCCACAACTCGTATTGAGACAATGCTGGGAGATACTGCTGTAGCTGTCCACCCTGCTGACTCCAGATATCAGCATCTGAAGGGGAAAATGGTGCTGCATCCCTTTTGTGACCGCAAGATGCCCATTGTCATGGATGAGTTTGTGGACATGAACTTTGGAACAGGTAGGTATAGTTGCAGGAAAAGACAAGCTGCAGTGTGCTGTGAATAATACATCATTAATCCAGGCCACTTTCCCTCATTATTGCCACTTTTCCTTTCCTTTTTTTTTTACCTCTTGTGTTTCTCTTCACTATTTTCTATTCAGGCGCTGTCAAAATCACCCCAGCTCACGACCATAATGACTACGAGGTTGGAGAGAGACACAATCTGGCCTTCATCAACATCTTGGACGAGAATGGCCTGCTCATTAATGTGCCTCCTCCCTTCCTGGTACACTGTCTCATTATCGACCTTCCCCCTGCAATGAGTGCTTTTCCACTGTGACACTTAAAGTCATTCCTCTCCATAGTTTGCCAGGTGTGGCAGTTTTATTTTCTAATCTATTCTTTCTGTACCCTAGGGCATGAAGCGCTTTGAGGCCAGGAAGGCAGTGCTTCAGGCTCTCATGGACAGAGGCCAGTTTAAGGAAATCAGAGATAACCCTATGGTTGTTCCAGTCTGCAGGTATTGTTGAGTTAATGAGTGCAGGTGAAACACATTTTATTTCATTTAGGTTTGTTCATTCTGTTCAGGATCATCTTCTGATTCTCACTGTCTCCCCACCCCATCAGTCGTTCCAAGGACATTGTGGAGCCATTGCTAAAGCCACAGTGGTATGTGAACTGCAGAGACATGGGGAAGCAGGCGGCTGATGTTGTTAGAGAGGGACAACTCAGAATCATCCCTGAGCACCACCTCAAGACCTGGTTTAACTGGATGGACAACATCAGGTAATTATCATAAAGATTTTCAAAAATGTTTCTCCCTTATGTTAATGCAAAAGTATGTGGTGTGCACAGATGTGCTCGCTTTATGACTGATATTTTAGCAAAGGTACAGTCAAGCTTTATAAAATTGAATGCTTAAGTTTCAGGAATATGCTAGTTTTCCATTATTTAGAATCTCACAATAAAATGGCTGTAACTTAGTCCAGTGTGTAAGAATTCTGTGGCTGAAGTCCATGCTCACCCCTCCCTTTCCCAGGTGTGTCAAGGAACGGTGGTGTCCTTCACATACCAGAGAGGATGTCATTATTCAAGCATGTTGATTTGTCCTTCAACTGATGATATCAGGTTTATGTGGACAGAGCCATTTTTCATTTGCGTAGTAAGGTTCAGCTTCAAAATGCAATGTGCATGCTCCGGTCTGGTTTGTCTGTTCAGACTGCTGTAGGAACATTGTAGCAAAGCAAGGCCTTTGTGTAAAGTACATAAACAAGCTATTTTTGTTTTAAGATGATTATACACCTATACAAACATGCTTATGGTAATACATTTAATTTCTGCCAATATACCCACATACTGGGCCTTTTAAAGATTATTGCTATCAATTAAGATGCAAGTTGGTTTCTTGATTATTTGATTAACCTTCGACTTTATAAAATCTGTTAGTATTTCAAATAATATAAGGTCTTCATGTGCCTCTACTTAGTGCCTTTACTTAGTAGTAATAGTAGTGCTTAGTAGTGCTGCAACGATATTAATTATTAATTATCAATTATCAATTTATTATTTATTGATAAATTGATCATAAATGATTACTGAATAACTATTTCATAATCAATTAATTGGTTTGAGTGTTTTTTAACATTAAACAAGCTTTCTGAATTTCCATCTTCTCAAATGTGAATATATTCTTGTTTCTTTGCTCTATATAACAAAGAAATCATTAAAATTGAATAACTTTCGTTTTGTGTCATCATCATCATCATTTGGAGGTTTGGGAAAACACATTTTTTGAAAAACAACATTTTCCAAAATTTTCTGACATTTTATGGACCAATCAGCTGGTTAATTGAGACAGATTACTCCAAACCCTAACCATGAAAATAATTGCTAGTTGCAGCCCTAAAACCTAAGATAATTAACTGTCACAAAAGACAAAGGAAATGTGCAAATCCTCAAAATTTTAATTTATTTGGTCTAGTGCTCATATTATCCACTAATTGTTTTAGCTCTAAACAAGAAACCAATATGAATTTCAAGCAGATATATAGTTACATTTTATTCATCGATTGTTTTTGCAGGGACTGGTGTATCTCTCGGCAGCTGTGGTGGGGTCACCGTATCCCTGCTTACTTCATCACTGTCAGTGATCCCTCTGTGAAACCAGGAGAGGTGAGACAAGGTTCACATGGTGGCTGAAATGTATTTGTGTCTCGTGTTGCTTTTCTCATATTTGTCTTCTTTTTGCTTTTGTCCTCTAGGACATGGATGGTCATTACTGGGTGAGTGGGAGAACAGCAGAGGAGGCCAGAGAGAAGGCAGCGAAACGCTTCAACGTGTCTGTGGATAAAATTACCCTCAAACAGGGTAGGAAAAACCCGTTTGCTTTAGTTAACTATTTCAAGTTCTACAATTATTATGAAGATTATACAATTGCTAAATGTTATACCACTGCATACATTCATCTGATTTAATATACTCTGCAGTATATTTCACCAAATTACAAAGCTTTTGTTCCTGTGTTTCAGATGAGGATGTTCTGGACACTTGGTTCTCATCTGGTATTTTCCCCTTCTCTATCTTTGGATGGCCCAATGAGGTAAAAGAGTGAAGTCAATCAACTTTCTACTCACACAAATGGCACTGTTTCTGTCTCTTTGCAATTAACTTAACTTAAACCATGTATTTAAACCATGTGTATTTCTGCAATCTGGGTTGTTACGGAACTACTGTATGTTAGTAATCATTTTCCTTAACAGTTAATGGTCTTAATCAGTAGTTTCAATTCTTCTCCAATAGAACCTGATTTTGCAAATTATGTTTCCACTTAGAGTTAAATAAAAAAAATAAAAGCTCATCCATCTTAACTCCTATTGTTTAACCTTGTGGTGGCAGCGTTCTGATATAGGGTTGCTTCAGGTATGTGCCCAAAAATGAGGTCAGCTGACCATGTTAATGTATTGAATGACCAGGTCTTTTGGGGATATTCTAAGATTAAAATGACAAGGCTTCATCTGGCTCTAATTGTAATAGAGGTGTTCAGGGAGCATGAGTCATCATTTTCACACATGGCCTGGCCACCACAGGGTCTAGACTTAAACCCTACTGAGATTCATTGGGATGTGCTGGAATAGATTTAACACAGTGGTCAATCTCCATCATAAATATGATATTTATAATAAATTTATAATGAATAATTAATGCAACTGTGGATCAAAATAAATGTAATATTGCATAAAGCTTATTGAAACAATACCACAGCGAATATTTCTCATCATCAAAGCTAAAGACGATACAACAAAGATTGGAAATGTGACTCTTTGCCAGGCAGCGAACATGTTAGGTCATGTTTCTTACTCAGTTTTTATATGTATAAATGTTTGGGTTTGCGATCCTTAGTCTGAGGACCTGAACGTGTTCTATCCTGGGACCCTGCTGGAGACTGGCCATGACATCCTGTTCTTCTGGGTAGCTCGTATGGTGATGATGGGCCTCAAACTGACAGGCAAACTGCCCTTCAAAGAGGTGGGACCTGTTAAAACTGTCAAAATGGCAATGTAGTACATCATATAGTATTAGTTTGATTACGTGGATAAGCTTCTGTAATGAGTTCTTGTATTCTGCAGGTTTATCTGCATGCGGTGGTGAGAGACGCTCACGGAAGGAAGATGAGCAAATCTCTGGGCAACGTCATTGACCCTCTGGATGTCATTACAGGAATCTCCCTAGAGGTACAGCCCTAATCACAATTTGATGCATGTTCAGATACACACAGTCTTCTCTGTCTCCCAGTTGGGTTGTCTTTTATATGGTCGCCATACATTCATTGCTCCTCAGAGGCTCATATTCTTATGTAAGCTTTATTAAGCACCTTTTTTGCCTCTAACAAGCTTTTATTGAGGTCATCAATCTCTCCACCAGCTGAGATGTGCTCAGTTAAACATAGCTGGACTGTCCTCTAGAGGGCACTGAATGACTGGTAGTAAACTGCAACTTGCCATGAATGTTTTCCTGTAAAGGTGTTTTTTTCTTTGTTCAGTAAAGACAAAAAGAAGCAGGTGAAAGGGGTGTCTCACACACAAGACAACACATTTTTCAGCTGGAACATTCTTCTTTATTCATTCTACCCTCCAGGGTCTTCATGCCCAGTTGATGGACAGCAACTTGGATCCTCTGGAGGTAGAGAAGGCAAAGCAGGGCCAGAAGTCAGATTACCCAAATGGCATCCCAGAGTGCGGCACAGATGCTCTCCGCTTTGCACTGTGTGCCTACACCAGCCAAGGTGAAGTTGTTTGTCTTGGCTTTGTGTTTCTTTCTCTCTTGTTGTGCCTCTATTGGCCCACAGCCTGCACATCTGCTTTGAATTCATAAGATGTATCAAAACACTGGGGCAAAAAAAACAAAAAACAAAACACCATTCAGTCCTGTCACCTGTCAGAAAACTCATCTATTTCAGTGTAAACTAAATTATTATTTATTTCTTCTTGTGTCCCCCAGGTAGGGATATCAACCTGGATGTCAACCGCATCCTTGGTTACCGTCATTTCTGCAACAAACTGTGGAACGCCGTGAAGTTTGCCATGAAAACTCTGGGAGACAACTTTGTACCTTCAGAGAAAGCCCAGGTGAGACCAGGAGAGAAGATGGAGAAGAAGAACATGACTTCTCCATGCTCCAGATTTTTGTTATTCATTCGATAACATAAGTTAAGAGAATAAGTTTTTTCTTATGCAGCCCTATTTATTATTCACAGACTTGTACACATTGACATGTGAGAGGTTTGCACCTCTGGGGTCATGTTAACTGAATGAAAACATTTCCTCTTTTTCATGGATCTGATGCTCCCAGCTGTGTGGAGATGAGAGTGTGTCAGACAGGTGGATTCTGTCTAGACTGTGTGCTGCAGTGGGCTTGTGCGATGCTGGCTTTAAAGCCTACGACTTCCCAGGCATCACCACTGCCATCTACAACTTCTGGCTGTATGAACTCTGCGATGTCTACCTGGTAAGAAAGTATCAGACAGATGAGCAGCTGATGTCCATTCACCTTAAACAGATTGTGTGAGTACGTGTAGACAGTCTTTATGTAGAACGTAACAAAATGGACTACCTTTTTTTGTCCTCCTTTTCATCTCTTCTCATTGTCCAGGAAAGTGTGAAACCAGTGTTCAGTAAAGCAGAGGAAGACAGCAGCAGCCAGAGGCAGGCTCTGGTTTGCAGACAGACCCTTTACACTTGTTTGGAGGTTGGTCTACGCCTCCTGTCTCCTGTGATGCCCTTCGTCACTGAGGAGCTCTACCAAAGGTTACCACGGAGACGACCTCGGAGTGATCCACCCAGCATCAGTGTCACACCATACCCCGACACTGAGGAGGTGAGTTTGGAGAAAGCAAAAAATGTCTTTGTGAATAATGTCTTTAATACTGAAATGAGTTAGATTTATTTTAAATATTAGTCACTTAAGTTACTGTTTGTTTGTGTAATGTTTCAGTAAGTTTTACATTATTTGATGTAGTTCTGCTGGCACAGTGAAGAAGTCGACCGCGACATGGACTTTATAATGACTGTGATAAAGACGATCCGGTCACTCAGGTCGGACTACAACCTGAACAAGCTCCGGACTGACTGTAAGATGTCACACACTCTCACACTGCACACTCACAATTAGTTATAAAAGGTACTTGGAAACAAACATAATCTTAATGACAGAGAGAAAAGCAAGCATGTGTCTGTGTCTTGTACTGCATGGTAATGTAGAAAAAAATGCACTATAAGTACAGTTTTAAGGTGCTGGTACTTAACACTGATGTTTAATGTGGTGTTTAGCTTTATACTGCATTTATGCATTATATACATTAGAGTAGATATTCCAATATGTTGAGCTTATGAACTATACAGCATGAAAATAGATTAAACTCATAAATAGCAAATGGAGTAGGTAATTTTGGCTCAGTAAGCTGCAGAAGTGAAACACAAATCGCATAATAATGCATTCTTAGAAATAATCAAGTGATATAATGTGTAAATCTGACAGGGATATTTTTCTACTTTTAATTTTGAAACTTTGAGAATAGTATTTAGCCTTTTTTGTATAGATTTAATGCAGGACATTTACTTGTAATAGTGCTTTTGCATTACGGTTTTGCTATCAGCTGCAAGATTAGAAGTGGCACCTTTTTTGTTGTGGCAGATGAATATACTTATAGCTGTGTTTCCACCAAGTGTAACGGTACATTTCAGCTCGCCACGGTAACGTCTGTAGCAGTAAACCCTGATCTGATTTGCATTTCTGTCATGGGGCCTATTGGCCAGATGGTGATCGCTGCTTTAGCTACTTAAATAGTGCAACACAGCGTAGTTGGGACATTTTAAATACTATGTGCTAACCTTACTTGTTTAAAAAGCAACACAATCAGTATTAAGTCCTCTGTCTGTCGTAATGAATTGTATATTTTACAAATAGTACATTTTGCCTTTTTTTCATTCTATTCCTGTTGTTGGTTTTTAGTGATGATTGTTAACCGATCAATAGACCCTTTTTCATTTGTACTAGGTATCTCCACTAAAGCATGCCAAAAGTGAAGCAGTAGTGATTGGTTATTGTGGTACTCTTCACAGCTTTTAGCAATTGAAAGGCAAATAGTAACATATAGAACTGAACTGTACCACTTTGTAGAAATGGGGCTTCTGACTTATACAGGGTATTGATTGATACTTTAATCCCAAGCTGGGAAATTGAAATATCACATCCATATACCACATAACATCAATTAGTCCACAATTATTACAAGTTGAACGTAATAATGGCACACGTCGGAATTATACATACAGCACATACACATTTGATTGTGTATGTACCCTAAAATTTTGAACAGTCCATCATCCAAATAGAGGCATAATGAATATGTGGCATCGCAGTGTAGGCCGCGCCGCTGGGATATTGGGATATGAAACGTCACCAAACCTATGAAAGTCTCATTATGGATAGTTCAAAAAGAACTTTATTAAGACAGACCACAGGTATTCACTGACATTACTAATATTGAGACTTGTATTTGCTTCATCACTTGAAGCTCTCCCCACAAATAAGGGACTATGTTAATTAAGATTTAAAGAGACACTGATAGGGGATCAGAAAAAAAAATCAGCATACGCATACATGTTATTTCCCTGTTGACTGTTGGTGATTGAATCCTTAATGTATGTTGTCAGATAGATACTCTGATGTTGCCTAACCTTGAGTTTTCACCTCTCTCCCAGGTTATCTCCAGTGCATAGACTCGACAACAGCATCCCTGGTGCAGAAGTACAGTCTGCAGATTCAGACCTTGACGTACTCTCAGGCTGTCATCCCTGTGACAGCTAACCAGCCTGTCCCTGAGGGCTGTGCTGTGGCTATTGCCTCTGACAGATGTACTGCCAACCTTTTGCTCAAGGTGAGGGCTGGTAATCTGCTCAGCTGTGTTTGGTTCCCATATGTGATGTGCAAATACATTAGTCCTGGATTTATTTAGCTTCCCCAGACATGAGGCTCTCGCCACATATCACTCATTTACTTAATTTGTTTAGACAAACATTACCTAAATTAGAGTAGTTAGAGTATAATACACATACTGGGAATACTATTACAGCAGATTTGCTTTATTTCAACTTATATTTCCTCTGTGACATGAAATAACCACATAGCCTCATTTATTGCCCTGAACTTCACCTCTGTTTTCTTCCCACAGGGTCTCATTGACGTGGAGAAGGAAGTAGCAAAGCTGATGACAAAGCAAAGTGACTTGGAGAAACAGATAGAGAAACTGAAAGACAGGATGATGAAGAATGACTACAAGGAGAAGGTGCCAGTGAAGGTGCAGGAGCAGGATACCGAGAAGGTGGGATAAATGCATTAATCTGCAGGCTTTTCTGGGAGTGAAAGGTTTGAATTGCAGGTAAATAATCACTTCCTTTTCTCCGCAGTTACGGCAAAGCCAAACCGAACTTGAGAAAGTGAAAGAGGCTGTGAGCAACTTCAGGAAAATGATGTAACTTTCCACCTCAGCATGATGGAATTAGGATTTATTTCCACTTTCAATCTGATTTTCATAGTCCTTTTTCAAGATGAGCTTGGTAAAAAGGGAATTCAATAAAGCTTAGATCAAAATTGTCATCAGTAGTGTATTGTTCTTGTTAATCACTGTAGTTTGTTTAAAAAAAAATAAAGGCAATGACAAAATTAAGTCCCTTATGTCAAATATTTTATTCAGTATATTTATTACAACATTTTAGATCATTTTAGATTGCAGCTTTGTTTATAGAGATAATGGCCACAGAAAACAAAGAACCTAACTTTTTGGCTGCATTTTTAAAAATTAAACCATCATTATCTGTAATAAATTGTACTGAATGCATTTCTTTATAGTTGCTTCTTTACAAATACAGCCAAAGAAGAAACGATGAAGGAGTGAGTGATGGCTTGTTCAGTTAGCTAAAATGAATCCCTTTCTTACAGTGAAAAAGTATGATGTAATTTACCTTAAAATAAAAAGAGGTACCACATTTTACACATGAGGGTGTTAGTAGACAAGATCTTTCCAAGTCTCACCACAGCATCTCTATACATAACAAATCTATCTTAAAGGGAGGGAATCTGGAAGAAAATCACAGTAATACATTCACAACATGCCTGGAACACGTGCTGACCACGGGCCATGCACACCCTCTGCTGTTCTTTTCCTCTCATCCATCCTCCCTCCTTTTCTCTACAGTCTCCAGGGTGAGTGAAACTCAGAGGCGGGTAGAGGAGTGCAGTGTGTTGTTTCAAAGTTTCGCATGTACTTCCGTGCCTGAGAGAGAGAGAAAAGACGGCAGAGGATGGAGGAGGAATGAGAATGAGAGATGTGGGAGGGCAATGGAAAAAAAAAAAAGGCAAGGCTTGATTATATTAGGTTTGGTCTGTCTGGCTCAGTGCCTACAAATCTTGCCCATCTCTTAAGGGTTTACAAGGAGGTGAATCAAGTCCAATTCAGAAGGCATTACCAAGGGAGGGAAAGCATAGCATTAGCTGTAATTGATGGCACTCTTCTTGTTTGATGTTAAATGACTTCAATAAGCTGAGCGTGGTGAAATATATTACACCAGTCAACCTGAGAGCACAGGTGAGCTGGTTTCCATGGCAACCAGAAAAGAGTTTCTCAGTGGTAATGATGTCTGCAAGTAGCTGAGATTTTTTTGTGTGTGTGTGTGTGAGAGAAGGCAGAGGGAAAGCCGAGAGAAAGAAAACTGGGTTCATTAGAGAAAGGGGAAATTAGACTTGAAGATGAAGGGAATCACCATTAGAATATGTAAAAGCTAGAAGAGAAAAGATGAGATAAAGACAACAGGTGGCTTCCCTTTGACCTACACAGTGCCCACACTGAGAGTGAATGCAAGGGTATCATCAAGGTTTTCTTACCAAGAAAAGAGCCAGCTGCCGCCTTCCCTCTAGAGTCATATCTTCACCTAGTAACAGTAAGACAGTGAGTTGATACAAACATTGAGGTGGTAGATGTATCTCGGATCATTGTGCCGTGTGCAGTCTTATTTTCCTAGTAAATGTGAAAGGGCCCGGGGCTTACCAACGCTCCATGGAAACACTACATCTCTGTCAGCCTGATAGGACTGCAGCACTGACAAACACCAGTCATCGTCCACTTCATAACCACTGTACACAGATGCTGCAGGGGGCAAGAGTGAGGCAGCCTTTCACACCACTGCGTTTTTCTCGTCATTAACTCTGTTTTACATAAACTTGACAACGAAGGCAGAGAAACACATTTACTGGTCTAAATATACGGAAACACAAACCTTCCTCTAAGTGATTGGAGGCTCCCAGCCACTGCCTGACCACACGGATCCCTTCATCTGTCATTATTTTGGGGTACCTGCGGCAGGAACATAAAGTAGCTTCACCACTTAAACATGTGTCACTATGAGTCCAAATAAATGGAGCCTATACATAAGTTAGACTATTAATATTATACAGCATATTCATATTCAGACTCACCTGAACTGAAGCAGTTTGAGCAGCAGGTTGTTGCCTCTGTTGGACATGATGTCCTCTGGACCCCTGTAGAAATGTATACAACTGGTCATGAGTTGGATTACATTTGTGATTTTATTTATTAATCTTTTCTCCATTCCAACAGAGTTGAATGTAATTTTCTGTTTGTTACTATTAAAATCAGTACAACAGTTTCAACAGTTGTACTCTTTCCTCTTTCTCAGTTTTTTTTTTGAAAAGTGCTTTTAGTCACCAAGGGCACATGTTTCAATATGTCCAAATTCCTAGTCATATTGCAATTCAATTATGATTCAAAGGGTTACAGTTTGATCATAACATTGTCAATGCATCAAAATCTTTCTTTGAAAACATGTTTTGCCATTATCTTTCATTAATACAAATGGAACAATGTATTCCTGAGGAAAACCGGAAACAACAGTATGCATCTAACAGTAGTGATTTTTTTTTCCTTTAGCCCTTATGCGTCTATAGAAAAATATTGACAACACAATAAGTGGCTGGGTAAGTTACATGTGACTAAAGAGCTGTGCTGCTTGTAACTGAGCAGATGGAGAAAGGGAGACGTGCTGCAGTGAGCAGCTGATGGGTGATGGTACTCGTGAGTCCTCCAGTTGATTTTGACAGACAATTATTAACAAATGTAATATTTATTGCTCTACTAGTTCTGTTCTTTAATAAGTTCTCTAATAAATGTGTTTAAATCCGAGTCTACTCCGCTGCTTCAGTGCGAGCAAGCAGATAGCAGGGATGTTTTTTCTTTTAAATTTTTAATTGTTCTAGGGAAAATGTTGGTGTTATTTTTTTCCCTCCACCCTTATGCGCTAAGTAGTCGCTGAAAAGACTAAGCACAGGAAACAGATGTGATTTTCCCCTCACTAGTTTATTGTTTCATTTGTCAATGGAAAACATTTATTTGTTCCTAACAAGTTCAAATTCACTTTTAATTTGTTTTGGACTTAAGTGTTGAAGTGCCAAATGAAATTAGCTGTAATAATGAGTCTATCGACTGCTATTTTCAAATATTTGGCCACATGTTAAAACTAATCCAAATATTATCCTTGGTAATATTCTCATCCAACATCAATTTCAACCTTTGAGAGTTGGTAAAAAATACTGTATTTTCTTGCACACTGCACAGAATAGTTAAAAATGATGAGGCTTGTTCTCTATATGAGATGATTTTAGGCAGGACTGTGGAGACTTACGTTGTGGTGATGATCTCATCTTTGGTTCTCCTGATAAGCAAGACTGGTCCCTGGTACCTGGAAGAAGAGGAGGAATTTTGTTAGTCATCAGCTGTTATCACTGTGAGCTATTATAGTAACATTCACTTTTACATGCCAATATATTGTGTAATGTTCAGTGATACAGATTTTGACATTAATTGTTGGTTTCACTATTAACAGACATCTCCCACTCACTTGAGAAGCTGCTCTGCGTTGTTGAGGTTCATGTACTGTCTGACTGTGTGCTGGACCAATGGTCCTGAGGGAGAACAATCATATGTTTCCTTGTTAAAACAAAACTGGCTGATGCAAAATAATGATGTTCACAACTTTACACCACTAGGACTCACTCCAGCTGTCAGGCATGACCTTTAGGGCCAGAGGCAGGAGGTCATCAAATGATGCGTCCAGCACCAGTGACTGGACCTCTGGGTATGACATCGCTGCCCAACTGGCTGAAAAAGACAGAAAAGAATCAGAAGGTGAAGACTAAATATGTTTCACATTCACAGCATTACCAGTCCAGTGTGTAACATTACTAACTATATGTATGTTTGTAAGTGTAAAATCACTTTAAAGTGGAAGTTGTTTGATTTTTATACTACAGGTAAGGGGCTTGCTTTATGATGGATGCCATCTTGTGCCAACGTTTCCACAAGAGAGTAAGATGATTTCCGTGCCAATGAAGAACTGCTCCATCCACGTAAACCTGATGCATAAACCAACAAAGTACAGCAGAGAGAATGGGAGTGGAAGAGTTCGGAGTTGTGAACAGATTCTACATCCTATCAGGTATGTAAAGGCCACCGAAGTTCCCCGATATACTTCAGCAAGTCAATGGGTTCAGTGGGTTTTTTTTCCTTGTGTGTTGCCCTCTGCAGTCTCACGATTAGTTGTTAGTGATTCTTACACACTGGACCTTTTAACAGTCATGTAGTTTTGTGTACCTGTGAATCCTCCTATTGACCAGGCATATATGATAATTTCACTGAGCTGGAAGCCCAGTTGATGTATTGCAAATTGGATCACGACATCCATGGCACTGGCCTCATTCTGAGGGAATGGTACTCCCTGGCAAAAAGAATAATGTTACAAAAAAGAAAGCAATACTGCATTTTTACAAAATGTGTGGACAAAACAGTCGAGCCACTTTTGATACAAATTTACAATATTTTATTTCACTACTAAGATCTTACCCAACATGGGATTGTACTTCCCTGCTTGGGCAAGACTGCAGTACTTAGCTGAAACCAGAATTTCAACATTCTGTTCTTTCCCCACAGCTCGGACTAAGTGATGTAAAGGTATGCATTCGCTGTAGGGCAATGTCGGCTCAGCTCTACATGTAGGACAAAAATTAAAACGCTGCTTAGTACTTACTGTACTGCCGCCAAAGCCAGGGTGATTCCAGCCCAGTACAGAGTAGCCACCTACAACGCACATAAACAAAAAACTATATCTATAATTCAAATTCAGGAACGTCAGACTGATGGAGGAAGTCTAATAAAAGTTGAAAATTCCTCACCTTCCAGTGGAGTGTTCATACAGCCTACCTCGTAAAAGCCTGCGTTTCCTTCACAGCAGATGACCTATGACAATTCATACATTTCAAGAACTATGTAATGTAATTGTAATGTAACCAGGTTTTGTTAAATCACAGAACAAGCCCAAGTCACAAAGAATGACTTATCACTGCAGACATTTACCAGAGTCTGGCCTCTCTGTCCTCCATCTTTCCTTCGATCCACAAACATGGTGTCAATCTCATTACCATCACAGGCCACTAGCTTGTTTCGTTGGCCATCAAACTGTGACAAAAAGAAGTACTGATGATAGGTATCTGATTAAATGAATACATACATTAAACATACTCATAACTTACCTCTTCTATTAACCTGGCTTGGCCTTGCTGGAGCATGGGCCTCATGGCTTTCTGCAGCAAACCTACAGACCCAGGGTACAGCATTCTTCTCCCAAATGAGTGAGCAATAAGATAACTGCAGAAGAAGAAAATAGACTTCGTTTTTTATTGGAAACATGAATATGGTGGTTGTTTTTTTTTTGAACCATGCTGCATCAATTTCATTTACCTGATGATGTGGCATGGCAGAGTGCGGACTGAGTTGAGGACACTATCTGCTGCTCCTCTTAATCTGGGCTCTGGCTTCAGCAGAGAAACACCAGCCTTGGACAGTTTCCTGTCACACACACAGTAAAATGCTTACAATGCAACAGATGAGCCATGAAACACCTGTGAGTGGATTTATTTAATCTAATGGGCCATTTGTACAGCAGGACAGGTCATAGAGAGAAAATTACCAATTTAAATAATTAAGTAAATCAAATGGCTCAGCTTCATTTAGCTCCTCAGTTTCAAAAAGCATGTTGGTTCAGTGTCACACTGTCCTGACTGGACCCTAGTCTACATGTAGGTTTGTGGGGTTTTTTTTTTAAACAAAGGTTTCCTCCCTCTACTTTTAAAAATAATTCAGCCCACACATTCTAAGATCTCATAAAACTTCAATGTCCACATGAAAAACCACTGTTAAGTGATGTCAAAAGCAGGCCAAGTCACATGTAAAATATAAAACATAACTATAAAGCCTCGTTAGCCAATCGGAGGACAGACAACTTGTGCTAACTGTCCCTGTAGGCAAACAGATAGCAGAGCTGAGAGTTTTCCCTCATAACGCTGGAACATAAAGTGAACAAAGCATCCAACGCCATTACACAATTTGCCTCAAGGAAACAGATGTGACGATGTGAGAAACTGATATCAAACAGAGGAGACGTCAGCACAAAGTGTGAAGTCACGAGCCAAAAACTTTGTTTTCCCCATCTACACATATACACTGCAAATGGAGATTGTGAAAATATGGAAAGGCCAAACTGTGCAGAAAAAGCTAAGTTTTCAAAAAGACTTGCCTACGTGTAGACTGGGCCTTGAATTAATGAGATCAACAACACCTGTGCTATTCCTGCTAAAACATGTCAAAATGGCTGCTGTGCAAATGACCCACTCACAGTGACTGCAGTGAATGTGTTTGTTTAGCTCTAACTAAATTTGGAAAAGCAGTGAACATGATGCCACATTACATGGCAACGGATAAGAGACCTAATACTTACGGATTGCTGACCTCTGTCCAGCTGAAATCTGAAGGCCAGTGCGAGAAGTCAAAGTCATAACATCTCAACTTTTTCTTGAAAGAAAGTACAAAAAAAAGTAATTTGGTGTTAAATTCAAATTGTTTTTTTTAAATAAATAGTCCCATAATCATCAAGAGTGCTGAATGTGAAGAACAAATACAGCCCTGAATGCGAGTACTTGCTTAATGTTGCTTTGATCTCACCTTGTTTGCTGGTGTGTTATTCCTTTTGGTTTCCTCAAGAATGGAGATGAACTGAAGATACTCAGAGTTCCTCCATCTTTCCCATCCTGGGGGAAAAATAGAAAGAGAAAACAAGGGTCGGGAAAAGAAAATGAAAAAAGCGGAGCACACATGGGACACAAAATGTATGTAGCGGATCTTGTGCAACTGGAATGTTAATTAAGTCTTATTGGCATGTGTTTTCAGCATTTGTTCTGAAGGATTAAATCTGTCAAAGTCTGACAAGTCAGTTGAGTTCTGTGGGCTCACCTCTTAGGAAGGCCACTCCTAGAAGACACACCAGCACAGTTCCCACATACTGACTCACTGGAACCAACTTACTGCTGCAGATGTAACCTAAAAATAAATGAAGCAACAAATGTACATAATCCCACATGTCCACGAGTTTTGAGCCTCATTAACAAGCACCAGCAGAAAGATTTACAGTCCGACATTTTCCCTAGAAGCATGTGCATAAATCAATATCAAAAGCTCAATTATACATTAAGCAGTAGCACACAACCTCAAGTAATTACTTTCTATTGATGTGCAGTCTAACTGATTGATACACATGAGTAACTTTATATTAACCTCACTTGTAGGACATCAGTAGTTCCAAAAACTCAACCCACAGTAGTAGTTCGTCTAACATTATTAAACCAGAATGCCACCCAAGAAGAAAAACTTCTGGTGAAACATGGCATGTTAATATCCTTAGACTAACAAAGTAGCCTTTATTTATAATTCACTCTATAGATTTAATATACTGTAATACAGTCAAGTGATGTTCAAAGCTAAGTTCCACTGCTTACCATTACACCGAATCAGTGGTTTTATTCCGTTCAGACTTTTCCTTTTTCCCCACCTAATAAAATATCGTGTTTTAATAATAGCAAATATATGTAAAAATATGTAAAATCTTATATACAGATTAATTAAAACACTTATGATCTGTATCCAATCTGCATTTTGTGTCTGTACTACAGTGTACTTACATTTTAAAGCCTAGAATAATAGCTTCTTAGAAGGTACTACAATGTACTTTTCTCGTGAGAGTCTAGTGTGTGTTTCAAGAGAAAACAAAAGAAAAAGGACCAATATCTATCAAGTGTTTAAAATGTTTCATTAATTATATTCACTGACTTCCTGCCATATTTGTGTCCTAGAAATCCGATTGAACATCTCTGGAGAGATCTGAAAATGGCTGTGCACCGACGCTTCCCATCCAACTTGCTGGAGCTTGAGAGGTGCTGCAAAGAGGAATGGGCAAAACTGCCCAAAGATAGGTGTGCCAAGCTTGTGGCATCATATTCAAAAAGACTTGAGGCTGTAATTGCTGCCAAAGGTGCATCAACAAAGTATTGAGCAAAGGCTGTGAATACTTATGTACATGCGGTTTCTTAGTTTTTTTATTTTTAATAAATTTGCAAAAATCTCAAAAAAAAAATTTTCACGTTGTCATTATGGGGTGTTGTGTGTAGAATTTTTAGGGAAAAAATGAATTGAATCCATTTTGGAATAAAGCTGTAACATAACACAATGTGGAAAAAGTGAAGTGCTGTGAATACTTTCCGGATGCACTGTAATACAGTCAAGTGATGTTCAAAGCTAAGTTCCACTGCTTACCATTACACCGAATCAGTGGTTTTATTCCGTTCAGACTTTTCCTTTTTCCCCACCTAATAAAATATCGTGTTTTAATAATAGCAAATATATGTAAAAATATGTAAAATCTTATATACAGATTAATTAAAACACTTATGATCTGTATCCAATCTGCATTTTGTGTCTGTACTACAGTGTACTTACATTTTAAAGCCTAGAATAATAGCTTCTTAGAAGGTACTACAATGTACTTTTCTCGTGAGAGTCTAGTGTGTGTTTCAAGAGAAAACAAAAGAAAAAGGACCAATATCTATCAAGTGTTTAAAATGTTTCATTAATTATATTCACTGACTTCCTGCCATATTTGTGTCCTAGAGAAACAGCATAATAACAGAATAACAGGACACCACATAAAATGGACTGTGTGCTTGAAGTCTAACTCATTGTGTGGAAATGTTAAGAATAATCTAAATATAAGAGTTGGCAAAATGTGAAACATAAGCCTAGTTTTCAGTTATTTGAATATATACTAAATATGTAAATAAATAGATAATGTTGTGACGCTCACTAACATCTTATGGTATCTTTTATTCACTGGCACTTATTTCTTATTTTTCCCACTTCATGCTCTGGCTTTGGGATTATATTGGACTTTTTGTTTTTCTACTTCTGCTTATCATATAATATTATGACTTACCCATGGTACAAATATCTGTTCTTGGAAACTTAAATAAATGCTGCCAAGTGTACAAAAACCAAAAAACCTACAAAAAAACTAATGTGTAATTTTGCTTAAAAGAAAAAACTGTTTTGAACTGATGTCGGTATCAGTAGCCACTCAGGCCGTGTTATCAGTATTGCGAATATGAAGTGGTATTAAGTTAAGTCTAGCAAGAAGTAGCAAATGAAGATTGTAAATAAAATGGCCTAATAAATGGGTCAGCTAAATAAGTTCTCTACCATTATTGTAAATCTGTCAGTTTCAACTCCAGTCATAAAAATTAATAACTAAACCGATATGTGTCTCCTCAAACATAATGCACACAACATGAACATACCTTTCCTGTACAGATAGCAGAGGAGAAGAGGAGAACTGTAGTAGGACAGAGACCATAGTGCTGAAGCCTGAAGAGTACAACACACACACATTATTTGACTAATTATGACTATTGTTATTATTACAACGTATTTCTGTGTTCACAATTAGTCACAAGGATATACTGACCCAGCCGAGGATGCTGTCAGTGTGTTTCTCCAGAGTCCTGGGTTGGTAGTTCCATCCCTGCAAACAGAGAAAATTGTTCCCGAGCACTGCTGCTAACGTTAGCTTAGCATGTAGCACTAACTGTAGTCATGTGAAGATAACAGGTAAACTGTTAAAGTACACACTGCAACAAACCTTCTGTGAGACCTAACATATGCGCGTGTTTCTCATCATTATTCGTCCGTTTTCACGTCCTTTCTCTTCATGTCTTGACTAAGTTTCACTCATTTCACATGCTTTAACCAGCCCCCATTAGCACAACCTATCCGGTGTCATTCATTGGCGAGAACAGATCACAAAGCGGCATTTAGCCTGGCTGCAGCCGTGGCGGTTAAAATGAAAACAAGCTGCACATGTGAACACACGGAGTGTTGACTGGCGTCTGTCCTTTCATTCATTTATTGACACCAAGTGTCACCACGGCTGTGACTGAACCGCTTCAATAACAAACACCTGACACTTCCGGGCCGCAACCGCAGCCGCTCAGAGGCTAATGACATCAAACACCGCTCAGTTTTCACACTCGTTTGTCGTTCAACTGAAAAAATAAGCCAGATGAATATTCATACCCTTCTTGCCGCTCGGTTCTCGGGTCGAGACTGGTCTGGTGAGCGGTGAATTCGTTGCAGATGAGGCCCCAAGACACAGCGTAGCCACAACCAGCCAGCCATTCTTCCACTACAACGACTACGGGAGCCTCTGCTGATCATTATTCTCAAGTGCAAAAGCAAAAAAAAGTGGTAGTAACAAACAAACTACTAACACAGCAATAACAAATAACTAGCCACACATCAAAAACCATTGTTGTGACGTCTGTGGTGCAAATATATTTATTTATTGCTGTGATTAAAGCATATTGAGTAACTTAAGTGTAGGAACCAATATTGCGTTACTTTAGTTCAGATACAATACTGCAGCATTACACGTGATAGTATAATAATATGTGAATGGTTAAAGAAGTTAACAGGTCTTAAACACAACTGAGTACTTACTCTTAAGGGGGAAGGAATGTGGTACCATGGGCATTAATGTTATCTGATCAAGGGCACTGTGGACCTTTGATGTTATATGATAGCTATGGTAGAAATTATGCATTGATCATGTATCCCCTGCTTCAATGGGTGTTGAGGAGCAGTGCTAGGTTTGGTGTGTCTTTTTTGATATATTACATATTATATATTACATATATAATTGTCAAAAAAGACACACCAATATTTGGAAATGGAGATGGGAGAACCAAGAAATGTTCAAAGTGTTTATGCTTTGATTTGATGTGAACAGGGGACAGCAGAGAAAATGTATCGTAGCCCCATAAAAGAATATTTTCAGATGTCAGGCAGCCCTAATGTTAAGCACAACATATTCATACATGCATAATGCACTTTTCCCCTTTTTTGAGTGACTGCCATGGTATGGACCATTTTTACACTAAACAATTTTTTATTTAACCTCTGTGTTTTGATGTGTTTGAACCATCAGTCAGTTGTTACAGATGGTAGATAATTGTCTTTCTTTTTTTCTTTTTGTTGGGTCAATTTCTTTCATTTTCGCTGCTGTACCCATGCACATTACAGCATTTTATACATTATGTTCCAGTTCCCGCTTCTCTCTGAACAGGCAGCATGCTAAACACTGTTTTTAAGAAACAAATGCTATGCATAAAAACATCAAACACCTAAGTTAAAACTTTCCCTTTGACAAAATTGACATTAAACAAAACAAAGGAAGGAAGTCAGGGGAGAAGACAGTATAATACATTAACTGGAACACACAAGGAACAAGTTAGACACTTAGAGTATAACAGTAAAAAACTCATTAATAATAAGTTAAAGAGCAAAAGCTTAGGCTTAGGATATTTTAACAGTGAGAAAACAAGTGAGCTGTGCTTTCCCAAAAGTTTTTTGCTAATATACCAACTCATACATTCAGCTGCAACTATTGTTTATAAAGCTCTTCTGTTGCAGATTGGAACTGAGCAGATGTGACAGCTGGATGAGAATGGGATGTGGGTAGGTGATCAGTTTTGACACTGCTCGCATCTGAAAACAGAGCAAAAAAGACAAAGTTGTACAAAAAAAACTTCCACCCTCAATTTTCTTTTATTCTTCCTTTAGCACAAACAGCCTACGCAGCAAAGACAACAACAACAACAACATAATCAGCAAAAAGCACTGCCTGTCAGACTCAGCACATGGAGTTATAAAATGTCCCAATGCCAGTGTGATGTTGAGGCCAGTTTGATTGGTGAGTGTTAGAAGAATTGCTGGAGCAGAGTGAGTGATGGTGGAAACACACACACACACACACACACACACACAGAGTTCAGTGTGCAAAGACACACTCAGGTGATGCAAGGCCGTTTGCTTACTGCTCCAGTTCCTTATAGACGTCATCCTCTCCTCTTGGCTTCAAATCCTGGCATAAGATGATAAGGAGAGAGGAAGGCATAGAGTGTGGTGCAGTGAGGAGGAGGATAAAGTAACAGATGCATGGCACTGAGGCCAGATTTATGTCCCTCCATTGTGTGATGAGATTGATTTGCTAATACCACTAATATAAGGGTGACAGCTGATATGCAGTGGATTTATCTGAGAGAGGTTTGACAGACTGGTGAAGAATAGGAGTGTGAAGTGAGACATATCCACTGACAGCTTGGGGAGGGCGCAATCGTCAAACCAAGGCTGTATGCATTAGTGTATTACAACTATTCACAGACACATGCACCACACCCCAGTTTGTGTGTTTATTGGCGAAGAGGGCGGTACAGTAACTCACCATGTAGACTGAGCCCTGAGGAGGAGCCTGTTGGTGAGAGAGGAGATAAGAACCAAGTGATTTAAAGAACAACAAATGACTGAGGAGTGAGAAGGGAGGGTTAGGAAAACAAAAAAAAGATCCTAAGAGTGGGAAAGATGTCAGCAAATGAGGGGGATTTTAATTAGTGGATGTTTAGATACTGGAAATATCTGACTGCCTCACCTGTTTGATATCCTCAGGATTCTCATAGATGTTCTCTTCCTCACCAGAGGGGACAGACAGAGACCGCTCAATACCTGGGTGCAGAGAGATAGTCAGGAGAACAGTCTCTCACACACCACATTCAGTTGTACAGAGAGGAAAGAGGAGGGGGCAGATTCATTACAGCGACCCCAGAGGATGTCACAGTTCACATTACTCAGTGGCGGCCGACAGGGGCCAAAGATGGACGGAACACACAAAGCTGTCAAAGAAAGAAAATGCCGGAAGACTAACCGCGATCAGAAATTTGTTTCTGTCTCCATAGCAACACACCAACAGCCGCAGCAACCAGAGGCACCAGGAGTAATAAAGTAGAGAGAGACGGGAGCGTGTAGGGGGTGGCAACACTGACATTCACTGCAAAAGAAAGAAAGACCAAAAAAAAAAAAAAAATGTTTCCAAGCACAGTGCTAATGCAAATCTTGTGGAGCTGTGGATGTGTGTGCATGAGACACACAGAAGAAGGAAGTTATTGCTCTTCGTTCTCCAGGTATGCTCCTTTGTTCATGTCAAGAGGGGGGTGACCTATTCTTCACATGAACACTTCAAGAAATATTCTCAAGATGAGTTGTACTTAAGCTGTCCTCAATATATTGCACACATTTACATCAGGCTGCCATCACTCACACACTGTTAAAAAAAAGCCAGGAAATCCAAGCTCTCTCAGACACAGTGAACAGTCTCTACAACAGTTCAATGAACATCAATTTGACAGAATCTCGTTCTAGACAGAATACGCAACCCATTTGTAGACATAAGGGGAAAAGGCAGCAAATGCTGACAGGTCATTACACAAAGCCTCAGCAAATGTCACTTTTGATCCAAGTTTTTGCACATTTTACCTATTCTCTATTCCCTTTAGCCCATAATGTGCTGTCCATATAATAGGACAGATTTTTCTCATGTACAATCATACTTGTGCATAACATCAGTATATTAATCACAATATCTCATATATATGTATGCAGTATGTATTGATGAAGCTGAGACTTATCCATCTATAGCATCCCATTGTTAATAAACATCTTATTACTGTTTATAATGGGTATATAAACTGTTTCCAGTAGGAGCCTATAAATGTCTTAAAAACAAAACAGTAATATAAATGACTTTAAGAGTATTATAAGAGGCTTAAAGCGTTTCACAAGGACCTTAAAGTGTAGCATTTCCTTAAGTTTACTTCAATTCAGTAGAAACTGCCTCTGTAAAAACCGACTAAAACAGTGTAAATAGTACTGGACAACAGGTGGATCACCATCACGACAAACAGCACATAACCAAACCATTAACTCACTCTAGTGCAAAACAAATTTTGTGGGAAGATCACACACCCGTGATCAGCCTTGTCAGGTCTGTGTACATAATGAGGATGGCATCAGTCTTGTAAAGCATCACCACAGGGCGACATGTGAGTCAGGAGGGAGGTGCTTGTTTCCACAGTGACGGCTGTAATTTACTGCACCTGAGCCAGTGTTCTGTCACTGCTCATGGAGCACAGAGCTATTAGATCTGTCGGAGAGTTTTGGGTCAGAAAAGAAAAGAACCAAACGAAAGGCAGATCTTTTATGCAGCTGTCTTCATTTCTAAACAATTCATTGTGTGTTTTGTGACATTTGAAGTTGTCTGACGGACAAAAATCTGGCAGAAGTCCTTTTACACATTCACATCAATTTTCCACAAATTTCGTTTCTGAAAGAATTGGCCCTGGGGCTTCACCTTAGCCTGTGTTACAGCTTCAAACTAATCAATTATTATGTGCTGTGTGAGATTTAATTGATTAGTGAGTGTGTGTACAGGTTGTTAATGGAATGCTGCAGTGAGTGCTGACCCCAAGACTGACCTGTACTGTTCTCCATGCCAACTTTAATGCACAAATTATGGTAATTGAGTGCAGTGAAGTGAGGGATGAATTCTCCTACTCTCTCTCTCTCTCTCTCTCCCTACCTTTCTCCCATCACTGTTGTTCGCCACTTCTTCTCCACCTCACCTCTTTCATCTTAAATGAGGTGAGGCTTGATTTGAGTCAGTGTGATTGTAAAGGAAGGTGACTGGTGACTGTCACCGTCCTTTTAGGTGACTGAAGACGCACAGCAAAGAATGGTTAACATGCTGTGAAAACAACAAACTAACTCCAGATAGAAAAGTTCATATTGGACAGACATCCTTGACATTTGACGTATTTGTGTGCCACAAAGCGCAATGATTGCTTAATTGTCACTTAATGAAAATTTGCTTTTTCTGATCCAACCATTCCTCTCTCTCTGTCTTCATTACCATCTTTTTCTTTCATGTCCCTTATTCTTATGGTTGTATGGTTGGGGCCCTCAGCTCAAGTGATGCACTGGGTTATAGTGAGTGAACTTATCTCTGTTAAGGGATCCATTCAACTGTCATATCCTCCTGTGCTTCCCCCCACAGCCCCCAATACAGTAAGCCTGAATCAATTATTTTCTGTTGGGGGGAGGGGGGGCGTCCTACGGTCCTGTCTTCTTACATTTGCACATCACCTGGGTCAGTGTGATGAGAAAAATCATAGCGTTTATGTTTTATATTTCATAGAGTTGAAAGCTAAACAGAGTATTAGAACTGTGGTGGGTTTTTATGTTAAAAAAAATGATTTATTCTGCTAGAATATTTAGCAAAGTAAAGTGTTGCTTGTTGACTTCCAAAAGGAAACTAGGAAAACATAACATGCAGTGTCTGTCTGGAGCTTTTGCTTCTTTAAACCATACCTGATGGACATAGAGTTTCTTTTGTTATTTCTGTCATGAGCTCATACTGGCTCTATAATGTCCAGGGCTGGACTCTATGAAGCTCAGTCCAAGACTGTTGCTGTTTTATCAGCTGTTTTTTCTATCCAAATATGATTTCACTGCATTAGCAATGTGCTTGGGATCACTGCCATGTTGAAAATTAAAACCATTCCCAATCAGGCACTTTGCGGAGGGGATGGTAGAAATGACCACATTATAATACAACCAGAAAATGCAGGACATATGTATGCTGTATCAAATAAATTGAAGGAAAAATAAATAGCTAACTGGCCCTCATGCAGTCCAGACTTGAATATCATAAAGACAGTATGGAAGTGCTGAAAGGATCTTGGTATCATATACCAGGACATTATTTGAGAAAACCTAAGACAGAGTTTTGCCTGTAGTAGTCTTTTTGTTAAAAAAATGTTGTAATCATTATTATGACTATTTATTTCAGTGTATATATTTCCTGTATTTGGTTAATAAAGAAGGCAAAAAAAGCAAATATGGATTGTCATCAAAATTTTTCTAAAACAACAAATTGATTGGTTGCATGAGACCTGCACACAGCATTGTATATCTGGCAGTCATCCACATCGTGGTTCTTTATCACCACTGAGTTTACAGAACGTCAGCCTGGACTCCTGGAAATAATACATTGTTAATAAAGAAATCAGATGACAGAAAAGTGAAGCCATACCCTTTTCCCCATCTTTAGGGGGCAGTGTGACAGCGTGTGTTGCCCAAATGGTCTTCCCATTTTTCAAATTTAGGGTGCAGGTGTAGTTTCCAGCTGTGTCAGAGGTGATTGGTAAGGGCACTGTAGTGCTGATGGTTCCTGGATTAACACTTGAGAATTCCAGCCGCCGATTTTTGTCCTGGTAGGTCCAGATGGCACTTTGTACGTGGGACAACTCAGAGTACTTGCACGTCAGCTCCAGCTTAGACGATGAATGACTGGCCTTAACTGTTGATGTGATGCAGAGTGGGGGGAAGGGTAGATGAATGTGGAATCATGAGGAAGAATTTTAAAGAATGAAGAAATGGAGAGGAAACAGAGAGAAGGATGTGTGAGTGAAAGAGACAGGCGGGGGGTGGGGGGGGGGGGGGGGGGGGGGTGGGGAGGGGGGGGGGGGGGGGGGGGGGGGGGGGGGGTGAAGAGAAATGTCAGGATGAGAAATTGAGTTAAAGGGTAGTGTGTGAATATAGAAAAGGCCAAGGACAGATGGAGAGTAATGTGGTATAGGGGGAAGTGATATAAAAAATAAAAAACAATTCAGTGAAGGGTCAGAATAATATATATTCATTAAAGTGATTTGCTACTAATGCATCAGTTGACTGTGACTGATGCTTAGTGTCTCATCAAACTGAAATGAGAATCCATCTGGGTGTAATCAAGCGCCACAGACTCACACGCACGCACACATAAAAACACGCTCATTTCAACCTTGATTAGTGTGATCACTGAGGGCCACCTACAGCCTTGGTGGGAGGGCAGCAGTTATAATCACACATAATGATACTTATAATGAGGTGGGGTAAAAATATAGCATGACATGATTGGTGTGTGGGTGGGTGTGCGTGTGTATGTGTGTTTGGGGGATGCAGATGTGTGAAGCAGGGTGACAGTGACAATGACGGATCGGCTGGTCACGTCTGGGCAGCTGTGATGGATGCCAGTGGGACTGTGATTAGTAAAGCTTTCCAAGGCTGCTATGACAGGGAATTGTATGTGTATAAGTGTTTATGTGTATATGTGTGTTGGGTTTCGAGCGTGTGGGTGCAAATATGTTCTGTGCAAAGGATGAAACCTCCCCAAGGCGTGCGTGTAGGAATCAACAAGTGCTCATTTCTTCCTCTTTGAATTTATGAATTGAGCAAATGTAGTGTTTTTTTATGTGACATTTCACCAATGGCCATGTGAAATTATTGTTTTGTTTACCCTACATAAACCCCATGTGCCTGGTCTGTGGTTACAATGCACTGCAGACAGGAGATGAGAAATCCTCTGGTTATTGTCACTGTCACCCTTTTATTTTGCAACTGTCCATTTAAAGGGGCGGTATGGCCTGGGGGGAAAAAAGATTGTTTTCCTGCTTTCTTGAAAAGAGTAAGAGAGGTAAGTTTATTAATCAACACAATATATTTCATTTGTTTAATTATAAGCATTAATCATGACAATAAATGTGAAACTATTTAAGATAAGCCACATACCGTAATTAGATCCTGGCAAACAACCGGCAACTGTATGAACAGATAAGTGGTTGCAACTTGCAGGTTGTTTGTGTGAAGATTAAGAGAGCTTCACAGTGTGTATTTTTCAAATAATTTCTTCCTTTTTTCCACCCCAAGTCATAATGAACCTAATATACAGTAATCACTTGCTGTTTCTATAACTCCCTAAATAAAAGGACAACACACTGTATGTCTCATAAACCATGTTTCCTCCAGATCTCTACCTTTCAGCACGCTGAGCAGGGTCCTCTGACTGACAGGATTGTCATTGAGGTACACATCACAGATATAGAGGCCACCATCATTGACCTCAGGCGTGAGCAGAAAGGAGAAGCTCCCAGCCTCTGCATTATAGGGTGGGCCAGCAAGCTTGAGTCTCTTGTTTTTCGTAGCCATAAAGGTGGAATCCCTCCAGCGATCATACTCATAGACATGCTTCATATTACTTTGGCCTGCAGGTTTCCAGTACAGCAGGACAAAGTCACCCTGGATATCAGGACAGTTCAGGTTTAAGGATATGTGTGCCTGTGTGGCAGTGGAGATCTCAGGGTCTGCAGGCAAGAAGTAAAGAGGGAGGATAAACCACAATGATAGATAGATGCAGATGGAAGGAAGATGCCACACAGGGCTAGATTTAAAGATACACCATTGAAAAGAACTTAATGAGAAAGCATTTTGTATAAAATGAAGGACAATGAAAAGTGGGGGAAAGGCAGCACAAAGAGAATATTGAGTAGGGGAACCAAGAAAGGGGGGATTAGGTTCTTATATGTTGAGATACTTAGTCTTGGTCCTGCATTCTCTGTTCTGCCTGATTAGCAAGCTGCTGACACAGGACTTTAAGACTGCTTGTGTTAACAAGTCACTTACTGTGTGTTACATTGGTGAATGAGACCATTTTTTCAGCTGTGGAGAGAAAGGAGGCAAAACATGTGAAAAAAAAGAGAGGAAAATAACAAAACAATTATTTATGAATAAAACATAAATGTTGCAATATAATATTCACAGGAGGACTGGCTGAATTTTAGTGCAAATCCAAGAACTGTAGCTACAAGGTCCTTAAATAAATAATGCTGTAGCTGAAGTTTTTGGCACTGATGCACTCTTACACTGTAAACAAAAGCAACAACCTACTGTATGCATTCTATTCCTCAGTACTTCTACATATCTCTGTGGGTCAGTCTTACCATCAATGGTGATGTTCACATCGAAAGTAAATTGACTGCTGCTGCTGTTACCCCAGGGGTAAACTGTGCAGAAATAGATGCCACCATCATCGCTATGGACCCGTGGCAGTTTAGCCTCTGTGCCCATTTTTGCAATTTTCTTGCTCTTAATTAAAATGCCTTCAGGTGATGCCCAAGTAATTTTGGTTATGGCAAAATCGGGATGAACACTGGCCATCATGCGTAAGGTGCTGTCCTGAGGAATGATTGGATATGGGAGGACTGAGACTGTTGATGAGAAAGGACAAAGGAAATCAGCGGATCGGTAGATACCAGGGGTGGGTCAAAATATCAATTTGGTGATATATACACTTGAGGACAAAATTATTAGCCCCCTATGAAATTTTCATTGTTTTTTAAGTATCTCCCACCTGCTGTTAAACAGAGCAAAGAATTTTTAAAAACATCCTTGTTTTATTTTGGATACTTCCATTATCAGGGGCAAAATTTTTAGCCCCCCGATGCTAATAGTCAATTGTGTATCGATAACAGCCTGCAGTCATTTGCTGTAGTTTTCAACACGTCTCCTGAGGAATCCCAGCCCATTCTTCTTTGGCAAATCTCTCAAGCTCCTCCAGATTTGATGGCCTTCTGGCATGGACCTTCATCAAGATTTTCAATGGGATTTAAGTCAGGACTTTGTGCAGGCCAGTCAGTAAAGTTCACTTTGGTCTTCTGGAGGTAGTTCTTCACCAGGAGCTACGTATGTTTTGGGTCATTGTCGTGTTGGAAGACAAAGTGACGACCCAGACCCAGTTTTGCTTCAGTGTTTCTTTCCAAATCTTCACATATCCTCCTTTCTTCATGATTCCTTCCACCTTGATGAGATTCCCAGTTCTAGACGCACTGAATCATCCCTACACCATAATACTCACACCACCGTGTTTCACTGTGGGGACGGTGTTCTTTGGGTTATACACCTCTCCCTTCTTTCTTCAAACACAAGCCATGTCACTGTGGACAATGAGCTCCATAAGCATAATCTTTGTCCAGGTTGTTCTTAGCAGAATTCAGTCTGGCTTGAAGGTGTCTCTTCTACATAAGTGGAGTTCTTCTTGGTCTGCAACCCTGCAGTCCATTTCTGTGCACAGCTCTAGTAATTGTCTTTTTTGAAACTACAATTCCTGACTTGGCTGAGTCCTTCACTAGTGTCTTGGCAGTTGTTTTGGGGTCTTTAGACACATCTTAGTCTTTGAAATCTTTCCCTTCCTACCTCTGCCAGGCTTGTTCTGTATTGTGTGACTCTCTTTGAATTTCTTGATGATGCTTCTCACTCCAGTTCTTGACACTTGAAAATGCTGTGATACGTTTGTAAACCCTTCTTTGCTTTGTGAGTATCAACATTCATTTGTGTTTGGCATGGTGTTTTCTCAAGTGACAGCTCAAACTCTGACTGAAGATTTTATAATGTGTGTAAATTGGGAGATCACCCTCAGTTTTAACTTGATTTTTAAAGTTTTGAGCATTACACAGTTAAGGACATAATTGCACAACAGTGGTTTGTGTTGTGGCTCAATAAAAAGGTCAGTTCTTAAGGGGGCTTATAATTTGACCCTGGTAGTTTTTGGATTTTGTGAAATAATTTCATATCTGTTTGCGAAGTCAAATAATGGAAGCATAATAAAAGCAAAATAAAACTAGGATGTTTGAAAGAGCTGTGTTACAATTCTTGGCTCTGTTTAACAGCACATGGGAGATACTTATAAAACAATGAAATTGACATCGGTGGGCTAATAATTTTGTCAACTATATATCATCATCATCCTCATGAAATATATAATCAATATGCCAGAGCAAATATTGTCATTCTAATTGGCAAATTAAGGTGCTTTAAATAAGCAGTCTCTTCTAGTTTCACTTGCAGGACGTTGATACTTGATGTGTCCTCCCAGCAGCACTGCTCAAGTGAATGAGGGAAAGTTGCTGAAGAAGACGTAGTTATGACAGAGATAATGGCAGAGAAAGCACCGTTATGAGATGCCCCGTCCACGTACAATACACAGACTTTATGCATTTTGTTCTCTATGTTAAATAGAGAAATTCTGCACTTTTAACTTTTCACAGACTTTTTGCTTTCTTCAGTGACACTGATATAGTGATGCATCGCTATCTGATTGTCTTGCAATATATTGATTATCGCAGAACCACTAATCATGATTAGTGGTATCGTGGACCAAGTATCATGTATCATATTGTATTGTAAGCTACCCTGTGTTTCCCACCTCTAGATTGGTGTGTACTAAAGGGAGGAAGGAAGGTAGGTAAACTTATTTTTTACCTCTAAGGATAGCTAGGAGGATAACCCTCTCTTTCAGTTTCCTCTTGTGTAGCTTGATCAAACATGAGTAGAGTCCTCTGTCCTCCATTCTGGGGGAAAACTTCAGAGAGAAGACTCCAGTGTCCTGAAAGTTGGGGTCAGACAGTCGCATGGATGTCTTTGAGGCACCACCGGAGAACTCCTTCCTTTCATTAGCTGAGAGAACCAATTTCCATTCACTGGCACCCTGAAGTGATTTTACCATCCAGTTTATGGCCACAGGGCCTCTCACTGTTGTATCAGTACAGACCAAGGTGGCAGCCATGCCCTCTCTAGCCACCACAACGTCATCCCAGTCTGAAGGAGAGTACGCAAAAGTGAGGATTATAAGAGGTGAAGTATTTAGTGAGAAGAATGAAGGATTCAACTGAATAATTTCTGCTCATGAAGGCCAAACAGACGGAGAATATTAACAATGACAAAAATTACCTAACGTTATGCAGTGAAGCTTTGAATCCTCTTAAAGCAATATTCACGTGCTGATACATATATTATAAGTGTTATCCACCATCATTATAGTACCTCCCTTTTGCACAAATCATTAAAACATCCCTTATTTGAACAGTTTTAACGTGAATGACGTGAGAAAAAACCCAGTCCTGTATTTATGTCAAAATACAGGACTGTTTTAACGTGAATGATGTGAGAAAAAACCCAGTCCTGTATTTATGTCAAAATGTCTTCTGTTCAGCTGAGGCTCATTTGTGGCTTTAACATTCTGAGTGAGTTTTATCAAATAAATATCTTATTTTTTTTTTTTTGCCTTCGACAGCCTCTCTATACTAAGATGCACCAGATGAATAGTAACAGAAAGTCCTGAATTTGCATGGATGTAACTGTAACCACTTGACTTATCTAACACAGAACTTTTTTTTTTTTTAATTATCATATATTAACTTCAGCTGCATTTAATATGTATGGTTTTTCTCAAAGGCTTACATTAAAGTCACTGAAAAAAATGTCTTTGAAACCCATATGAACAGGAGGAACAATCACGTTGGAGCCATAAGAGAAGAACAAAAATTGCAAGAATTTTTTCTTCAGCTTCCTTCATAAAATGATGTAACTCTGTTCATGTATGATCATCATTTGAATCAGATGATCTATGCTTGCTAATCTAAACCTGCCATTAGCTGAGTAATTATCTCCCCATCCAGTGCGAGCAGTTAAAAATGAAAATACAAAAAGCATTTCATACCTGTATTGCCAATATGAGAGGAGTGCACCACAAATGAAGAGACAAGAATAAAGGTGAGAAACCCAGTTTCCATAATACATTCAAATCACGGACGCACAGCACTTGCACTGCACCAGCTGTCTCCCCAACACTGTGACCTTTCTAACTTCTCTCCAGTGGACAAAGTATATGTTCATTTTCCTACAGTATTACTGGTTTCCCTGACTGACATGTTAACAAGTTTGCTTTGTTTTCAGCCCATCCGGATGTGACTCGCAAAACACTGGGATAATCAGCAGGAAAAGCCTGTTGGTTTTGTGGCTGTGTGTGTGTGTGAGTGAGGCTGATAAACTACATCTACCAAACACTTCACAGATGAAATTCTGTGCGATTTGTTCCAGGATGTTTGAACCTGACATTTATTCTTACAAAGGGATGGGGCATGTATTCCTGTGTATGTGACACTTTTGAGAGTGAAATGGAGGAAAGGATATGATTTGCAGAAAGCTAAGGATTGAGGGAGATGAAAAGGCAAGGAATAAAGACTTTGGGTTAGTGTGGGCGCATGGTAACCTCTAGGCAACTTTTCTTTACATCCCATAAATGTCTTTAATTAAGCTAAAGGTATTATCAGCTCCTCTGAGCGTCATTACAGATTTTTCCATAATTACCATTGGGTGAATGGAGGTGGTGAAGAGAGACACGAGGGACGCGAGAGAGAGAGAGAGAGAGAGAGAGAGAGAGAAAGAGCGAGAGAAAGCAGCTATGTATTGTGGGTGTCTAATGACAGGGAAAGAGAAAAAATGGAAAGCAGAGATGTGAAGGGAGAGTTGCACATGCAGAATGAGAAAACCCATGGAAAGGAAAAAGTGTGAGAGAGAGTTGCAGGGGAACAGACGAGGGAGTGAGACTTGAAAGAAGCCTGCGGCTGGTCACACAGAGTACGACACTGATCCTGTGGCCCCTCCTCCATGAGTAAATAATCACCATAAGCCTTGGCTCTGCCTAATGAATCCACTGCCAATGAGCTGATATCTGTTAACTGTGTGCTTCATTATCACTGCCACAGACCCCCAGAGAGCATGAGGATGGAGGACGGGATGAATAGTAGTGAGGAATGAAGGACAACTGGACAAAGGGAAATTGAATGACATGGGTAGAGGGAAGGAGGGAGGAGGGAGGGATGAAGGAAGGAAGGAAAGTGAAGTGTAAATGAAGGAAAAGTGTAAAGGGTGTGATGTGGTATAAGTTAAGTGGGTGGTATGTGGAAAGGGGCTGGTGTGAAGGTCGATTTAGTGTGGCTATGAAAAATGGATGAAGGAAAAAAGAATGAAATTCTCTATTTGGTGGCCACATTGTTTAAAGCTCCTTATTCTGCCGCAGACATATCATGGTACAGTTTACCCGTGTATATGGTTAATCCCTGCACACTTGTGCAGAAGTTTTATTTGCATTGAAGATAAAACACACATTCACACATTCAAGATTTACACAAGGAATAGAATAAAACAGAGTCTCTTTAACGATCTACACATTTTTGGACTTTTTTATTTTTCCTGGAGCGCTGTTTGACCTCTGACCACCATTTTGTTTTCAGCTCTTCAAAACTGTACAGTTTAGAAAGAAGACAGTGATTCTGATTAGACATTTAAATTTGGAACCAAACTGCGGAAACTGAGCAACACAGTTTAAACTGTGCATTGGCTGTGGAAAAACTTGGGTATAGGGGTTAGACCTCTAAAGAAAATAATACCCGGCCATGTTTGCACCCCCTGTTATAGTGGAAAATGTGGCAAAATGAATTGGAAGTTGTTCTGTTATTGTTAAAAACAAATAAAAGAATCTTATCACCAGAGAGTCTGCAAATAGGCATGAGAAGCTGTTCATTCCTGATTTGATTTTGCTGACTGCTGCTACATTTGTGTTATTGCTCATTAATGAATGTAGAGGACAGGCATGCGTGAACACTTTGCTTCTGTCTGTGCCTCTTCAGTTACTGCTGTGTGTATTTGGTTTCACCTATGCTGTTTGAATTTGTGTGACTGAATTAAAAAAATACTACTTCTACTGATGGTGAATAGTTTGGATTTAGAGGTCAGCATTACCAATTTTAGTGTTCCTGATGTTATTATTATTAATAGAGGTTTTCCTCATTATTATTATTAGAATCGCTATCCAGGGTCACTACCGTACGGCCTACATTTTGCAGCCCATTTCACCTAATGGCTACCATTTGTCTGATTTGTATACCTTTTGAATGTAGATGACATTATTATTAAATATTTTACTTTTTCTTCAAACTTTGTTTATCATAGGAAATGAATGAAGGTAGATCAAAAGGAGGGAAAGGTGGACCATATACAGACATGGCAACAACAGCTCATTTCGGAATGTAAAGAAATAAACATGTAGTATTTGCTGTGTTGAGCTCATGTCTTTTCAGTGTACAGAAACCAACAGCAGAGGGCGTAAGAATCTGTTTCCACGTAAGATACCCACCAGGGACTGTAAGTTTTTACTGTCAGATAAATTGGATATACCCAACATGTGTATTGGGTTTTCCTCCCTCTCTTTCTCTTTTTTTTTAGTTGAATTCTGCTTTTTTGTAGCAAGTACACTCACCACTAAAGTGGTGGGTATTAGGTTTATTAGGTTCGGCTCCTTATTAACTTCTTGCAAATGTACAATCAACCATCTCAATGCATTTCTGCACGTACATACAAGCTGCTGAAGTTCAAACCAACCACCAGAATGGAGAACATTATATTATCGGCGTCTTTGTTTTGAGTATTTCAGAAACTGCTGGTTTCGTTTTTACACACACAAAAAAAATCTCTCTAGGGTTTAAAATATCCACTGCTCTGTAGGAGAATGGGCAAACACATTTGAAGCAATGGAAAGGTAAGTGGAATAACTATTATTTACAAATGCGGTGTGTATTTTATAAGTTGCATTTACACAGTTGTAAAGATTTTCAATGTAAACATAGCAGTTATTTACCAAGACGACTTCAATGCATTATTGGTATTATTGGTGAAGAAGAACTAAAACTAGGTCACGAAAGGATTTTCCTGAATATGAAACCATCCCTCTTGTATGTATTTGTTTGTGTTTTTGTTTTTCAATCATGACTTAAATGTAGAATTAAAGCAAAGGCCGTTCAGCGCATCAGATGCTGTCGAGGAGCAGGATGTATCCTAAAGACAGACGCTTCAACAAGTTGTTCCCGGCGACACCCTCTCCTCTGTCCAAACTGTTCTTTTTAGGCTGCGGGGGGGAAGGGGGGGGGGTCGTGACGCTCGTGACGTCACACGCGCACGCACGCACGCACACACACACAAGTCGGGCCGCCGCGCGCTCACAGGAACTGGTTGGAGCAGAAAGAGAGAGAGAGGCGGAGAAGAACAGAAGCATCACACACACTCAGCAGCAGCAGGAGAAGCAGCGGCGGCGGGAGTCAGTTTACACCTGTGCGCTGCTGGAGCCACTTCAACAGGATTGTTTTATTCTCCTCACTTCTTCTTCTTCTGAAAAGCGCAGTGTGGGACACTTGAAGCAAAAACCTGTGTCGGACTTGTGCTTTTCTTTCCCCCCCTCCTGCAGCCACACAAGTTGTTTGTTTGCTTTGTAAGAGTATAAGTTTGTTTGTTTAGTTTTACACCGGAGCCGACGCGGCACCTGAGGCGGTTGTTTGAGTCCCGCGTCGGTATCAGAGAGGCAGACGCACGGTGGTTCCAACAGGAGGAGCCGGAGCGGAGTCAACCATGGCGAGACATGACGCCCGGAATTGGATCGGACTGCTCTGCCTGGTGTCGTCGATTCTCTCAGACCACGGTAATCACTCATCATGATTATAGTCTTGAAAGAAAACTTCCAACTAATTGTGAATGGTTCTCATTTTGCCTTCCGTTTCTTCTCTGAGCTTTAATAATTCTCGGACAGACTAGTGTAAATCGTAGTCGGCACATACCAGGGCGGTGACAGGAGCAGGAAACACAGCAGGTGACTTGCACAGTCGCGTTGCTGTTTATGTTTTTGTGTATAAATGTTAAATAAACCCTTTCTTCTTAGTTATTTTCACAACATAAAGTGAGTTTATCTCTTGCGCCCCCACCCACCCTCCCACCCCACTATCTCGGTATTTGTCTCACTCCAGCTTTATCGCTGTTTACTCCGAGTTTCGGTCGGTGACTCAACGACGCCTTCAGCTTTGCCAAGGTGTGGCTCTGCCGTGGAGCTAGGTGTTGTTTTTCCCCAGGTGTTTTCGTCTCACTGTGCTGCTCTTCGCTTTTGTGGCTGTTTTGCTCCCTAATGTCTCCCCTCTTCTCCTCCTCACTCCCTGATCCGTGTCTATCCTCTGTCCTCACATCATCTTTTATTAGTTACACCTCACTTGACAAAAATGGGTCTGGAGAGACTGTTAATGTACACGGAACAGCGAGGGCGTTTCTCACATTTAATAACTTGGCTACAGTTTCAATTCAGTTAACCACAACCATGAACACCTGTGTCGTCAATTAAGACTTCAAACGGGCAATAGGCCCTTCCTGTCTCCTTGGCAACAAGTGCTCCACACGTTAATTATTCAAGTGTTTGCCAGTCCACTTGAGGTCAGGTTGCTTATACACCAACTAAAGAGACCCTATGTAGGTTTCCATCATACTGGGTTTATGCAGTATTTTATGTTTGAGGGAGGTGGTAAAGTTGACTTAGTGTCAATATATAACACAAAATACATGCAAATAAGTGCAGTCAAAGTAGGTACGTGTGGACTGATGATGAAACCACAAAACTCCTCAATAACGTGCAATATTTCTACAATAACTTATGTCATCAAATGTGTCTCCTTAAGGCCATTGCACGTCAATAATGAATGATTCAACTATGAATTTGGACACACCCTCACTTTTGACTGTAAAGGTGATGCAATTCTTTTTCAAATAAACTATCCGGACTTAAAAAAAAAATTTATAACAGGAAGAAGTGGTTGTAGTATCTAGCTTCAATGAGCTGGTTCTCAGTCATTTCACTGAAAAGAAAAAGAAACGGTCCAGTCAACACTTATGTCATGAGGGGAATTTGCTTGGTTCAGAAGCTTCCACTTTATCACTTCACTGCTTCAGATGGATTTAGGGATGTCTGTCAGACATTTTAAAGAATTGAGAAAGGTCCATCCTGTCTGTATTCAAAAAGTCCCAGTTCTCTGTGTTTGCTTTAGTTTTTAATGTGTTTTTAATGTTTTAAAATGTGTGTGTACTGTAAAGGTGTTTATCCCTCTTCTGTGTTGACCTGGAGTTAATATTTTGCACCACCTGCTTAAACTGTCTAACCAATATTCTCCACATGGAAACACACAGACATGTGCAAAGGAAACCAGGTTGGTGAGAAGGCCCAGAAATGGCAGAAACCATGTTAACCTATTAACATATGAATGTGTGGCATGAAACCAGTTCACCCCCTGTTTCTGTGATAGGACTGCTCTTTGTTTTGTGTTGTAATTGGGGCAAAAATGTAGGACTAGATCTAACACTCCAGTGCAGTTCCAGTAAAACGAAATGTTTTCAATAGTGCGCTGTAATCTAGTCAGCTGTGGTGGTGCTTTAATCACGACTTATGAGTACAGTCACTCTTGTGACTTATTCATGCATTTGACAGAGCATGAAGTGCTCTCTGGGGATAGAGAAAAGTGGGGAGAAAAAAAACAGAGTGAAAGATTTTACATATTTATGAGTGAGGAAAAAGGACTACTCTTTTATTTGAGTGTTTTGTTTTTGTTTTTTTTTTGTTTTATTAAACCTCAGAATTTTTTTTTGTGGGGGGTGGGTTAAGGTATGAACTACTTTTCTACTTGTGCATCTTTAGTTTCCCATTGCCACTCAGGCTTTGATAGCACTTACCTTGACCTCCTATCCCGAGTATAATAGTAAAATGACTTGTGTAATGTTCTGCAAAGTTTTCAATTTACTATACCCCAGCTTTATAGAAAAATAATCAATATTGAGATTGATAAGAATTTGAATCATGGCAGATTCCTACAATTATATGTGTATCTTAAAAGAGGATGGCCAATGAGGGTCTAGTTTCATCTCTGAAAGTACACTGTGTAGCCAACCCCCACCCTCAAGTTAGGTTTGTGGGAGACCATAGATGTGGGTCAGAAAGGCTTGGCCCATTACCATGGAGATGTTTTTATTAGAGGAAGGGTGGGCTTATGTCCAGGGGAGTTTGGGTGGGGGTATGAGGCTATGGCAGTATTGTCTTCATGGCTGAGTATGTGGCGAATGTGCAGGGGGTGAGTAGCCGGCTGTCTGAGAAACTGGTGAGTCTGCAGAGTCACGGCCGGGGGAGGAGGCTGCTTCCTTTTTGCTGATAAATAAACTTTTCACAAATAAACCTCTCCTTCAGATGCAAAAGCCCCTCTTGATGGTTCTTATCAGTTTTGAGGAAACAGGTGGCTTTTTTGCTGCAGCTGGCTGGAAAACCAAACGGACAGCAACTGATTAAGACAGGCGATGCCCCACCTCCCCTCTCCCGCCTACAACTCGACAGCCCCCGACTCTCCCGCCAACCCCTGCTCCCTCCCCCACCTCTGCTGTCGAGCATGTACAGGAGCCTTGTTCTTGTCTCTTTGTATTTTCACCTTTCTTTCAATCTGTCCTGTCTATGCTGTTGTTTGACTGATGGTACTCATTGAGTTATTCCAATGGGCATCCTCCCCCAACACCCAGGCTCTGTTTGGACTCGAGGCTGTGTTGCTTATGACAGAAACATCATGCAAACAGACAGGATAATAAACCACTTGAGAACCTCACCACGGTCTGTCACGATGGCTGTAGGATTTCTCGTCCTGGTCCTGTTGAGATGTTATGTTTTGCATCCCACATGGTTAGAAAAAGTAATGTATTGATTCGAAAAGCTAGGGAATTTCCAGCATCTTGAACTCTTACTCAAAAACACATCCAAATGATTTTGCTCTTGCCATTTCCCCACAAATGAAGATACCCTATGAGAACATTGCATTTCTGCCAAGCCTTTGGCCATTTGTCATTTCACCAGGAAAAACGAGCCTTGTACTTGTATTAAGAATAGTAATATTTTTCCCTTGTTAAGTAAAAAAAAAAAGAAAAAAAAAAAGAGAGTCCTGAGTATCTCGTTAGTCCCCTTGGATCGAGGGGCTTTGGTTTTAGTTAAGCTTTTGCACTAATGGCTGTCACAGTCATGTCTTATCATTATGTAAATTAGCTGTCCTCACCCCTTTTCGGTGGCCCTGTAAATGTCAGATGGATTTTGAAAAGGTCAGGTAGGCCTTTGTGTGAGTAAGGATGTCTAATTTTATGTTTGATAAGCACTACTGCTTACTTGCATGTACTTACTAAGAAGACTTCCTGTTTAAATGATACATTAGTTACTTCCTCCCCCTTATAATCAACATTAAGAGTTAATTTGATTCAGACAAGTATGTTCATATTTATAGTTAAATGGGGATGTGAGAGTAATTTCAAATGAGGCTCAGTTATTTTTGAATAGCTAAACTGGTAAAGCAAGTATTTGTCAAGGTTTTGATGTCAGATGATACGCTCACTGACCACTTTATTGGGTACACAGGACACCTACTTAAGTGACAAGACTGTAATTAGTATGGTCTTTTGCTGATGTAGCCAGTCTGCTTCAAGTTTTTGCCGTGTTTTATGTGCATTCATAGATGGTCCTTTGCATACTTTGGTTGTTATGAGTTGTTATTTGAGCAACTGTCTGGCCATTTTCCTCTGACCTCTGGGCATCAACAGGGCATTTTAACTCACAGAAGTGCCTCTCACTAGATGTTTTCTCTTTTCAGGCCATTTATTGTAAACCAATAGTGTCTGAATTGATCAGACTAGAATGTGGCAACTACTCGCTTTTTTCCTTCCCATTCTGATGCCGTTTGTACTACAGTAGGTCATTTCTGCCATGTCTGCATGCCTAAATGTATTAAGTTGCTGCTGTTCAACTAATTAGATATTTACCTTGAGAAAAATTTAAACAAGTGTACCCAGTAAAGCGGACAATGAGAGTATATTGATTAATTTCAAATGAAAGGTTTTAGGTATACCAGTACTACAGTAGAAAATGAATTTCTCATAAATAATTTGGACCAAAAAGACAAAGGATCCATCAGGCCCATTGTTGACTTGGTAAAAATTATCAGACAGATGGTGAGTCACTGCATTTTATTGCATTTTTGGCTGCAGTATTGGACAACAAACGCACACATGCATTGCTGGTGATGAATAAGGGAAGCAGCCTGAGGCCAAGCCTTTAAGTCAGATGACATTCCAATAATAGGGAGGGATCCATCACGTCACTGAATGTGTGTGAGCGTGCGTTGCTGTTTCCCTCAGGAACTGGTGTGTTATCATCCTCATCAGCAACCCTGTTATCTTCCACACATATCACATCTGAGGACACTCTTTTCCATTCACAGTTCATTTAACTGACTTTGTGAGAATGCTTTTACTGAAACTTGTACATAGTGATAATGCCATTGCTGTTACAGGAGAACCAAAAAGTTATGTGATGGTTAGTTTCGTCATATCTGCCCTGCTGCTCTACACCTACGCATACATGCTGGGTGAATGGTGGCCCGTGTTGAGGTCACACAGAGAGCCACCCATAGAGATGTTTGTGTTTAGCTTTCTGGGTTACCAGACTGCCAGAGTCGCTCTCATCTGATCAGAAGAAAAATGAAGACCGACCTCCTCAAAGATGAAATGCCAAATATAATTAATACAAATAGTGCAGCTGAGGAGTTTCCAAATACACAACTGCAGTGGGCTTGATTATATTCTTGGCAGAGTTGTTGGGTTAAACCATTATCTGGGCTACATCAAATCTCTGTGCTTAAGCTCTTGCACTTCTATCAGTTCAGTCTATTCCATAATGTTCTGTAACCACCCACATGTTCCTCGTTAATGGAGAGTTTTAAGAATTTACTTTTGCTGGCAAAGCAAACCAGTAACTTGTCTTTTATATAAATGCTAAATGGAATGTTATTTACTTTACATTTCAGCCACACATATTTCCACACCATTAGACAGGATGCCTTTTGCCACATCTGCATTTTTCTATGTCTAACAAACCCCCAATGGAATTCAAGGAAATGCCAGTCATACACATTCCAGCTCGGTCAACGTGGAGAATGAGTGGTAGCTCCAACTGAGGATCCATTAAAAGGCAGACAAACTCTTTCAAACAAAATTTCCTTAATTAACAGGACTTGTAAGATGGGCGGCTCTGTGACCTCTCGGCAGTAAAATCACTGAGAAGCAGAAGACTCAATGGAGGCACATACTGTATGTCGACATTTTCAAATTCCACTTTTTTTTCAGAAAACTGTGAGGGAGTGCACCGGCAAAGCCAAGAAATATCAGCTTATTTGTAATTTAGTCACACCTCTGTCCTCTCATCTTCTACCATTCTTAAAGCATGACACACACATTTCACAGTCAAAGAGCCTCCCATTTTGGACAGTAAAATAACTGCTTACACTAGCCTTTCTGTTTTTATTATAGTCATCTGACCTGTACCCTTTTCTCTCTGCCATCTTTCTCCCTCTGTCTTGGTCTCTATCTTTTTATTTCAGAAATTCTCCTCTCAGTGTACTTTGCAGATGCTCTTGGCTGTGTTCTCCTCACCATGTTCCTACACATATGCACACAGCCATTCATTAGCAGTCACCTTAATGTGTCTAAATGTAGTTTGCAAGGTCTAAGGTGGTTTGCGTTATTGATCCACTATTGAATGGTGGATGATGCAGTGCCCTTATGTGATATTGAAAACGTTTAGGGCTTGCTCTCTCGGCACGACAGCGCCATGAAACATTGCACCCTCCACTCCTCCTCCTCCTCCTCTGCTAATTCTTGCCTGTGTCCTCTCTGCTGACCCATTACTAGCATCTCTTGTCTCTTCTCATGCATGTTTGTCCTCTTTTTATCAATATGTGTAGTCCTGCAACACCTTGGCTGTTTCTTAGCTGCCAACATTTACTCCCCTACATACTGTAGATGGATGTGCAGCATTTTCATCCCATCCGACTTTATCAAGGTCATGTCAAATCACACTTATCAGCAGCAGTGGACCGGCTAGCTACAGGAGGAAATTGAATTTGGTGAGACAGGGTCTTGTGAGAACCCTGGAGTCACGCTCCTCAAAAACCTTCTGCTCACCAACTGCTTTCAATTCAGCCAGCTTTCTTCGCTGTCCCAGGAGATTTATCTGGGGAGAGGGAAAAATTACATACTGTAATAAAAGGGAAACAAACTGATACCCTAGAAATAAGAAAATGGACTATGTCATCGCTGTGATAATGTACAACAGGTTTATTTTTCATTGAAGCGTACAGAGCATGTTCATGTGTTTCACTGGACAATCTGTGCTGTTTGATCCTACAACTCTTATCTCCCTGATATCAGTACTTTGTTTTGTTTCACTTGTTTGTTTAAAAATGTGCTGCCATGCTACACTGATAAATGAGCACCATAGTTGTCATTAGTCCCAAGAGCCTTGAAATGGCAACAGCATATAAATCCTCCTCAGCAGAAAAAGGTATGTTTAAGGTCAAACAGAGGCACCAGGTTTATTCAGTTCAGTGGTTAGTCAACAGAATGTGCACGAGTTTGTTTGGTGAGCAGCTCCTACTCTAATTTGTCTCATTCATCTACCTAACTGTTTGCCTTCTCTTTAATCAGCCACTTGTTCCCCACTGCCCTGTCACATTTGTGCCTTGACTTCCAACTTCCAACTTCATTCATTCTTCCCTTGCTCTCTCTGTCTTTCTCTGTCTACTTCCTTTTAGTAATGCTTCCAACTTCCTCCTCTTTGCAATTTGGTACCCATGGTTGATCCATCTGTTCAGTAAACTACTACATCTCTTTCCTCCTCATCGTCCACTTTGTTCTCCTTATCTTTGTTCCCAACCACAAATCCCTTGTTTCTGCTTCTGTAATTGGAATGTATGGTGCTCTCCTATCTTCTTATTCTCTCTCTCTTCTCCTAATCTCCTTCCCTTTCTTTTTGCTCACTCAACCTTCTTCTCCCCCCCTGTCCCACCATCCAATTCCCCAGTTGTCTCTTCCACCCATGTCAGTCCCAGTGTTTCACTTTAAGCCCATCCAAACTGCCTTACTTTTTTTCTCCTACTCTTATTTGCTGCCCCTGTCCCTCACTTTACTTTTTACCTCATACCTCCTTTACAGCCTCCACACTCTCTGTAGACGTGTGGGTTGCAGGCATCCGAGCTCCCTACCTCCCATAATTAGGTCTTCTGTTAGTTTTTTTTCCTTCTACACATCATTCATTCTCTCTCTCACTTCTCTCCTGCCTTCAACCTCCTTTTCTTTTTTAATGTGTAAGAACACCTCCCACTCCACCCTGGTAGGCATCTTTTGAAGGTTAAGTTAGTGTGACACTTTTACTGTGTTGTACCCCCCCCCCCCAAATTATGTCACTCTCACCTCCCTCATCCAGCCAGCTAGAATGACACACATCACTGCCACCCTTGTGCGTGCAATCCAAAAAAAAAAAAAAAAAAACTAGACAAGGGGAACAAATGGTACACATGACACATGCTGTGGACGGCACGTACATAATTCTCAGGGACGTTGGCTGATTTGATGGTTGAATCACTTGATTACTGTACAGAGGACAGGGAAGGGGAAGTGACAGAGCAAAGTCAAGTAAAGAAGGGAGGGAAGACTGGATAAATGAGAACAGATGCAGGATTCTCCCCCCCCCCCCCCCCCCCCCGCAGGATTCTCCCCCCCCCCCCCCCCACACCCCCCTCCCAGCAGAGCTAACTTGTCATGCAGTCCTGGGATCAGGCTGATGATGTCCACTCCCCTGCTGTTAGATGCTGTCACATGCCCATCTCCCCTGCAGGCACTGACTAGGCCAATAATGAAGCTCAACTCATCTAACAAGAATTTCATGCTAAAGTTGAAAAAGGATTGCGTTTGGAGAGTTAATTCTCAGTGTACAATGTTGTACAGTCCCATACTGTTGCTGATACATATATAGAATTAATATTAATCTTAGCATTGAGCAAAGTTAGTATTTTTTGTTCTTCAAATATTGTAGAGCTAAAACTATTGGTGCTAATCAATAACCTAATGAGTTAAAAGAAGCAACTACTTCATTATCAGAATAATTATTATTACAAAGGATTTATGATAAATCATCATAGACTCTGGGAAATAATTTTCACCTTCGTCCAGATTTACTTTTAGAAAACAACAACAACATTTTTTAAGAAGCTTGATTGAAATAAAAATAAATGATAGTAGTCACATTAACTTCATGATAAAGCACTGGTCCAAGTTGCTCATTTTCACACACCCACGTTATTTTGGTTTGGAAGTCTGGTTTCACTTTGTCTCTGTGCATTTTAACTGTGCAGATAATGTGGGGCTGCGGCAACCTTGGGATGTTGTGTTAGGCCACTCAGCAAGGCAGTCAGCTGGCTGCTGCTAGACAAAATGATGCACTTGGTGTCACTGAAAACAGAGACACTATTGTTCACCGCCCGAGTTTAGAGACCCTCCTCGTCCTTCCTACCCGCAGACTCTTCCTCATAATCCAGGTGAGCCGAGGGAGACCACTGAAAAGGACGTCTATTGTGCTCCCTCCTCCTTCCCTTCCCCCCTGCCCCCGCACCACACCTGTATCAATGGACAGGCCTGCCTTTCAGTAGTGGCCCTAGAGGAAAGTGTCCCTGTAATAAGAGATGATTTGATAGTTTGCCTTGAAATGGAAGCTGATGGAAAGGCTTTTTTGTTGTGGTGTGGATGGACCACTGTGGTGAAACTTTTAAATGATTACTTGAGCCTTTTAATATGCTTCTCAAAGGGTATTAGGATGCAGAAAGTTTGGCATTTGGAGGTTAAGAATTTATTAATGAATTAACCAATGTCTCTTTCCTTTCATATGTGTGTCATTATTCTGGACCTTGCATACCGTTTAACTGTAACTTATAGCAGACATCAAGGCACACATCAACCCAGAACATTAATGTAATTAGAAAAGTGCTGCTCTCATACCGTGTGAGCATGTGCTGTTCATGTACAATGTTTTGACTCAAATGTGGGAAAAAAAGTGGTTTTCGTTAATTTATTGTAACCAACAAATGTTCATTAATTCATTTAACTAAAAGTTTAGGAAAATGTCAACCCAGATTTGGCATTTTCTATGCAATATGTATGTTTTGTATTGTGTTTGTGTGTGTATAAGTACTTGATGTTTTGGCCCTCTATCTTGGCCTGTTAAGAGCCAGGAGGGAGGAGAATGATAGAGGAGAGTAAAAGAGTCGAGAAGAGTGAGGAGGACCATTTTCTCTGTTGGCTAGTACTAGTCACTACTGTGCTCACTCCCTCAGGTTTCTGGGTGCCATCTCCTGAATCCTCCTTTTTAAAAAAGCTTTGAAAGGACACACTTTAACTGCCTACTTCTGTCCTTTTACTCCCTTCATATTCTTTCCTTTTCACACATCAAGCTGGCGGCTGATTTGTGTACCAGTGATTCATGAATTTATCTCCGGCATGGCACAGTCACGCAGGGTGCACACATGAGTGTGTGTGCGTGTGTGTGTTTATGCGTGTATGAGTTCTGAGCAACAGAAGAAGGCAGGATGCTGGAGGGAAAGGTAGAGAGGGAGAAGGGAGAGGGAATGTGCCATGATGCCAGCCTTGATTAGAGCAGTAACACTTGCCGTTTAAACACACATTTAAATAGACACAGCCTTAGGAAGATTGGGGGTGGGGGACTGAGGTGAGGAAAAGGATGTGGTTCCTCCAAAGCAAGTGCTCTCACTTGTTCTGGTTTTAAATAGAAGTCCCTCAGGCTCCACCTTTTAACGTTCCCTTGTTCATTTGTTTATCTTTTTTCCTGTCGTCGTCTTCTCCATTTTGTTCTCAACTTTTGACATGAAATTGCTTTATCTGGCATAGATTATTGATGTCCGCCATAGATGTTTTTTCTTCTTTTCCTTTTTCTCTGCATTCTTCTTCTTGACTTTGCTCATTTGGCTGTCATCCCTGTGCCAGTCCGTTCCCTTCCTCTCATCTAATTTATCTCCCCTCCTCATGTCTCTCCCATCATCACATCGGCCCCCTCAACCCCACCCCCTTCTCCTTTTCCTCTCTCAACCTGATTTGGCCTGTTTGTCTCAGGTTTGAGTGGCTCCTCTTTGCCTTCTGCATGCCCTTTGCTCCTCCTCTGTTCTTTTTCTTGTTTATTTACATAGAAAGAGATGGCGGTTGAGCTGTCTGGATAGATTGATGGATGGGGAGAGGCCATGGGTGAGGGGATCTAGGTGTTTGATCGACGCTCCTGTCAGTCAGGATACTACTTAAATTATTGGCTATTTCATTATTGTAAAAAGGTCCTTCCCTGGAGGACTTGTCAGGTATATTAAGGTTCTAACTGTGGAGTGCCTATTTTTCCTCACTGCTGGTGTCCTTTTGGTATCCATAGATCTGAAATTATTTCCATAATGCAGCTTTAAATATGCTATCAAACTCTAAAAGTGAACCATTGTTTTGATGTATATTAACATTTTAGAACATACCGCAGTCAACAGGGATGATACTAAATTGCATTTCTGCCCTTCAAACTTGGCCCCTTATGATGACATAACTGACCAATGTCAACATGTGACAAGCTGAGCTTAGCTGCGTTGGATGAATCAATATGAACTGTGTAGGAGGTGAGCCTGTGCAGGATTTTAAAATCCTTGTAGCCACTTAGTCCTTTTTGCTCATCTTTGGAAGCAATCACACTATGGATCAAAATATCTTTGAAGCCATGAAAGCTAATGTTAAATTGTCTATTTTCTCCCAGTAGGTAGTTTTAAGACTATACTGATATCATACTCCTTTGTCAAGTAGAATGAATACACTTGGCCCTTTAATGGTGACCCTGGGTTAATTGTCTTAAAAAAGATACCGACATTGTAATCATACTTGCAATGTAGTCAAATCTTAATATATATTAAATTCTTAATTCCATATTAAGTTACACTGATTGAACTCTATTGAAATATCATATGTTTTACATATTTCTTGTACTGTAGATTACTGTAAAAAAGAAACACCTATGAAATGTGTCAGAAGTGGATTCTACTGCATCTGTATGTTCAGCATATGTTTGATGAAATAAATTGCTGATTGCAAGTGGGTCGTGAATGAGTAGGGTATCATTAAGGCATACCAATCATCATGTAGAGGTATTGACAGGGTTTTGATAATTACTCAATTCTTTTGGGGGGAGGGTGACAGAAGTAACTTTTACTTTCTATGAGTTAATATTTGAAGTAAAGAGAGTGGAGTTGGAGTTCAGCAGTGCTGCCTCCAGCTATGCTGTCATAACACCCAACCTTTGTCAACACACTGAGTTTCTAACCCAAGATTATTACAGAGCATACATCTTGAAGTACAGCAGTACTTCCAAGGTGATAAAAGATTGAAAAAAAGTTATTTTTCATATCTCAATTTGAGCCATTATGTAAACCAGTGGCATCACACTTTTTTTTCCAGTTTATTTTTGCCATAGCAGTGCATCAAGGAGGTAACGAAACCAGCCATGTGCTAAGCTGTACAACATTTGTGCCATATCTTTAAGGCACTAGTGTTTTCAATAGGTGTCGGATATATCGAGAGCTGATATCATTAGGTTATTTCAAGTCAATGTGCCAAATTGGTCCCCTTCTGTGTTTATTCTGTTGATGCGATACAACAGAAAAGAAAGGACATTTCTTTTGGCATTAGCACATTGCAAGACATAATTCACAATATTTTGACAGTTTCTAGATTAAGCAATGAATCATTTGATTCTGAAGTTAAAGGAACTGATGATGAAAATGATTAAGTGCAGCCTGAGATTATAGATGTTCTCATAATGCATGTATTGAAGTGGTATACATTCAGTTAGTGGGGTCACCCAACCGAACATTAAGAGGAATGTAAGTGGAGAGATGTCGTATCATAGTGACTGCTACTCAGAGGGACTTCCTGATAAATTGGAGGCACCGGTTGGTTTAACACAAAATCATTAGATCACCCATTTGTGCTTAGCCTGTAATGGCAGGAGTGACACTAGAAAAGAGTTTCCCAAGATCATCTGAATGGCGTGCAGTTTGATGAGCAAGAGGAAAAGGCAAATGCAGGTCCATGCTCTTAGAAGTAAATGTATGTTGGCAGCAGCTAAAGGGAGGAAAAGGGTGAGAGTGCATTGGCTAGAGGAGAGAAGCCTGTTACTAAACCGTCAGTGGCAATAATGAGACACAGGTACAGCTCATGGAACTGCATCCCCTACCAGAGAAGTTGGCAAGTAGTCACAGATAGTGTAGCGTGAAAGAAAAACTTAAGATGCGATCCAACATTTCCCTCTGATAGAACATTATAATTTATTAGCATGCACACCCTCACTGGAGTTCTTGAACAATCACCCGAAAACAGTAGGCACCCTTGGGACATGTCATTACTCTGGGTGCTGAGGCTTTTTCTGACTCCATTAATTTGCATCTATTTTGAGTGCCTAGTTAAAAAATCATAAGTGCAACACATTAAAAGCAAGCACATAATGCAGCCACACAAAAGCACAAATTTTGGGTCTTTGTTTGTTGTTCATAATCTCTGATCACTTTGGTTAGGCTTGCTTTTCAAAAATATGCAAATGAATCAAAAAACCAAAGCTTTGCAACACTGCAACTGATGTCAGTACTTGATGCCCACTAAGAACAGAAACGTTGGATTAGAAAGAAAGCTGCTTAAAATTGGTTAGTTTAATGGAATCAGTGAGGGGAAAAAAAAAGATTAGAAGGGCCAAGGGGAGAATGTAAGGTGACAGATTGAGATAGGAGAGGGAAGGAAACAGGAGGCATAAGAGGAAAGAAGTGCAAAAGCTGCAAAGGCAATGGTGTTAAGACACTGTCAGGGATACTGAATCAGAGAGGTGTGAACAGAAGTTACACACTCCCTGCCACAGGCAAGGTGGGGCAGTTCCTGTTGCTGCTCAACTTGTTTTTCTCCACAAACTTTGAGATCAGTTAGAGGCAAGAACCAGATGGAGTGTGCAAGAAGGCAGGGATCCCACAGTAAACAGTATATGCAGCCATGCACGGTGTTGAGAGAGGAATGTGACCCAGAGCAGGTGCCTGGGTTCATGGTTTGTTAGACATCAGAGAGAGTAAGAGAATGGCCTTTGTATTCAGCCAATTCTGAGTGAGTAAATATTTTGGAAGGGCTTGCTGTGTTGGTAGATTGTTCTTTTAGGCAGCAGGGGTGGCAAGAGGAGGAGGGGGAGATGAGAGGAAAGGAGACGGCCATCTAAAGGAAACGGCCGCAGCTATGTTCATTCCACCATGCAGAGACGTAAACACAAATTGAGCTTTGTCCTGCACCCGGGCTAATCAATGTTAGTGCTTGCTGTGAGACATAGAATAGATGCTAGCACAAACTGCTGTGATCATTCCCCTTCATTTGCTGCCAAATGACATTGCTTACTCTGCTACGGGGTTGCCCTCGCTGCTAGTGGCAGTTATCATGAATGAACAATGTGTACTTCTCCGAGTTCTTACCTCTCCTCAGGACGCCTCTCCACAGGCTGAAGGTGTACACTGCAGGACATGAAACAGGGCAGAAGATGATACTCATGCTGGGGTAGCCTTGTTAGACCAATGTTTGATGTCTCTTTTTTTTTTTTTTTTACTGTGGGAACACTGTGTGAGTAGAAGTGGAAACATAAAGGATGCATACATGCCTAACATACGGCACATGCAAGAGTGTGACCTTCATACTGCACCGTTGTGTTGGATGTATGTTTCTCTTTTTTTGCTATTGTGTTAGGGCACGACAGCTCCAGTGGGGATGGGGGATAAGAGGGGTCATTCATTCATTCATTCATTCATCTCTCTCTCTCACTCACACACACATACACACACCTCCCTCACAGGCCTTTCATCTTTACTCTCACAGGCTTCTCTTGTTCTGTCAGTCTCACTGAGAAGAAAGAAGGCAAGAGAAGGGGAGAGAGATGGAGGAAGGGTATTAGAGAAGGGGTGCAAAAGGGGTGGTTAAAAGGGATAGAAATAAAAGTGAGTGATTTCCTGTTCATGCAAAGCCATCTACCAACCTGCCACACCCTACTCCATCACCATCACCATTGGCTGAAACAGTAACAGGTTGCAGATGCTCTCTCTGTTTCTGTGCCCTGCCATCTCTGGTTTTCCCTTCCTTTCCCTCCACCGTCCATCTCTTTAATTGTATCCCTCTCATATCACCCCCCCCCCACACTTCCTTTGTCCATCTTTTCCTCTCCCTGGGGCTTGCCTCAGTGGGTCGGTTCCAGTCTGTCTGTTTGCTGATGACTCCACTTGGAGCAGATGTGATGCTCAGCAGCTGTTATACATGTCTTTTTGTTCCCTGCTATGCCATCGCTTAACTGTAAATTGGTGAGTGTATTTTTTATTCTTAGATCTCTTGTCATCTTTAGACAGCATCACCAGTTCATTGCATATTTGTTCAAACCATATAGAGATTATTGTCTGGAGCCTGTGTGTATTATGCTCTCACAAATCCTAACTGTCACACTGTAATCATGTGTTGCAAATTCTGGCCATGGATGGCAGTTTTTTAGAGGGCAGAGGGAGGGCATTGTTCCTTCATGAATCTAGGCAAATGACAGAAATGCGAGTGATTGTGTGCCTTTCATTACAAGTACTGTATGTGTTTGCATGGCTTATTGTTTATCCCTGCAGTTTCATGCTGTCATTCAGAGACAGGCCCAGAGCGTGAATAAGATGTTCAGAGATGAAATGTGATTTGGGCACATGAAGAATAATTAAGTGGGTTTTATTAAGGCTAATTCCCATCAGTGGCATGCACTTTTTCAGATAGTTAGTCTCTGTTTCTCTCTCTCTCTCTGTTCATTTGCTCTCTCTGTGTCTCCTTGTCTCCATCTCTGTGAGGAGTGGCTGGTAAACTGAGCATCCTCTGACAGGTGCCCTCTCGTCTGAGATTCGAGGAGAATAGTGATACAAGTTGGAGTAGGAGAGGAGGGTTTACATCATTGTGATGACTTCAGCGTGGAGAAATCTGTTTCTGGACAGGCATGTGGTTGCATCTGTGGGGCAGGCCGCCAAATGTGTACATAAGTGCGCATGTGTGTGTCACATCTGTAATTGGCTGCTGCTGCTGTGCTCACAGCTCGGCCTCTGATCTTGTGGAAATCTGGGATCAGCATGGTGATCTGCCTGTTAATCAGCAGTCAGTGCCCGCATACAGAAACGTCAACCTGTGCTCTGCTCTGAAGCCTGGAATATCACTGTGCTTTGGATTTAATCATAGAAATCCCTTAATGGGAAACATTACGAGCAGTCTAATTTGAGCATGTGGAGATAGCTTTGTGGTGTGTGTGTGTGTTTGTGTGCGAGGTTTTGACACTGACAGTGTTTGTGTGTGTCTTGAGCACATGAGTGAAACACTGATATTGAACGACACTTTGGCCCTGCACTTTGAGATGATAAGATTACAACAAGGTCAGATCACTGGAGGCTGTATGCACTTTACCCTCTCTAATATCTTCTTTGTGAGACCAGTACGTTTTCATGGTGGCATACAGTACAGCATGGTTGGGGAAATTCATAAGAGGGAATCATCACTCTTTCCCAGTTCTCCTTTGAGGACTCTGCTAATTAGCTGGCGTCTGTGATTAGTTGGCTTGTGTTTGATCTGCCTCACTCCTCTCCCTCGTTTTTAAGAAAAGGCTGCCTGTGCTGCGATTTAGCTGTGAGTTGCACCAAACACACACAAAGACTGAAAAAGAGGGACACAAGTTGTACACACAGCGGCAGATTCTTCTCTGCCTTTTCAGAGAAGCTGCAGGTGGCTTCAGAGACACACTGTGTCATACACTTGCAGACACCGTCATAAACACATACGACCTGCAGTGCTCTAAACCAAAGCATGCAGCACTTCTGTCGAAAGAGTGCAGCTGTTAATATGTCACTACTGCATACCAGGAACCATGTTTACTTTCACTCAGAGAGGTTCACACTGTCATTGGAATTCCCCTGAAAAACCAGATGTTTCATTGCTCACTACAGCAACCCTGGATGTGGGAGGTTAGCTGAAAGGCGGATTTATTCAACTTAAACCCGAGTGATTACAGCTAAAGATGGGCAAATTATGAATCTAATTAAATTTCAGCAAATCCCTCTTTGCTACCCTTTTTGCATTGGGTCTCAGTGGACAAGCACAGTGGGGGATATTCATGCTGCGTGTAATATGACACAAATAGGAGCAATTCTTTGGTGCATGACAGAGCACTGTCTAATTACACAGAGACTGATATTGAAGGGCCCGTCTGTCCTTGAAGTTGGCCACTGGACCATGTCTATTCATACCGTCATCTATCCATCCCTCACTTCCCAATCCTCTTTCTGTCACTCTGACTTAAGGGAGTAGATGGTAAACAAAGGCAGCTCCATCCCACTGTAATGACAACCTGACAGGGATAGCACCAGCAACTTGTGTGTTTGTTGTTGTGCTCTCAGTCAACGGCTCCAATCTTCTGAGAGAGTCGGATCAATTGTGGGATTATTGTCACTGCCAATCCATTACAGGCAAAAAAAACAGATTGAGACTCTGATTGAGGTGAAACTTGATTCACCATTTTTTGCCATTCTGACAGGTAAAGGTGCTTCAAACTGTTGGTCTGTTTATCAACAGTATAAAACATCTAGATAAGACACTTGCTTCTTTTCTTCATGTACATCTTTATCTTTTTTTTTTTTTTTTTTAAAAAAGATTGTTAAATAAAAGTGAAAAGCCAAAATATTAACATAAATCTATACTTAAAAACTGAGCGTACATAGGAGAGGTTGAGAGAGTAGGACAATGACACCCACAAGGATTACAACACTTAATTTGTGTATTTTAATCAGTCTCTGTCAGTGACATCATTGTTTAATACATGTTTATGTTATTTTTCTTCCAAAGCCAAGGGTACTGTCTTTAAATTAAAATTGCTGTCATTATAACACTCAGTTTAGGATCATATATATTACACAATTCCAGAACATTATCTTTATATTTTTCAAGCCAGGATTATCAAATGTTGGCATTTGCTTGAGAAAAATTAAAATAATTAATTGGCAGTCAAAATAAACAGCATTTTCTGTTTAAATAAAGTTAAATAGAAGAACGTAACAAACTTAAATTTGAATGAAAAATTAAAGTGTCTTCACTGTTTGACAATTAAATAAGGTAGAATGTGGGTGTAACTGCAGTGGATTAACAATGACAATAAAAAGTGTCTTTATTACAAATGGATCAGCACAGCTATTCTTAGTAATGTTAATCAAGTTCTTTTGACCTTGTATTTTAAATTTGCAGGTTTCATAGCTTAATCACTCAAGGAGTGCACAGCCTGTGTACTGTTCACACTTTTTTTTTTTTAAATTTGAGATTATTGTCATGTAGTCGCACTCTGTTAATGCTGGAGAATCTTGTTAATTGGACTGAAATGTGCAGGGACTTGGATTCCTATGTGACCTGCAAATTGTAAAGAAAATGGTGCATATAATTAATTGATGATGATGATTCTCTTTATGTGAGGGATCTTTTAAGGCTGCCACAGGGTTTTATGCTTTACCCGCTTTTTATAATGTTTTTTTTTTTTTTAATATCCTCTGGCCTTATGGTTTTACCGTTCATTCATTTATTGTTAAGTTGTTTGTGATTTTTATTTTGTATGAATAGGTATGTTCATTTGTGTAGTTTTTTTTGGTCTTATGCACAGTTGTCTTTTTTTACTGATGATGCTTTGCATTTTATAGTGTACGTTCAGATTAGATGTCTTAATTTATCACTTTACCTTGACAGTGGCTATGATGCCAGCCTGACTCAAATTTGTTTTGTTTTACTTAGATTGACATGAGTGGAATTATCCAGTTATGTGACCATTCTTTTTTGGTCTGTCTCTTTGAGTACCTGTGTTTATTTAATTCTTGTCCATTCATCCGTCCATCCATCCATCAAAACAATGCAAAAGTCTTAAGGCAAGCTTTTATCGTGACTGTCCTTCACATAATTTTCACATTTTGTATAAAAGGAAGAAATAGAAAAATAGAAGAGAATGACCCTGAAGGCCTCCTCATATGACCCTGTAGTTTATTGCTATACCATTGTACACTTTAGAGACTGCAGTCCTCTCCATCTTTCTCTTTCCCTTTTTTTGGCACGGTTTAATATTCTCCCTCCTCAGTATCCCCTTTCCCCTTGTCCGCTATAGACACATGATAAAAGGCATGTGTTGAAGCACAAAGTTTCATCTTACCTGCTTCCTTTTGAGGCTGGAAGACAATAGACTGCTCACCTCCTCCCTACCAGCTCCTTGCACACATATGGGAAGGGAACTCAGATGCACACAATGCAGTTTGTCTTATAGAAAAAGCCACCTTTGTGCTGTCTTAATTGCTTCACTTATCTATTGTTTTCCATTCCTATAGTTTTGTTCTGTTTTGCCATATCTTACTTATCTCATGTTTACTAATTGTTGCACCTTTCCTGTCATTGTAGGACTCATTTGTCTTTATGCAAAAACTTTAATTCAAAAGCTGTAGAATGGCCTAATTGTATTTTCAAAATTCACGGAGACATATCAGTTACAGACTATTACTTGTACAATGGTAATACACTAATTTAATCAAGTCTGGTGTAGAATTTTGCAATCAAACTTTTGGTCCTCTCAAATCTTTCCCTGCTGACTACCTGCAATAATGACTTCTCATCAGTAATTCAATCCAGCTGGATGTTGTTGATGACTGTGTTGTGATGAACACAGTCATTGGCCCATCATAATATTGGTAAACACCTCCTTGTTTGTTTGCCTGTGGTGCCTGACCTTCTGTCTTCTATACGGCTGGCATTGATTTGGTAACATGCTGTGTGATCCTCCTGACAGACTAACTGCACTAATAGCCGTCTCTCTCATATCACAGCGCTACATTTTAATCCTTTTAATGTGCAGCATAAATTGAATTGGGCTCGCACCCTCTCAGCTGTGAAGGAGGTGTGTGTTGACAATGTTGTTGACCAATGGCCTCATCTGTAGTGAGCTGAGTGACACTGTGGGAAGAACAGCTGGTAAACTGAGCCCTCCCCAAGGTGACATTAAGGTGAATACTGGCCAGAAACATAGCACCGGAAATCGCAGCTGTGTTTGGGTCTGAGGGTGGGGTTGCCATGGAATTCCTCTCACTTTCACAGGCTGCTCAGATATTAATTCTGGGAAAGGATCACACCCAGCCTGAAATATCTTCTCTGACACCCTGGTAGACGCTCACATCGAAGTGTTGTTCAGGAGGTGAGAATAGGATGCATAATCACATTATATTAACATCTGACAAAGTGAGAGGCGACTGTATACACACAAAAAAAGATGGGTAAAGAGACAAATACACACATTCCATGTTGAACACTTGCAGATGTACCTTGCACTTTGGCTTGATCCTTTAAATCTTGGCTATTTCTGTAGTGAGATGCTGCCAGACAGTGGATGTGCTTGCATGCTACCACAGTTACAGACACACTTCCCAAGTCATTCAGAGAATGGTGTCTAGGCCTTTTTTCTGCAAGCTTTCTGCTAGACCTGTTAAAGAGGTAAACGTCTTAGTCTGCATGACATTTTATACTGTATCAAGATATTCATATGTAACAAGATATTCCTGAGACACTGACCCCCAAGACCCGCCTGAAAAACTCTCAGATTTACATTTTATGCACTGAATGCAGATAAATCAATTTGGTCACCTAAAAGGGAGCAGTAATATTACACACAGGGCTAAAATAGCGTGCCCTGCTCAACTGCCATGAGGAGTGATAGTGCACAGGGCTACAATGTGGAAGTCAGAAAGAAAAAGAACTAGCACAGTTAAAAGTAGTCAAGGAAAAGCAGAATGAGCTCCAGGGATGAAAGGATTTATTCCAAAATGAAAAGACAGGACAGGACTATGTCATGGAGGGGGGAAAAGAAAGTGAACTATGCCGAGAGTCAGGAGCAGTGGAGGTAAAATGATGTGCAGTGCCCGAGTCAGGAGCCGCAGGGGAGCTTGGTGTCTGTCTGCCATCCAAACTCAAAGTTATTCAGTCACTTATTCAGTGGGTTGGAGCAATAGCAGGAGGAAGGATGTGTCGAAGCAGTAGTTATTTGTTTGGCTCAGGAGAGCTGTGTCCACTCTGGCTGCAATAAACTACCTCTTACAAGTAAGGCCTTACTGAGCCTAACAGACCTGATGCTAGATTAATACTTGCAATACCGTAAAACTGCACTTGTGCCTTATAGCCCTTGTTGTTTTCTTTTTGTGTTTGATGCTTTATACACATCTCCTTTACACGGCGGCTGTATTTCTTGTACAGCCACACTTTGTTGCTGTCTTTTTTTGTGTCTCCTTCCCACATTCATTCTCTTTCCTCACTCTCTCCTGGGTCAGGTACAGTTGGAGATGTTGGTATCTATCAATAATGAAGAGATGAGAGGAGGAGGAACAGGAGAGCTCACTGCTTTCTTTCTTACCCAGGGATGAATTATTCACCCACTGGAGAAAAGTGTACCTCTCCATCCTATGCATGTGCAATCTCGTGTCTCTGTGACTGCCTGCCTTAATGTGGTTTTGCTTTACCTAACAGCCGTACATTTGCAGATGTTTAGTTTTTATGCATTGTTTTCCCTTTGTTTGGCAGTTACTAAATGATTGAATATGTTTTACATGTTGTGAAGATGTTGGTTTCATCCTGGTGAAAGGTGCAGCAAAACAAAAAAGCTGTATGTCTGATGGATCACTTCCACTTTTCAAATTCCTCTCAAACACGATTTTGATCTTTTCCAACCTGTTTGACCAGCAGAGCTCGCTAAACTGGCAATATTCTGTTTGTGCTTTGTACACAACTGAGAATGGAAGAGAGAGAATGAAAGAGTGAGAGAGAGAGTCCAGAGAGATGTATGCATAGCTATTGTGAAGGTAATTTCATGTCAGGGCTGTGGCTATTAAATGGCTGGGAGATTCCATTGTGAGTTGGCATGGGCTGAGGTTTCAAGGTATACTAAGTTATTAAAAAGTCAAGCTATCAAAACCAATAAAAAGTTCTGTCATATCGTGCCTAAGGTATGAGCTTATTAATAACTTCTCAGAAACAGAATGCAGGTATCACTCATGTTGTGTGTAGTGTTGGATAACATGACCCCTCCTCCTCTGGGTCATCAACTGATTTTTTTGTTTTTAATTGTGTGATGGCCAAATGTGGTGACATTTCTGAGCTCTGTACTGTAATATAGTAATACAGTGATTTTGCTTAATGTATCATAGCATCAGAATCGCATTGTGTTTCATCTCATGGCGTGGCTGAGGTTGTGACCCAGATATGGGTGCAGGGGGTTGTGGCATTTCCAGCTGATGTGTACGTGTTTATTTTTTTGAAAGTCTGAAATGTCATATTCGAAAGATTTTTAAACTTTCCCCCTGGGTTTTTTTCAATAAGATGATACACTTAATTGAATTGGCAAATGTTTATTTTTCCAAATGATATTCACTTGAGTCCTAGGGCTTGTTTGTTATAAACAGCCAAAGAAATAAGAATATGCATCAGTGTACAGATGCATGTATATACACAAACACACACAGTCCTCCCTGTGCAGATTTCTCCTCCAGCTGTTCACTTCTTCTTGCCACTTTGAAGCATCTCTGTGTCCCTCCTTCCAAACCCCATTTTCTCCTTCACTCCCCTTCTGTTTCATTTCATTTCTTCTTTCTTCCTGTGTGTCTATCCCCTTTTCTTTCCACACTGTCTTTAGAGTCAGTTATCATATATTTCATCATGTCACTGTGAACAAAGTGAAATGTAACACCCTCTTTCTCTGGCACCTTTTTTTTTTATCTGCTCCTGTTGCATCACAGGATTTTGGTTTTTACCTGCTGTCTCTTATATGCAACCTGGCTGTAACACCAATCACTGTGTTCCTTTGTCACATTTCTCAGTGAATTAAACATTGAATTTTTTTTTGGAATGCATATCTCATGTGATAGCTTTGAAGTCTTTGCACTGCACTGCTTTAGCAAACCCATATGCTTTTGACCCAGTTGCATCCGTTAGTAAAGCTTAAAGCATGAAAGGATTATAATAGAATGTCACAGGAGAAGTCTATAATGGACAGTAGCTATTTCTAAATGTAGCTTTCTCTTGTGCTATCGATTAGGTCTCACTGAGAGTCCAGTGAAAGGCCAGTGTGAAGACAACACATCTCAAGTCTTCATTTCCTAGTTTTATTCTTGGCTTGTCAATGTGCCCTACCTGTCAAAGCTAAGCTGCATTCCCACTCTGCTTCCTGCATACCTAAGTATCCACATCCAGATGTGTGTACACATGCACAGTGTGTGCACGTTCATTGTAGAAGAGTGTGTCCAAGTGTGTATGTCAAGGTCAGAGAAACCAGTGCTGAAACGGTGTCAGGTAGCAGCAGCAGCAGACAGCAGGATGAGGTTGATGCTGTTCCAGACTCCAGCTGATAACTGCTATTAGTACAGACATAGAACCACAGCAATGTCACTGTTTTAGTCCAGTCACAATCATGGTAACATCACACTCAGCTCTCACAAATACTTTCAAGCTTTGACTGTTGTCATGGTAATCAAGGTCCAAATTAGTATTCAAATTCTGCATTTGTTTTTTTTCAAATATCATAAAGGCATGCACAGGAAAATCCTGGCCACCTATGGAAGTAAAATAATATTCTCATGTTATTCATTATGCACCTACATCAATTTATTATTTAGCTGTTTGCAAGTGCATTTAATCTTTATAAAAGTTTGTTGTGTGTCACCTCAAGGACATTATTTGAGCACGGGACAACAACAATTTCAACTGTTAAAATAATTAGTTGCCAAAGACAAACAGAACTTTAGATAACTTCCACACTTTATGAAGCTGTTGAGAGAACTGGAACAACTGAGAGTTTGGCAATTAATTTCAAAACTGTAGGGAAGGTTTCCTGATGAAGTGCTGCATGCTAACTAAGCACCATGCCAAAGTCCAAGAGTTTTGGTTGTGGCCAAAAAAAATAATCTTTTCCACCTGTTGTTAGGGGACATGTTGTCATGATGGAGCATCCTGTTGTCATCACGCCACAGTTCAGGTCATTTGCAGCGAATGTCATCCCTCAGTCGCCTCAGAACGGTGCAGTTTGAGACAGTCTGACCCTGGGGGACAAATTTACTGTGCGCAGCCCTGTGAAAATTACAGTAACATCCGTCACAGAAGCTGCAGTATTACAGTATCTTGAGCCATAAAGGGAATGTATTAAAGATTTAGGGAAAAGGAAAAAGCTTTTGCTCTCCAAGAGGCATTAACAATTTAGTAATAAATGATTGCCCTAAGTTTTTTTGTTATGATGGTTCTTTATACTAGTACAATGAATTTAAATTTATTATGAGGGTGAAATCCTCACTGCCAGCTTCAATTTGGTGTTCATATTTATATTAGTTAAACAGTGTAGGAATTGTAACCTCATCATTGTTCAGACTCTTGCAGTTCGTGCTGTTAATATTAAATGACTGTGTGAAAAGGCATATGAGTCACACACCTGCTGTGTGCAGTATCACAGTTAGTGCTCTCTAACACTAACACTGAAACTAAAAGTCAACACAATCTCACCAATTGTTTCATTTAACTCCATTTGCTTGGGCGAAAAGTGACACAACATGGGTCTTGGACCTACAAACTGCATTGTACAAAAATACAACTTTATTTACGCTAAAAGAGATTAGGGATTAGGTTAATTGTACACTCTCAATTGTCCATTAGTGTGAATGTAAGAGTGAATGGCTGTTCATCTTTATGTGAGTTCAGGTTGTATCCCTTCCTTTTGCCTCATATCATCTGGGACTGGAAAATAAAGCAGTAGAAAATGAATGAATGACCATGTTATAATAAAGAACATCATGGCAGTTAGCAATCCAAGGTGGACTTGAACAAAATCTGAACAACTGTGAGAGTAGGGCTGTTGTGATATATTTCTTTCTTACTGCACAAATTTGTCAAACCATTCCCTGTGATATTAACCACCATGTAGTGGTGGCATGGTGGCTCAGTGGTTACTGCTGGTATTGCTTAGCACTGTTGCTATAGCAAGAAGGCGCTGCATTCGATTCCTGGTACTCCCCATGTCAGGTCCTTTGTGTGGCGGTACGCTCAGCTGCAGCAACTCTGATCAATCCTCCATCTGACCTCGAGATTTGTATAATGACAATAAAGATTCTTAACTTAAGATAAACTGCACTTATCATTGATGGGCTTATGCTTGACCTAATACACATATGGGAAAAAAAAGCCCAACCAAAATGAATGTCTTCTCTTCCATCTGTGAGTAGTTTCGGTTGTGGCACTGCACAGTATATACACTGGAGTGTAGAGAGAGAGACAAAAAAGTCACTACACTACATCATGTTTTTAAGACTCAAAACAGTCCAAGATATGCCTTTTCCTATGGGAAAAACACCCTTGGGTCCAGGTCTTGACATGTCAAGTCTGGGAGTTTGAAAGGTGAACTGGGTATCATTGAAATTCTCCCAAAAGAATACGATAATGTCCAGGTCAGGAAAGTCAGAGAAAAAGAATAAAAGACGGATATAACCAGGACAAAATAAATATGCTTCATTCAGCACTTTGTCAAAGCTATTATTCTTTAGTAATGAAGAAGGCGGGCACAACAGTAACAACAACAAGGCAACAAGGCAATGGAAATGGTGAAATTTTCACAGACTTGGAAGAATAATGAAAGTGCAGAATGCGTATTTAGACAGCAGTATGTTGGAAAGGCCAAAACAAAACACACCCACATATTTTCTCTGTTATATACACAAAATGAACTACAAGGAGGCAATCTTGAAGAATGTGGAGAATGAGGGAGCGTTATTCTTGGCTACTTGACAGTACATTGCCTCATGCGTGATGAAATGGCAGACTGTGAGCTCTGAAGGCTATTAGATATTTTTGGTGATGGCCTGCACTCCAGGTTCTCCTGACATGCTGTACTCCACCATACATAGCCGGGATCAGGCAGAGGACACGACTGCCATTAGGCGTCAGAGTCAGTCAGCGACGCAGTGAGGCAGCCAGAAACAAGTTGATAAGCGTATGTTCATTTTATAAGCCACGACTGGCTCAAATGGGCTGTAGGAAATAAGGATTTTGAATATATATATATATTTTTTTGACTTGCTCTCTTGTTCTCACTCATTCATGCTCTTTTACTGTGCTGTGCTATCCTCTCTCTCTCCTTCCTTCTGTTAACAGAATCACTGTTTCTCACTAGGTCAGGTGTGGAGACTACCCTGCCTCTCACTGCTCCACACCTCCCTCTTCTCTTCATCTGCCTCTCCTCGCTCTGTTTCTCACTACCTGTACCCACCCCCCTCCACCTCTCCATTTTTAGTTTTGCCCATTGCATAATTCGTGGCCTTTTTTCACCGCTTACTGTTACTTCCCTTTTTCATATACGTCTCTCTTTTGTCCCTCATCTGTCTCCTGTCAACACTGTTTATAGCTCACACTGTCTCCCCTTCAAAATCCGTCTCCTCTCTCTTCTCACCACTTTGTCTTTTTGCTCCCTCTTTCATTCTCTATTCCTGGCACTGAGTTGTCTTCACACCCTTTCATCCCCTCTTTCTTTGCACTTAACCTCCTCCTCCTCTGCACTCATTCTCATCACTTTAGCATTCTGAGGTTGTCTCTGGTTCCTTCCTTCCTTCCTTCCTTCCTTCCTTCTTTCCTTCCTTCCTTCCTTCCTTCCTTCCACATTCATTTTTCTCTTCACAGATGAATGGTGGAAAATATGGATGTCAGTGTGACCATGCAGGGGATCAGAGAGGACTTTGTTAATATGGCCATGTTGTTGCAGTGCCACCAGTATTGTGTGTGTGTGTGTGTGTTTGCACATCATGTGGGTGTTAATGATGTAATTATAGGTGACAGGACTTAGGACGGTGACATTTGACTACTTGACAGTGTTAAAGAGGGCATTAATGTTGTGCATGTAGTTGTCAATTCATGTGCCTTTTTTGTTTGGTGTTTCTTGTATGTTAACTGCAGGCAGCAGAGCTAAAGTAGAGCAGCAGTGACACCAGGCCTCTGTTCTCACTCTCCTTCTCTCTCTCTCACGATCCTCCCTCCCTTCTCCCTTCTTCTCACTTTTGCCCTTGAACTGTCTTCTCTCTCAAACTCCCTTTAGCTCCCGATTCTCTCCAACTCCCATCTTACTCTCCCCTCTTTCATGTCCACAGCACTCTCTAAATATTTATGACATAACTATTTCAAATGCTAATATGTAACTAATGCCTAATAACACAGAATCTGAGAGACTACAGAGCAGGGGTTTAGGAGTTACATGTATGATGGAGGATGAGGGTGTGCATGTTTCTGTATGTCTTGTGTGTAATATTCATTTCCCTGGGGCTGCATGGAGTCTCATAAGCCTGGCCAGTCTCTCATCTGAGCTCTGGCAGGAGTTTGACCTGACTTGCTATTCTCTTATTGCCTCAGAACGACAGATAATTGTGCCTGACTTGGCTCTGATCCTCACATTATGTTGGGCACAACATAATGTGAGCTATGTATGTGTTTTGTGTGTGATATAGCGCATGTGAGCAGAAGTGAAATCTTAACTGTAACTTCAGTGTCACAATAAGCAAACGGTCTTGACTCTGCTTGATTTCAGCTCCTTTTAGCTAGTTAGTTAGTCAGATGAGCTCAGGTGGTAGTTAGATCAACAGCAAAGATTTAGGGCATTTCGAAGATAATGCATCCAAGCGCTTGACAAATTGAATTTGTTTTCATACATACAGTTTGTGAGTGCATATGCTTTTTGTGTCTACGTGCACAGATTTATGCTCTGTGTCTAAGAGAGGTAGTGAGCGCGCTGTCCATGTTTCCAGCCATATAAGGCTCTCTGCTGCTCCCACAGGCAGCTTAGTGGTTGTCCAGAGGTTCCTCTGTGGCTACAAGGGGGTTGTTTTGTGGTTGTCAACTGGGCTGGTCCTGGGAGAACCGGTGTTATTCCAGGAAAGCCTTTTTTCTTCGACTTACTCGCTCTGTCTTTCCCTCATTCCTCCTCCTTCTTGTCGTCTGTACTGATAGCACACATCTCCTGAGTGCAGAAGATGTGATGTTTGTTGCTTGTCAAAAGGGAGAGATGACACTGCCCTTTGCTCTTATTTCCTTCCATATGGGTTTCATGTGTGTGTGTTTGGTGTTTGTCTGTGTGTGTGTACCATGAGCCCTCCTGATCGTATTAGTTTCAACACAACAGCTTTGGCTCAGACTGGTGGAACTAGTTCTGCAAGTAATTGTTTGTCTTTAGGGGAAATTGTGTTTCATTGGTACACTTGTGTAGCCTGCTGGTGAATGCATACGTACACGCACACACAGACACAGCAGATGTTTGAAGTTCCACAGGTAATCCCCTCTCACTTAAAACAGGAACCATCTTGCTGACATACACTAATGCCCACTTATTCATACAAGTAATTACATTTTTGCAGAGACCTGGATTACACACACATATCCACATATACATATATGCATTCACACATACATAGACAGATTAGTGTTTCTAAATCTCCCTTTGCTCTTGATGTTAATCACACACCCACTGACATAACACACTAAGAAAAGCGCATTTATTTTGACTCTTAACTGTTACGCAGGAATGTGTTGGCACAGCAAATGGCGGGCTACGGAGCAACACAACCAATCCTGATGATTTATGACCTGTGTGTAAAAGAGGACTGTTTTTTTCTCTTTTTTGTAGTTCAGCACACATTCTTTTTAAATGTTTTGTTATCCGCCACTCCATCCACACATGCACAGTCATGAAGATACCAGACTCTTGGCCTACTTGCCTGGGTTCACTAATGTTGTCCTCTGTTGTACCGACACTTCCATACTGTCCTCATTTATCATCAGCGAGCTCTGTACCAATTCTCTGCTCCCTTTCAGTGTCTCTTCTGCTAGTTGGTAAATGAAAGAAAACAGACATTAATGATTCTTTCTTTCCTTTTCTCCTTCCTTCCAGGAATGATGGGTCAGCGAGTAAAGGTAGAGCCAGAGGTTTTGTCGTATCCTGGCCAGACAGTGAACCTACGCTGTGCCTTCACTGATGCCACTGGGATTCAACTAACAATGGTCAGATATACACACACACACCTATAATGCTATTGTTTTTTTTTTTTTGTTTTTTTGTTGTTTTTTTTTTATACACCACACTCCTTGAAATTCCAATAAAAATGTCAGTTTTGTCTTGAAACTGCAGCTCACTGTGTTGACTTGACATAAAATAATTTGGTGAAATTGCTTTAGACTACAGTTTTCTTTCACAGTTGAAGGGAGCAGACAATCGACCCTTAAGTGAATTCATGGTTTATTATTTTAGTAAACAAATGGGTGTTTTCAGTATTTATCAACCATGCGTCAGCATGATTCTGCAGTTGTATGAAACTGATGAATAAGAGCAAATAAAATGATAATACAAGTCCAGGAGCCTTGTTTGTTTTGCACATTAAAACTGTAATCTAACAAATCATAGTCTACAGAAATAATCCTAAGGATACTAATGAGTTTTTATCACATTTAGGCTTAATGTTTTACTTTGCCAAACAAACAATGCTAAGCTTCCTTTTGCTTTAGGGGGTAAAATATGGTAATAGATGCACTTCTTAGCTGTATTTCAACGAAGTAGGGAGTGCACAATTCTACTTGGTTCTGTGAAAGAGGAAGCACTGTTTCCGAAAATAATTCATCCATATTTGTACCTGTTTCAATTATTTAATTGTAATGCTTACACTGTCCTGTGGAGTTTACAGCAAAATGTGGACATCTCGAAATGTTTCCATTTATGTATTTATTAATGCATGGTCAAAGAGGTGCATTTCTCAGTCACTGCATGCATATTTGCCTTTGACCCTGTGCCTGCTCCACCACAGGTCACATGGATCTATGAGCCGAAGGAAGGAGAAAGGATCAACATTGCTGTGTTGCACCCCAGCTTTGAACCTAACTACCCCGACTCACCGATGAAGGGCAGGGTCAGCTTTTCACCCAGTCCCCCAAACCTGGCCAGCCCTTCCATCCAGATAAGCAATGTTAGGATGTCCGATGAGGGGAAGTATGTCTGTGAATATGCAACCTACCCAATTGGCAATGAGCAGGGTATCACCAATCTCATTATGCTCGGTAAGTTTATATTACAATATTATGTACATCTTTTGTTAATAGTTTATGAAAATGTAAATAAAATATTACATATGACTACCTCTATCTTTTTAACTCTCTCTCCCTCCCCCCATAAGCAATATTCAGGTTAAAAGCATATCCATCTGGCCGTAATTGCTGTTTTAAGTGGTATTGTCAGATCAATTGTCTTCCTGTTAATGCAATGGAACCATCGGTCTAACCTTGGCCTGCCACCAGTACCTATGGTGCATTCTTTTCTCTCAACGCATCTCGCCTCCCTGCCTCCCCTCAGGCTCTATATTGATCTAGCTGCTTGTCATGCCTGCCATCAGCCTCTGTCCAGCCTGCTCCTCTCTGATCCCACACAGAGGGCAGTTGAGGAGGTATGAGGAGTGAGATGGAGGGGAGAGGATGGGGGCTGACCGAAACCATTAAGTGATTTTTAGCATTTGTTCATGGAATCTGTACCAGTCAGCGACATAGTTGTTCAGTGGCCAGGATAGAGAAGGAATAGATAAACGAAATGGAGGGGAATTGAAAAAACAATTTGATGTGTGCACATAATTGTTTATCAAGTTAGGCTTTGGAGAGAGAAAATTCACAATAGGAGAAGAGAAGGGGGATGAGTGGGGGACAGAGGATGTTTGGAGACTGAGCCTTTAGATTTGTTTTTGCCAGACTGTTGACACAAATTGTTTATCAATAATGGTGCACACTATCTTTTCCCTCAGCTGTCTTATTTCCATTTTGTGTATCACTACATCCTTTAATCTACTTTTTGCCATTTTGTGTCCTCTTCTCTCCCATCCATGGTCCATCCTTGCATCAATCTGTCCAACTATATATCAATCTATCAGCTAAGCCTCAGAACTCAGCCTCCATTGTAACAGTGGAAGCAGGCACTAAGCCTGTTGTTGTAGCGCGTTGTGAGTCTGTGGACGGCCGCCCTGCTGCCAAGATCTCCTGGGTGACTGCAGCCACTGGCAATGGAACAGTGGCGTCCAAGCCTGGTAATGACAACACAGTGACAGTGAGCAGTGAGTACCGCATGATTCCCACTCCAGAAGACAATGGGAAAGACATCAGCTGCGTGGTGATGCACAGGACCCAGGTCAAACCAGAAAGCTTCCCATTGAAGCTAGCAGTTCAGTGTAAGATTCTACATGTACACATGCATTGACACTAACATATTTTCTAACTGCAGAGTAGCTAATTGAACTTATTGCTTTTTTTCCCTCCTCCTTTCTCCCCTCAGATGCCCCTCAGGTGAAAATAGTGGGCTATGACAATAATTGGTACGTGGGTCGTACAAATGTGGTGCTCACTTGCCAAGCCACTGGAAACCCTGTCCCGATCTCTGTCCATTGGAAAACGTGAGTATTAGCACATCATTGTGTCTCTATTGCCTTTCATCATATTTCCTTGTTTTCTCATCTTCTTTTTCCCTTTTCTCTTATTTTGTCTTTCTTGCTCTTTGTGATGGTCCACTGTGTTCTTAGAGCTTTGATCAGTGCTTTTATTACTACCACTTCCACCCTGTACTCTGATTATAGAAATATAATCATTTCTTGTAATGAACTCTCTGACTTCCAATTTAACCCTGGCATTATGAGAAATACAATGCAAGTATTTTTAATCTAATTTCTAATCAGCCATTAACATAATTGCAATAACTGCCATAACATATGACCAAAAAAGACCAACTCTAAAATGAGAGGGATGTGATTTTCAGATTTGATCTAGTGGTTTTCTTCATTATATTTTCTTCTCCACTCTGGGATTATGATTGTCTATTGAAAAGTGAACTGAATTAGTTGACATTGGAGTTACTATTTCTGTAAACGTACAGACTGAATGCTCTCATTGTGCTTTTCAATAAAAATTAACCACAAACAATTAACTGCAAACCTATTCTCATTTTGCCTTTTCCTTTTTCCTCTCTCTCCTGGCAAATATACTCGCATGTCGCTACAGAATGTCAGGAGAGATGCCAGACACGGTGCAGGTCAAAGGCAACGAGCTGAAGGTACTGAAGGTGGATGAGGCTGTCAACACCACTTTTGTGTGTGAGGTCAGGAACCGCATAGGGACCAGCAGGGATCAGGTCACAGCCATAGTCAGAGGTGAGTTGAAGGATCATAAAGAAGACAGTACACCACATACACTCAAAAAGTTAATGGTTCCAAAGATGTAGGTCAGATAACAGAAATGTGTGTGATGTTAGTCACACACAAAAATGATTACAAACAGGTGTTTTTCTCTGGACTTGAACCTGGATATGCAACTACTGTTGCTGTCAAGTCCAGATCTGATTTTCAGAAGTTGAATTATAAAGTGTATAAATTGTACACAGTAAATGTGTTAGCAAAGCAGTCAACATTTCAAATGTGATATGAAAAACACACTTGTGGCTCATCTGGGTCTCACTCATCATCTAAACCGTCTTCTAGCTTGTATATGAAAACATTTGACACACTCTGTTCTAATGAACGTGAACCAATGCACTTTGATCACACATGCTACACATATTCTGGTGTGCTGTGCTCTCATATCTTTCCCCAGGGATGTACCATGCTCCACCCCATGTGTTATATGATCATACACGCACACGCACACACACACACACACACGGACACACACACACACACACACACACACACACACACACACACACACACACACACACACACACACACACACACACACACACACACACACACACACTTTCTCTTGCTGAGGACTGTCTTGGGTCTTGGGACTGTCTAGTTTAGGGTTTGAGGTTCCAGCTGCTCTGTCCATGTGCGCGCGTGTGTGTGTGTGTGTGTGTGGGGGTGTCTGTGAATGCCTCAAAAACCAAGTGTGTATGCTTGCTTTTAAACACTTCTCTATTTACTCCTTTTTTCTTGTCATCTGTCTTATTCTGTGGTGTTAAGAATGCATGTAACTTTTCTGTGTCTTTTTGCATGCCCTTGCTAACAGTGTTATTGAAGTCTGTCATCCCCTTTTGTACGTCAGATGGCAGTTATAAAGCAGAGATTTTAACAAGATTATCCTCTCACATGTTTTGCTTTTTCCCTCTTTTCTTAAAAACGGACATGGCATTTCGCTTCTCCTAAGTTCATGATCCAAAAGTCATTTCTCAGCAGTGTCCTTGACCACTAATGGCAGGAGAGACTAAAGCAAAGCAAATGAGCAGTGTTCATTAGAGTCACTGTTGAAGAGAAGTCCACAATCAGTAGAAGTGATATATTCTACTCACAATGACTGGAAGTTATTTTATGCTGACATAGGGAAGCCATGCTCATAATGGGAAGAAAATGTGTAACTGTGGTGGCTACATCTTAAAAGCCACTCCGTTCTTGCATGCCCTAATTTACTTTTTTATTTCCCCTGAGCTCGGTCTCTCTTTCTTTTTTCTTTTTTTTTTCCTCCACATCTTTCATCAAGTCCCTTGGCTCCTCGTAGTGCCGCAGCATACGTCACCGCTCCTCTGGGGGCCACTGTGTACTGCTACATTGTACTGTTGCTCGCTTCTGTAGCTCAAAGAATGCCACCATCTCCTGCTGTGCATTACATGCAACAAGCTGGGATGATACAAAGATCCAGAGATCAAAAGGAGGGTGGTGGAGGCTGCTGGTTTTAGATGAAAAGCCGGTAAATGTGCACCTGGATAAATTGTTGCTCGAATGTCTCACACTCGGAGAGATGAGTGAAAGAGTGAATGAAGACTTGCGGATGGAGAGAGCAGATGCTAACAGCATTTGGAATTCCCATGGGAATTTTGTGCCACCGTACCCTATCTCCACAAATACTGGCCTCCACTATCTCTCAGGAAAGCATGTGTGTCCATCTGTCTCCAAGCCTCTCGGAGCAGGTTACCTATTGATGCTTCAGCTTCTGGCTGCTGCTCTTTTCTCTCCTCCATTTACTTCTCTTTCACCCTGTCTTTTATCCTACATTTCCACGCCTTGTATCCTTCATCCTCTTTCTCCTTTTTTTTCGGTCCTCTCTTCCTCTTCTAGTCATCTCTCTTGTCTGTCCTGTGTCAAACTTCTGTCATCTCCCTCATCCATCTGGTCTTGACTACCTCCTCCCTCCATCCTACTCTCCACTCTTACTCACTGGCAGAGGTGGAGGATAAGATGTGAGCCAAATTCACTGGCAGATTAGAGGTGAACAAGGTTTGGTTTGAAGGCTGTTTGTAGAAAGCAGAGAAATAGGGTGAGTCAATGTGGGTTTAAGGCAATTGAAAGATGCCATAATGTAAAATAGTGTAAAAAAAAAAAAAGTAGAATGACTCCAGATGGAAATGCCATAGAAGCTAATGTGAATGTGTGTAGACAAACAGGGCTAAAAAGGGACGACAGGCGTGAAATGGTCAGCACCTGCTTACATAGCAGGCCCCCACTCCCCTCTACCTCACAGCTGCGTGACACACAGACACACAAATCCGTGCACTGGTGTGTATGTATGTGTGAGTGTCCTCTGCCCTCAGTCTTGTCCTGTGCACCTGGAGGCAGAGAGAGATGGATGTGCTCTTTTCTCCTTGCCTCTCCAACCTCTCATCTTCAATCCCGCTGCTTAGTCACACACAGATGTATCCGAACCTGCTCTCACTTTCTCCTCCATTCCATTTATCTCTCCCTCACCATCTCTTGCTACAGTTTACTCTCTTTTATTGCATCACTCATCCTCTCAGTTAGCATATGCTCCCTCCTTATCCTCCTTATCTCTCACAGGTTGTCTTTCAGCCTCTGCAAGTCTGGGGCTGATCTCCCTACTCAGGGAAGAGACTTCTGCCCACAGCCTTCCCTCTCTTTCTCTCATGCCCATGCCATCTCACTCTCTCTCTCTCCAAGCTAAACTCTTAAATACCAGTAGCTCTTCCTTAATCACAGCTTAGTAGTCTCTATCCTTTCCATCCATCCCTTTATTCCAGGCTCCTCTCAAGGGGTGGTTCATGTGGCTAACCCAAATTCCTTCCATCCCCTGCCCCATCCTTCCGTATGAGTTTGTCTCTGCAGAACCTGAAAATGTAAAATGTTGCTGTTTGAATCCCCCACATTGTCGGGAAGGATTGTTCAGTTCAACTGAAAATAGATTTGGGACACTAGAACGCTAAAATAGCCAGAGAACAGGTCGGATGGAGTCCAGTCTGCCTCCAGCCTGCCACTGGCCCCCTGCCCACCCCTCATTAGTGCGGGTATGCACACGCACACACACACACAGTTGAACACATGTATACACACATCCTGGTTCAGTAGCTCAGCATGCTAACATAGAATACTACATAGCTAAGCTCTAGGTGCAGCCCAACTCGGCATCAGGGCACCGATGACAACAGTAGTGTCTTTGTCTGTGAATTTGCGTATGTGAGACTGCACTCCATGTTACTTCTGCTCCATCTCTCTCATTACTTGCGGTCACTTGGACCTTATAGTTATGCAGGACGTGACTTTATAAGAGCATGCTTTTTCATGGTCTCAGCAGTATGGTGTTTCTAGTAAGGGAGGGGTGTCTGTAGTTATACATGTTTGTTTTTAGTTTTTCTGCTATCTCATCCAACAGCATGGGTTTTATGGGATGCCCTTTTTTTCACCCATGGAAGTAAATTCTACTGGTGCTTTGTTAGAATGTCTGTAGGTCTCTAGTGGGCCAGTACTGGTAGTCAGTGGTGGCTCCTTTTCATCTCTCTGTTGAATCTTTTAAGTGTTGTCTTTAGGGGTGTAGAATGAATCATCAGTCACAAATTGATTTTGAGCACAGAGAAAGACACTTAAGTACAGTTTTGAGCAACATATTCAAAACAATTGGATGGAATTAGGCAGAATTTGCATCCAAATTTGAGTTAGATTTAATTTGATGTGATGACTATGTGTAGCAGTATCCACCTCCAAGTTTGCACAGTGATTGTTGCCGTGGTGCCTGAGACAGAGCTCCAAGGAGCCTGAGATGATAATGCATTTCTTGTGTTCCTGTTACAAGTGAGGGTCATGTGTGAACAATGGTGATTAGCACTGCATTGGGGAAATACGTGGGTAGAGAGGCAGTGCACTGGGGGAGACTGGTGGAAGAAATTGAAAGAAAGAGGAAAATGTACCCACATGAAATTATTATTTTTTTCCCTAGGCACATGTTGACAGTGAAGCAGAAAGCACAAGAGGAGAGAGAAGTAACATTTGACAGAAATACAAATGACTAAGGAATTGGATTTAGCAACCAACAGCTGGTGAAGTGGTGGCAGAGATGAAGAAAAGGCGTTGTAAATGAGCAGAGAGGCTGAAATAAAGTGTGGAGCAGAGAACAGGTGTAGATGGCTATAGACTACCATTTTCTGTCTTAACAAGAATGAATGTTACAAGAATAATTCTGTCAGCTTTCTGTACACTTAACAAGAGGGGCTGGCTCCTGCTGGACTTCAAATGAGAATGACAATAAAATTGGGCTGAACTGCTACTTTCAAATTTAGGCAGGGATTTGAACTGCGGCTTCTACTGGTTAATCCTCTGCAGCAGCTCGTGAAAGTGCAGTGAGTGGAAAGGAAAGCAGGAGCAACAGAGAGGATGTTCAGCTTAGTGAAGGTTCATGATCACCATTAAACATGGAATGAAATAATTTGCTCACCACCACTCTTTATCTAGTTTTGTTGTTGTTGAGTTCATGTGCTCACATGTGCAGTGAGAACTATTGATAATAGATTTTATTCACTAAGATGTTTCTGCATCTTCTTCAACAGTGACAATAATGTATTGATGCCAACTAAAGAATTAATTTACAATGTTGTAAACATTGTAAAAGTGGCATTGATACTAGGACTGGGCGATATGGCCTATAGCCATTATCACAATATTTTTAAAATATATCTTGATAAATAGAGCAAGCTATTTGTTTTGAACCAGGCAGCTTAACTCATACACTCTCAAAAAATGAAAATAAATAATTACATGGCAGGCCTTCTTATGTGCAGTAGCTCTCAATACCACAATCAGTGTTTAAAATAGCAATAGTTGTTGATGGCACTTTTGCTATTTTTGAGAAATAAAATAACTAACTCTGTAAAATTAAAGTGCACATTTTCTGCTTGATTGAACAACACGATCATGACAAAATGAACAGATAATTTTCAGAACAGTAAAATAAAACTAGTACCGTGGTAGAAGTCCAGCCTGTGTCTATGAAAAACCTCTCTGAACAACAACAATAACAAAGTCAAGACAAAGTTGGCAACACTGAGCATACCCCCCTGTTTCTATTTGAATTAATATACCTGATCTTCAATTAATTTTCTTGGTAGATTTATAGTATTTATACAGAATATTTCATTGTACAGTAAATTATGTGCACATTACGTGGGTGGATTTGAGCTTGAACATCAGCAGGGATTCTGCTATATTTCCTGCCTATGCACTGAGCTATAGACCATGTTCAGACCCGGTATTAACCCTTACGGCTCAAGTGCTAGTTGAGCTGTATTCAAATGCTTTTTGTTTTGTCTATGTATTTTGCATTAAATGTTTTTCATTGTTCGGTCAACACATATGTCCACATGAGCAGACTGACAAATGGTCACAGGAACTGTGTGGCGTTACTACCCTGATTATTTGTCTCCAAAAAAAGCAAAGCAGCAATGCAGTGTTTCTAGTGACATGATTGAAAAATGTCTTTGGTGCCATATATTGACAGCTGGCATTCATTATGTGTTTGACTTCTCTGTGTGCCTGATTTTCATTACGATCAGATATGTATGGCAATTTTGCCATTTTTAGACTGTATTTTATTCAGGCAAAATTGCTGCAAACTTTTATTTGAGAAGTCTTATATCTTATGACATATCAAAGAAAATACTTGTTTTAAGATACAGAAGAAAATGCTTAACTTGATTATATTCCTTATAATGGTTCTGAAAATAATTGCCACTATGAATTTGAAACACTTCAGCAATACAAAGCCTTAGTTTTAACTATTAGTTGCTGTTTGCTTTGCCTACAATCTAGTTGTATCTTTTGGAGTTCAAATACGTGCTTTGAAATACTGCTCTCATATACCCACAGAAAGATGTTATGGGATTTTGAAGTGTGAGTTCAGAGAAAGCGCTATATGACTGATTAGTCTTATGGGATGCTTTTCCAGCCCTGATTAAACACTATTATTATTATAATTATTATTTATTTTATTTATTTTTTAACACAGAAACAGTGTGTCATGTGATGGAGCCCTGTTTTCGCGTTCACTCCATTATTTGGCAGTTTACATTGTAACAAAGCCAAATTAAAATGGATCGTTGAGTGTGGGTTTAGTTGTGCTGTAGTGCAAATGGTCACACATGTTGGACTGACATGTGCTTAAACATTGCCCATGGTTCACAGAAGCAACGAGAGTGGTGCCAATCTCTCCCTCAACTCTTTGTTCATTGCTTCCAGGAGGAGTTTGTCACTCTGCCGTGTCACATTGTCACTCACTCAAGCCCCTACCACCTCCTCCTCGTCCTACTTCTTCTCCTCCTCATCATCCAATTTCCACCCTCCCTTCCACAATCCATCATTATTCTCCTCCCTAGCATGGTCTCCACCTGTTCTGCACTGCACACACCGTTTTCCACTCCTTCAGAAGTGTGTGTGCATATGTGTGCATCCTACAACTTTTCTCCCCCCGGCCTACCCTGTGATTTGTCCTTTGACAGACCTTTGCTTTTCAAGGACAACACATGGGGCATCGTGGCTGAGACTTTGTTGTACTGTGGCTGTGGGAATGGGGACAGGAGCAGCTCTGAGGGAAGAGGAAGACATGCCAATGTAGCTGGAAGCTCAAGGCACATAGAGTACACATACACATACATGTACATACATACACACTCCCACCTGACTGTACTGACACCTTAAACGCAATGAATTGACTACAGCTCAGACCAGCACCACTGATATCATCCAACCCTTATCTTCTCTGTGTTCCTTCCCTCTTGTTTTTCCTTTTCCTGTGTCTCCTTTTTGTACTATCTCTGTTTTCTCCTTGCTCTCAATACATGTTTCACACTGATCTTTTTTTTCCACTTTCTCAACCGTATTCCTTTTTTTCCCCCCCCTTTTCTCCCTCCCTGCCTCTCCTCCCTCCTACAGAGCCCTCAGTGAACCCATCCAATGCTGGTGTGGTGGCGGGAGCTGTCATTGGCTCCCTGCTGGCCCTCCTTTTGGTCGCCGCCCTCATCTGCGTCCTTGTCACCCGCAGCCGCAGGCAACAGCAGGGTTACCGTGCCAATAGCGGCAGTGACATGAAGACACGCATATTTGGCGGTGGCAAGAAGGCAAGCAAGAATGGCACAAGTGGAGGTGCAGGGAGTGGAGGAGTCGGAGGCAACAACAATGGGCCCATCTATGTTTACAACGAGAGCTCATCCCACCAGGGCATTGGAGAGAAAAACAACCATCACCAGCCGCTCACCATGGGAGGTCGGCCTGAAGTTGTCACCACTACACCCACTGCCCAAGACATCCTGTTAAGCAGTGAGTTAGATGAGGCAGAGAGGAGGAAGTTTGATGAGCTGGAGGAGGAGGAGAGGTATGACCACTTCAGTGGAGGAGGCCCCATCCTTCAGCTTCGCCCACACAGTGACCAGGATGATATGATTGGAGACTACATTGATGATGACATGGAGTCCCACCGGGATGGCTCTGTCATCTCACGAACTGAAGTTTATGTATAAAGGAGGAGAAGACCGACGGAGGAGAAAAGGAGTGAAGGGGGAACCCTCCCAAGGATTTTGTTGTTTGAGAAGAGAAAATTATACCACTTTTATTTTTTAAATATTGCTTTTAAATATAGCCTACTATTAATCACAGTGCAGCCCCAAAATTAACTGAATGAAGAGGATGGAGTGGTGGGATTCTGTGGTTCCTAAGATTGCAAAATCAAACAGAAAAGAAACAACCTCTCTCCCACCACTTCTGCTCATGCTATCGCTATCACTGGGACCTTGACAAGGACTCTTGACAGACTAAAAGAGAGAAACCATGTAGTGTAGAAGAGAGCAAATGGAATCACGATACAAACTGTAGAGGGGGCAATGCACATGCATATTCACACTTATCATCACCAAAACCTTAGAAGTGGATGGGGTTGTCAACAGTTTTATTTAGCCTGCTATTCTCAGTCCTCGGGTGCGGAACATCTTGTTTTGGTAATGCACTGTGCTGTGACAGTTGGTGAGTAGATAGTATGTAGTGGAGTAGGGGGGATTCCAAAGGTATAGACAGTAACCATCAGGAGATTTAGAGACATCTGCAGGCAAGTTCTCCTTCCGTTCTCTATGCCTTTCTCTCCAACTTGAACTTGTCTACTGTGGCCTTTCTCTACAGGCCACAATAGACACTTGAATTTACCCAAATTATAAAAGAATATTTGGTCCTTATTTGCTGTACAAATGCTGCGTGGTTCATTTAACCAAGTACGTTGGAAGTTTGAACCTTTTCCTTGACAAGATATTCTGGTGCAAATTTTGATGCCATGTCTAGAGGTAAGAGATGGTAAACAAGAGATGAGAGGATGAGATGTAGTCAATGTGATGGGGTCAAGGGATGGAGAGAGCAATGCAGGAGAACTAGAGGTCTCTTCCTCTTCATCCCAGTCTCTTCAGAGTGCTCCTGACAGGAGGAGCTTGAGTGGTAATGAGCCATGAAGTTGCTCGCTTGGCTGGGACCCACAGATTGCCACCACTTATTGTTTAAGATGTGGTGATCCCCGCACCTCTATCTCTCTATCATCCCACCATTCCCCCTCTCTCTCTCTCTCTTTCTCACTCTCTCTCACTCTCTCACACTCTCTCTCCATCCCTCACTCCCAGTGTTTATGAGGGGTTCATGATTTATCTCAGGCAGTGTTTAGGTCAGGGCCACAGAGACCAGGCAAGTATTTTAGTGCTCCTGATATGTCAAACACCCCACTTACTCTATTCCTGCCCAGCTTGCCCTGACATGCTAGGACTGAATAAGTCACCCGGTGTGGCCATGTTCTCTTCAGCGCACGGTCACTGTACCACCAGCTTCTATACTAAAGGGAATGGTTGATTTTAACACCTCTAAACAATATTTGGTTCGATCGATTTTCACTGAGATCATGTAATATTTCATTCCATTAGTGGATGTTTTTAAATGTTGCGAATTGATTGTTGCGTCCACAGTTAAGCAATGGGAGGCATATTGACTAACTGGCAACATGCAGTGAAACGGCCCTTTTATGATGCAGCTTCAGGGCTGATCGTCCCCTGACTGTGAATTTATCCTTATAATGAGCCACCAGAGGCCAACTCAAAGACACTGCTGTCTGTGAGGCTCGGTGTGCACATGTACATATGTCATTTTATCTACACAGCCACTGGATGACTGTGATGGACAATCTTATAGAGAAGCTCGGTTGCAGGTTCTCTAATAATGCCTTTTCTGAGCTTTTAATTAACTCCCCTTTGACCCGCTGAGAATGTGGGGAGCATGGACTGGACACGAGTTTACTGACCTTTTAGGAGGCTCAGCAAAGATCTGGGTTGTTCAGCTCACTGCAGGTCATGAAGTCAAATACAGGGTGACCCATTGCCAGGGGCAAGGATGACTGCATTCCTTACCATGACTGTTTTTGCCCTTGAACTATAGACATGAGACACACTCATGTACAAGTATTCATATAGAATTATACAGCTCTTCTTTACCAGTGTGGTGGCTGATAACCTTCAGAGAGGTGGAGAGAGAAAGGGAGAGCAACAGAGTGGGCAGATGACAAAAATAGAGGCAGTGTTTTATGTTTGAGCACCGTCTGGCATATTGTAAGGCGGCACGTTCAATAGGATTATTGTGTAATGTCCTTGGTTTATTCGTAAATGCAACACCTGTCGGAGCCGGGTAAAGTACATTTATTTAACAACGCTGATTTGTCACAACCACTCAAAATAAAAATGCATTACTTATTTTTGCACTTGTGTCACCACTACAAAGTGAAATATAAGTGTAATACTTGTTGTACATGGGATTAAAAAAATAGCATTAAGAGACAAATCTGCTTTATGTACATTTTGGTGTGAGGTATTCGTAGACTATATATGTAAGCCCTTTTATTTGTCTTGTGAAAATGTGGATATTTATGAAAATGTAAATATCAGATCATCAGTGGAGGCAGTGTTCCCAGTGTTGTGGAAGTAAACATGAAGGAATTCTGGGTTGGCTAACCCTAAAGTTCAGAGGGCATTCAGAATGTAATTTAATGAATATCTCAGTTGTTTGGGTTTATTAAACAAACTGAGCTTAGTTTGCCTGAAGACTAAATGTTTTTGTTCACATTAGCATTGCCTGCAGTTCCACATAATAAGCACAGAGTTTGTTGTTTTTGCACAATTGGCTTATTCTCCTCCTTGACAGACGTGCTGCACAAGGCAAAAATACACACAATGCACACTGTATAATTTATCAGGTAGACCCTAACTACACAAGAGATGCTCTTTGTTGTTTGCTCAGTGTGAGAATATAATTGTCAGTGTGTGTTTTCACGATGCTTTGGGGCATTTCTTTCTGCCATGGGGGCTATAACCTGTGTAGCTACCCTTTGTCACCACAGAAAACTGGCAAACTAAAGATATTATTGTGCATTTCTGACACACACACACACACACACACACATACTGTACATATACATACACAGAATGCAGAGAAACATTCGCCCACACAACACCCCTCAGTCACTCTCATTATGCTCACTCCCACAGCCAAACTGTGCAGAAGACACCTCATACCTGACAACTCTGCCATCTATCTCCTGACACAAGCCCACACAAATTCATTTGCACAGCTATGCACACAAATAAACACACACAAACAGGCAACTTTTTTTTTCTTGAAGAGATCTTGCTATCCTGCTAGACTGTAAAGAGTCTTAGCATGATGTGTGCCCTTGCTCCACTGCTTTCCATCCCAAAATGTCCAACTCTTTTCCCAAACCAGTGACCGTGTACAACTTCGACAGGTACATGTTCAGACGTGTGCACTTTCACCTAGTGTCAGAGAAACAGACTTTAAAGAAACAGTTTGTCTGTCCCATATTTGTTCTACATGAGACCTAAAGCTTTCACAATAGAGCCACTTAGCTGGTCACAGTTCCCTGTAGGATTTTTTTGAATGCATTTAGAACTTCCTACTCCTGTCTAAAAGGCTTTTCACACTGCCACCTCTGGAAAAACACATGCACACATTTGCCACCACAATACCCCAATGCCCTAGACAGGCTTGTCAGATTGACAAAATGCTTACAGAAAAAACTGAACAATCCTGGTCTAGGTCTAGCACAAGATAAAAATGCCCAGTATAAGTTTTTCTGAAATCCACATACTATTGCTATTTCTCTAGCTTCACACATCTAGCGATGACTAATCAAAGCCTTTGCATCTCCATTTGACTCACAAAAGAAAAAAGAGAAATCCTTCTTGTGTACATAGTATAAATGTATAAATATGTAGCAGAGAAAAAAATTACTAATTTATGGTGTCACATTGGTGTATTTCTCTGTGACAGCAAGCATGAAGAATTTATTTTCTCCTATTACAGTTTCTCCTTACTGTTATTTTGCCGTGCTTTATAATTTATGTTTTCTGAGTGCTTTATTCATGACTGCTGCGCTGTGATTGCTGCCAAAAGTGGCAAATGTGCTTCATCTATACAAATGAACTGTTCACGCAACAAAGTGGTTTCATCCCAAAATGTGCTTTTTGTTGTTGACTGCTCTGTGTAAAAGTTTTTTTTTTTTTTTGGTACTTTTTTTTATTTTAAATTTATTTTGTTCTTTGAGGAGTACGGAATTACAGTTGTCAATATTTTGTGTCGAGTCTTTCTATAATTTTCTTTCACAATTAAAGACTTCTTGATTTTTGAAATGTCCTGGTGTTGCAGTTTGTGGAATCTATTTCTCCCTTTCTTCCTTCTGTCTCTTTAACACTTTTTGCTGTGTTTGCTGGGGTGATTTAGGAGCCAGGTTGAACTGAGGCGCCACTCATTGATTCTCACTGATTAGATTTATAGATTAATTGACTGATACGAAGTGGCCTCTCTCTCTCTTGTCACCTATCATTTTCATTCCAGACTCAGCAATTCTGTATTTCTCCCTCACACTCACTTCCTTGTCCGACAGACTGTCTGGTATCAGTCAGACACACAGTTGAAAGAACTGCATGTGTATGTTTCCACACAAGTGTGATAATGGCCTTATAGGAAACTGAGCATTAGAATGAGTAAAGCCATTTAGTGAGTTACAGTTTTCCTGTGCTGGAGCTCCACCTCCTCTCAGTCTCTCTGATTAGTATATGCATCCTGGTTGGCTGTAGTAAACTTGCTACCTTGGTAACAGGTGCATGGGGGAGACTGCTGTAGTTGTTAAAAGGGCACGTATTTCACATTTTCTTTATCTGAGTATAGCAATAATGAAGATCACATGCACCTTCACTTCAAATGTATAATTATATTCACTTAAGCTCAAGAAAATCTCAGGAAAGTACTCCAAACAGCCACAGTGAGAAGAGACTGGTGCTGAGGAATGCCACGCTGCAGCCTGAGTGGTTTTTCCTGAAGGGAGTCAGTTTGTGTTTTCACTTGGGGAATGTGCAGGCCAAGCTGAAACTCGGTGACTGGAGCACCGCTCAAAGGCTGCATTGTTTGAATTGCAACGAAACCAAACTGGTTTGGTTATATTTCAACAAAAGGGCATGTCTGTGTGTGTGTGCGTTTATGTGTCAGTGTGCTGATATGTTGGTGCATGTGTGAAGTCATGCGTGAACCTGCCTTGTTTGGTTTACATTCAGAAACACCCTTTGTGTTTCCACCAAACAATACCATATATTGCTTTTGTGACAGCGTGTCCTCGATGAGACCGTCGTGTTATCTGTGCGTCATCCTGGCTCCTTGTCACAGTTCATTTTTGTTGCAAAGCTTCTTCTGTCAATGCACAGCTATTTACTGCGAGTCCAGCCCACCATCTGGCCTCCCTAATTGCTTTGGATTTGAGGCTGGTGAGATAGAGAGCACTTACACACAGACACATGCTGGAGCCTTTGGTTTTCCATCTGAATATGATGCAGAAATGCCTTTGAGCTTCAGATGGGAGTAAGAGCGTGCCTTTTTGTCTGTATTCATCACAAGAAAGTCAGAAGCTATCCACCTCGCATAAAAGTGGTGACCCCACAATGTAGAACCTGACCTGTATGAACTAAACTGGATCTGAACCCAAAGTGACAGCAGCTACACTAAGCACGACTGCTGTGTTGAACATGCACTTACAGTGATCAGACTTGGTGCATTGTCCCTGGGCAATTCAGTGATTTGGTAGTTGCTGGCTCTCTCTCTCTGTGTGTGTGTGTGTGTGTGTGTGTGTGTGTGTGTGTGTTTGTTCTACAGATTAAGCATGTAAGTGTGTCATGCAGTATGTAGTATGTTCATGTGTTTAGGCACCTGCTGCTGGGTGCTGAGTTCAGTTGCAGATGGCTTAAACTGTCTCAGAATGTTTGCTGTGTAAAAGTGTGACTTGGATTTTGTGTGTGTGAGAAAGACAAGAGTAACCATATGATGAATGTGTGTGTGTGTGTGTGTGTGTGTGTTGGTACTGTTCCTCACATCTAGAATTTAGAATGGATGTCTGCGTGATAAATGTAGTGATTGTATGTGGAGATTAAAACAAGTCTCTCCCTTTGACCTCAATTGTGAAAGTAGTTGTTTGGATATTTTTATTGGCTTTAAAGCACGTGACAGCCATATGTTTCTCTTAGTTCGAACTCCAGCGCACTGAAATTGACCAATTGCTCTCAGTATAGTCTGTAGACCTCCAGTTTTGGGACAGTGGCTCTAAGCTTGGAGAGAAGGCAATTAACTGCTTTCTTTTACGGTGAAAAAATAAAATGTACTTGCCAGGTCTGTCCATCTGACCTCAATTCAAGCACAAATTCTTTAGCTGAAGAGAAAACTGAAGGAGAAAAGCTCATGAGCACAGTAAGACAAAAATGTCTGCAGTACAGCAACACATTACAAGGAGAGATAACGAGTAACTGAAGTCTCCAGCTTTAAAAGACTTTTTCAAAGTTTGTGTTAACTCCAGTTCTTTTTTTTCCCCTATGCTATAATAACACTAAATGTCTACAGCCCTAACAGCTCTTTATGTCTGTTCTTTGGCAAAGTGGTGCTTTGTGCTAAACACTACTCTCAGCGTGCTATTATCCTTGCTGTGACAAAGCTGACAAGCTGTTGTTCAGCAGGAAAGGAAACTTAGTTTACTATCATTGCTTATATTTAATTTGTCATTTATTTTATAGGTGGTATTTGGTGGCAGACAATAGTGTTGGGTTTACGAAGACTTCCACATTATGTTTTTAGTAGATTCTAAATTGTTATTAATTAGATGGAAATTCATGTTGAGGTTATTTACCCCAAAACCAATTGTAAACCACATGATGGAGTTAAAAAGGAATAGATAACCAAAATGACTTGGAATCATGGCATCTTTGATCTTAGTTAGTTGTTGAGATATTTTACACTGAAGCACTTTGAAGGTGATAGTTAGCACTATAACTCTGAGTGAGTCACTTCTCAGAGTCTGAACAAGAAACCTTTGTTGCTGTCTGGATCATGTAGTGTATGTAACATGAGTCCTGAGTTCTTTATTGACTTTGCTGTAAGGTTCCCACACCTAGTCATTGCTTTCACAGTTTTTGACACTGCACATTTCCACACTTCATTGTTTTATATAAACGTAGTTTGACTCAGTGTCAAACTGATTTTTTTGAAAACATCTTAATTTCACACAGTTGGAGGAGCAAGGTTGGGATAAATTGGAGATAGAGAAAGTTATTGTTTTGTGGCCATGGTAATTGGTGAATGCTGAAGTGGATTAAGTTATTTTTCAGTGGCACAAGTTGTCTATATTTCTGTTTTTGGGTAAAATATTGGATAATATCTGTACAAATGTACTATGTCTTATTTTAGTTTGGTTACTTTTGTAAAGTTTGTCAGTGATTCACCTTAATTAATATACATGTTAAATTGCTCTATAATTTGACAGATATTAATAATCAAGAGTGTTTGATCTGTGGCATGGGGCTCTGACTGTAAATCTAGGAGATTCTTTTTATTATTCTATTTTATTATTAGTTATACCTTGATGCTTGACACTCTATGTATTATGGAGCCACAATTCTAGAAACTGGCAATGAACCAAAGATTGGAGTTTTTAAGGTCCTGTGTGTGTGTGTGTGTGTGTGTGTGTGTGTGTGTGTGTGTGTGTGTGTGTGTGTGTGTGTGTGTGTGTGTGTGTGTGTGTGTGTGTGTGGTGTGTGTGTGTTTGTGTTAAAAAAAAAATAAAAAAAAAAATGGTGAGCTTCTACTTCAAAATGTCAAATTTGCTCTGACTGGTTTGTCTGTCTGGGTTGCTGCATAAACATGCTGGTGACCTTGTGGGCCTTTAAGATAAATAGTCATAGTAGAAATATGAAACTCTTAACAGAGTGTTGGTATCATGTTGATGAAGGTTAAAACAGAGTGCAAAGGAAGTTACTGTTATACATAGTCACAGAAAAGAGGAAATGATATCATTCCTCTTTCTCTTGCGGTAACCGTTAAAATTTGATCTTCTGGCTTCTGGTCATGGGGCAGACACACGGGGAGGGGGGGGGGGAATGGATGCTCCGGTTTCCTCTGGAGAAGACAGGGCGTTTACTCTTCCTGTCCTGTGCTGACAGGACTGGAGGTAACATGGTGGTTGTAGTGCATTGTTAGGCGGATGAGGTAAGTCTCCCCCGAGTTTAGCACATGCTTGGTCGACTGCTGGGAGGGCAGAGAAGGGCTGCGAGAGAGCAACCGAGAGAGGGCGGTTTAACGATGGGGAGGCCAAAGAGGGTGTGATGGTGTGTGGAGAGTGAAGAGGTGTTGCACGGCTGAGATCTAAGGCTTTGTGCATTGGCAGAAGATGCAGAGCGTTAGCTGGTGTATAAATTTAACAGTGACTAATGCAAGAATGAATAAACAGGGAAAAGAAGAGAGGAGGAGTTGGAAAGGATGGAGAGAGCAAAAGGTGAAAAACAGAGAAGGAAAAAAAGGGAGGGGAAGCCTGATTATAGATGGAGTGGCGAAGGCCAAGTGAAGGGAGGAAGATGATGAGGGCTGAGTACTTGCAGCTGTGTTGATTTAGCTCCTCACAGATCATAATGTGTGCACATGTGCGTCTGCTTGTGTGTGATGGAGAGAGGGAAAGAAGCTTCGACATCCCCCAAATGCCGCTGACCTCGACACATCTGTACAAACACCAGCCACTACCAGATGGAAGATGCAGTGAGACAGAGTGTGTGTGCGTGTGTGTGTGGGTTAAATAACGCCCCAAAGGTCTTCATGCAGTGACTTAACTGGAATAAATCCTGTTCTAGAAAATGAAAAACAAATAACATTATGTGAGTGCAGTATGACCACCAGGGAGCGTAACTTTTAGCTAAGTGTGCGTATCGAACATTTGCATGTGTGCGCCGCGTGTCGAGTATGAATAAAAGAGATTTATATCGTGGAAAGAATGGTTTGTTGCTGCTCCTAAGAATAGATTCTGTGACGGAAATGATTTTTATGCTGTATGCAAGCCTCCTTCTCTCTCTCTCTCTCTCTCTCTGTGTGCGTGCAATTTTGTGTATATTTGCCCCGGAGTGCATTGCAGATCAAATGCACTTGCTGTCTAATTCACCGTCTCAACAGGCAGCTCTTACAAAGTACATGCACGCTCTGGCACATGCTCGCCCTCTTCCACTCAGATCTAAACATACAGAATGAGAGACGAATATGAAGATAAAAGCAAAATAAGTCCACAAATATTTAGTCATATGGACTAGAGATTGTCTTCTTGGAGCTGCCAAATCTTGAATATGGATGACTGTGTTCATGTTTGTTTGTGCATGTAACTGCAAATGTTTACCCTTCTGACAGTATGGAATGTGCATGCAAATGTAGGTACTTTGTGTGGGAGTACCAGAAGTTTTGCGTTTGCTGTTGAATAACAAATATTTAGCTGTTGGCTATGTTTTTCTTATGATAGTTTGCATTTTACATTGTAACCTGTACTTTATTGTTATTATTTGTACAAATAATATAGTTTTAGTGTGGCCTGTTATGGATTTAAGCAGAAAAATATATAATTGTGACTATACACAGTTGTGCTCATAAGTTTCCACACCCTGGCAGATTCTTTTGTTTTGGCCATTTTCAGAGAATATTAATGATAATACAAGACCCTTTCTATCACTCATGGTTAGTGGTTGGGTGAAGCCATTTATCATTAAACAATTGTGTTTGCCTTTATTTAAATCATTATAACAACAGAAACTACCCAAATGACTCTGTGTACATGCCCTGGAGGTTTTGGCCTGATAACGGTTAACACACAGGTAACCATTGATCTGGGATCTGTTTGCTTGTAATCAGTGTGTGTGTAGAAAAAGTCGGTCAGTTTCTGGGCTCCTGACAGACCCCTGCATGTTTCATCCAGTGCTGCCCTGACCTTGCTGGATTATCAAATTTCAAGAATTATTTTCTACTTTGTAGATTAATACTGACGACCATCCAAGAACACATATGAGCATCAGTAGTAAAAAGTGTTAAACCACCAGAATATGTTTTATATTTTCAAAATAGCCACATTTTGCTTTGATTACTGCTTTGAACACTCTTGACGTTCTCTCTGTCAGCTTCATGAGGTCAGCACCTGGAATGGTTTTCCCTTTGGTCTTAAAGGAATTCCCAGAGGTGCTGACACTTGTTGGCTGCTTTTCCTCCACTCTGTGGTCCATCTCATCGTAAACCAGCTCACTTGGGTTTAGGCCAGGTGATTGCGGAGGCCATGTCACACAGCACTCCCATCACTCTGTAGCCTTTACACAGCCTGGAGGTGTGTTTGAGTCATTGTCTTGTTGAAAAACAAATGATGATCGCATTAAGGGCAAACCAAATGTGATGGCATGTTGCTGCAGACTGCAGAACGCCGAGGTAGCCATGCTGATTCAGTGTGACTTGGATTTTGGATAGATCACCGATAGTTTCACCAGCAAAGCACATCCCATACTATCACACCTCCTCCTCTGTGCTTTGTGGTGGGAACCATGCATGTAAAGACCATCCGCTTTCCTTTTCTGTCTCTTTACTTTGTTGAGTGGTCTCGTAGCAGATGGTCTCAAACATAATGGGAACCTCTGGGAACTCCTGCAAGACTGTTGGAAAACCGTTCAGGTGACGACCTCATGAAGGTAAATGAGAGAATGCCAAGAGTGTGCAAAGCTGTCATCAAAGCCAACGGTGGCTACTTTGAAGAATCTAAATATATAAGACACTTGTTTGTTTACTACATAATTCCATATGTGTTCCTTCACATTTTAGACTTCTTCAGTATTAATCTGTAATGTAGAAAATAAAAAATAATGAAAAACCATTGAATAAGAAGGTGTGCCTAAACGTTTTACAGCAGATATTTTTCCACATGAATTAGAACAGTGTTTCCCAACCCAGGTCCTCAAGGAACACTGCCCTGCATGTTTTAGATGTTATCCAGCTCTAGAACACCTGATTCAAATGAATAAGTTGTTATCAGGTTTTTCAGAGCTTGATGATGAGCTGACCATTTGAATCAGTGTGTTGGAGCAGGGCAACATCTAAGACATGCAGGTCAGTGTTCCCCGAGGACCAGGGATGGGAAACACTGAATTAGAAGAACAAACACAGGTATTATCATTTACATTTTTGAGGTTCCACTTCGGGTTCAAGAGAGCCAGGGTCATACTAGGATAAGTCGTACTTAATACTTGACTCTTTAACCTTTAGAAGCATACATTAAAACAAAATGACCATGACTACAGAGATATATTAAAATGAATCCATTTACATTGCATTACACTTCTATAATTCCATTATTGTTTTGTGCTGTTATTTCATATGATACTGTATATCATTCTGTGGGTGTGCAAACCATTAATAATATATAAATGCTTCACTCAGAATGTGCACAAAAGTCTTAACAGCATAGCCATTTAAAAGGGTAATAATTGCATATTGGCATGATGCTGTACTATATGATCTCATATCACACAAATAATTGAGCCGTACTGAGCCGTGCCTAATTATTACTTTCAAGTATTTAGTCTTTACCCTGTAAATCTGCTGGTTATGCAGTGTGTTGAAGAGATGGATTAGACTGTACGACGTACCTTTATCAGCAGTCCACAGTGGCGTTATCTCCAGTGGCTGGTTCTACTGTGGAGTAAAACGATTTTCTGCTTCCTCTGTTTGACATTAAATAGCAGGCATAGTGTAGAGCAAAATGTCAGAACCTCATAAAATCTATGTGCGAGTGTGTGTATTTGCATGTCTGTCCACTCATGTGCATGTGTCAGGTCCTCTTTTATATCCACAGACTCCCTCCCTGTTCATCTCGAGATGTCTGTCATCTTATCGAGACATCTTTCTCCCTGTAATCACTTCCTTTTTTTTTGCTGCTCCTATCTTCTTATCGTCTGCTGTGGACTAAATGTTAGGGCTTTGTAAATCTGTTTAAGAAAGGTGTGTGTACCTGGTATTCCTTATGTTGTGGGGACCTAAATCTGTTTCCACAGTCACATTATGGGGACTTGTCTTCCTTATGGGGTCAAACATCAAGTCCCATAATGTAAATTGCTACATTTTAAGGTAAAGACATGTTTTAAAGTTGGGCTGAGGTTAGGATCAGGGTTAGGGTTAGAGCACTAGTTATTATGGTTAAGATTATAGTAAGACTCCAGGAAATAAATGTAAGTCAATGCAATGTCCTCTGAAGTCAATGAAACCTGTGTGTGTGCGTGTGTGTGTGTGTGCGTGTGTGTGTAGCCTTGCATGTGTCCTTTGAATTACCACAACCAACACTGTCCAGACAGTCCTGAGGGGAGAAAAATGCTTCTAATCCTTCCACTTCCTCTATTTCAAGTTTCCAACACATCTTCAGTCTCATGCTATTGGACCCAGAGGAATCACTGTAGAACAGAAATCCACACATTGATTTAAACCATTAGTCGTTACTCCAAGAAAAAAAGCGACGTCAAGTGACGTCACTGCTGTCACACACTGTAACACTCATGTGGACATTAGCTGGCCATTTTATTAAGTACACAGGACACCCGATGAAGTGGCCAGTTAGTGTGATAACGCACATACAGTATATATACAGTATATGCTGTGGGTCTCCAGTATATCTTTGGCCTTTTGTTAACCCATCCTCTCCTCTAAGGTCCTCAGTAATTTCAACAATGCCGCCTGTCACTCAGCGATGCCCACGGGCGACAGTGGGAGCAGCCTTGATTCACTTTTGTGGTGCACCTCAGTGTTTAATGGGAGAAAGAGTGTATTGAGTGTAGAAAAAAAAAAGTTCAGCATTGCAATGCAAAGCACAACAAGACTGCACCATCTCCTGTCTGTTCATCTGTCAGCGAAGGCCGTCAGAGATGGAATAAAATGGTCTTGAATGGACAAAAGGTCTTATCACACAGGAGGAAATTAAACGTTATTCAAATGTGGCTTTTGGTATCACAGGGGCTCTACGTGAAATGTTTATAAACAGGAGTGGATTATCGCTCTCACAAATGTGGATGTGATCTTTGCTGCCTTGACAGTAATAACTGGTCCATCTCACCTTCTGTGCTCGGATCAGATCATTCATTCTTCAACAGAAGCAGTAGGTGGAGACACTCGCTAGGACTTCTTTGTTGTACTGCTACAAAAGAGTATAAACTGAGGGAATAGACTGTACAAAGCATGCACTGGGCACATGAACACACGGAGCTGATTTTGATTAATTCATGTTCCAGTACATTTCAGTTTTCCTACATCATTAACCTCCCAAATGACCATCATTATGGGGAGATTCAGACAAACGCAACTCTTACAAACAAGCGTGTGTATGGGCCCAGTCCTTCCGTTTTTGTTCTGTTTATCAATGTGTGCTGCGGTGCAGCAGTTCACTCGCTCTCTTCGGGAACGTGAGTGTCATATCGCTCCCAGTTCCCTGTTATTTATCTGTGTATTACACTCACTGTCCAGGTATAGCTCGCAGGTCATTTATTCTCCACAGGTTTCCACCATCCTGATATATGGAGCAGTTAGGTTTTTATATCCAAACACTCTGCCTGCAGAGCAAACATGCTTGCATATTGTGTAGTGTCTAGCACCTGGTATGACATGGTGTTTTTCTGGGTGTGTTAAAGGCTAAGTGTGTGTGTGCGTGGACTCCAGTTTTTCCTGGCCATTTATCCTATTTTAAGGCCCTTTACTCTGCTGTCGTCCTCTTAATACCACTTTTACACCAGACCTTCAGGGGTTTCTGTCACCCATTTGCTATTCATTAGTGTGGATAGGTGGGAGAGGTAGACAGAGACCACTGCAGCGTGCTTAAATGTGGCTTCTTTCCATTTTTTTACGCAAACATTTACTGAAATGTGAATATTTAAAACTGGGACAATGGTTTTGTCTTTTAGCTTAAACTGGAGATTATTTTTTTAATAACCCAGTTCTCCAAAACTCACATATATTCAGCTTACCAGCCAAAGAAAAGCTGTAAATACGTAATGTTTCGATTTTTCAAGTACTAGAAGAAATGATTGGGATCCTTTTTCTTGAAAAATCAAAATAGTTGCAGCTGTAATAACAGGATGAGGATTTGATGATTATTTTAATGTTCGTAAGGACAAATACATTGTGATGCTTGTTTGCATGCATGCAGTGTTCTGTCAAACTAATTTGAAGTAAGAACAAAGTGGAGAGATATGGCTGTAGCCAGATGACTTTTGATGGGTAGTGCATGTAGATAATGGATATATGGAGATTTGTATGCATTTTTTATGACTCCGTATTAGTGTGTGTTGGTGTTAGCTCTCTGGTGTGTTTGATCCCCCCCCTCGGTGAGGAGGCAACGTATTACTTGTCTTGGTGCAACGAGCCAGGCCTTGTATTAGGCAGGTTGAGCTGCAGGGGGAATTTTGTAACACTTGACCTGTTTCACTGAGTCATTTGTGTGGATAAAGAAAGAGAGGGAGAGAAGTGGAGGGAGTGAGCAAAAGGAGGAAGGAAGGGCACGGGGGGCGGGGGGCACAAGTGGTTAGGGGTGATTGGAGAGATGAGTGACAATGAAAAGTGATCGAGGGAGAGGGAACAACAGCTGGAAGAGCCAGAGGGAGGAGAAATGAGATGACAGTGCCTTCATATTTCTTCTCTGTCTGTCTCTTTCTCCCACTCATCCCTCCATCTCTGTCCTTCATTCAGCAGCCTTGCCTGGCTGACTTGTCCCGCTTCTCATTATTCACCCTTTCAACCTTAAAGGTCATGAGCACAAACTTTCACAAAGTGTTTTAAATGCAAGAATATCAAATCTATTTATGTAACAGTTGCCATAAACGTAAACGTCTTTTTGTATGTACACATACTGTTCCAGATGTCTGCGTGTGTGTGTTGTTGACAATACTTGATGTCGCCTCTCCACATACATATTAATAGTGTCGTTTTTCATTCCGCTGGTGGGCTCCTGCCTTGGAGGAAAAATTTAAGCCGTATATCTAAATCAGTGGCTACTTATTCTCACTCCCTATCTTCTCTTCACCCTTCTCCACTTCCCATGTGTGTTCAGTGTGTATTTGTATTTCTTTGCTGTTTCCCTTTTATGTATAATGTGTACTCAGGAGTGGTAAGGACAATGACAGACTTTTCAAAATGCTTCTGTCATTCTTTCAGTATTTTCTTTGTCATTTAATAGAATTATATAATTTAGCTTCCGTTAAGATGGATGAAAGATATTATTAAGTGTATATTACTAAGAGGTTAATGTTCTTAAACAGCAGTTCATAGATTTTAAATATATAAAAAGTCTGTTAAATTCAGACCATTGTGAGATGAGTTCACACAATGCTGATTAAGCTTTTCAGCTCCTCACGACTCTTTCTGGTTCTCCATATAGTGGCGTTTAGATCTCAGGTTACCAGGCAACGTTCCTAAGCTGTACACAAGAAGTTATCGGTTTTATGTCAAGACAGATGAAGGAAACGGCAACACTGCACTAATGAAACGAGACGTCTGCAGACAGGTTGGGGTATGGCTGAAAACTCAAAGAGGCGACCACAAAAAAGTTTCATAATTGACTCCAAATCCAAATTGTTGTTCAGCAGTCTGATGGGATGAACACCTCTGGCCTCTGCACTGTATTGATTACAGCCCATGGCCAAGAGGAAAAGAAATTGGGCTTGTAACTGGAAGGTCCCCACTTCAAATCCCAGGGCAGGTCAAGTGCTGGGGTGCACCTGAGCATTAAGCCACAAAATAACCCATTGGTCCCCAGGTGCAGATAAGTGCTGCCAGTGTGTGTGTGTGTTCACTACTGGCGTGTAAAAAGAATGGGTGAAATGCAGAGGTGGTCAAATTTCCTATCACTAATTGGCGTGTGTGCAAAAATAACTCATTCTAATTCTGTACACATAAACGGCAGTCATGTCTGATAGTATCACTTGACAGGGCCCATTGTTAGATGAAGGAAGCATCCTAGAAATAATGTTAAAGAGAACAAACAGAGGCTTAATAATACCATCAGCAACAACTTAAATTACCAAGGTCACACACACTGCAGCTTCAAGGGGGAATAAAAAGGTAAGGGTATGTGTATGTTCAGGTATGACAAATCACATGCAAGTGTGTGACACTGCTTCTCTTCTTTTGCCTCTTTTGCAAAGGCGTCTGCAGTACAGGGTCAACAGAAATGCAAAAACAAGTCCTCGATCTTGTCTCACTGCCTTCTCCTTCATCTCTGCTTTCATTACCCTCTTTGTCTCCCATTTCCTCTTGTCGCCAACTCCACCGCTCCTGCCACAACTGTGCACAGCATAGTCATAGCCTTTCAGTTGTGGTTGATGCCACCGTGGTGACTGCTGGCTGCTAGCATGTCCTTTGGTGATACAAGCTTGGACATTAGTTGAAAAAGGGCCTGGTGTTGACATTTAGCATTTTCATTTCCACAAAAATTATACAACATTTTATGCATAAAATTCACGATATGTGTGACACTTCCTGTAGGCACTGCAGCGGAGAGAGGAAAGTGTGAGGAAAGCAGATGAGGCATGCACACACACATGTTTGCGTAACTATCATTTTTAGGACAAAGCACTGAGTTAATTAATTAATGTGTACATCCTAATTTAAACCCAATCCCTTAACCTTGACCAGTTGATGCCCAACCCTAATCTTAAATTAACCACAATTTACACCCTAAACTTAGCCTGTTCCTCAGAAACAAAAGATTCGGTCTTATTAGGACCAGGTTTTGGTCTCCATGAGGAGTACTGGTATTTGTAAGGTCAGTGTTAGGGTCTTAAAGAAATAGTAAATGCAAATGCATGCACACACACACACACATGCCATACAATAGCTACATTGTGTATACACTAATAAAAAATCAGGGTCTACACATGCTTTTAATCAGGCTTTATGAATCCATTTGAGAATTATGTGTTTCATTTTTCTTTTCATTGTTGTATTTTTGTCATGCACACGTACACACACACACCCACACTCACACACCTCCCCACACTACTTTGTTCATTCTTTGCAGATTAATGCTGCAGTGACACATTTTATGATCCCCAATTTATGTCAGCAGTAAGGCAGCCCTACTCTCTGCGCTGGCTTTCCTCTTATCTCCTCTGCCTGATGTCTCTGTCTTCTTCTACATGTGCGCTCAATGAAACAATGGTACTTTTTAGTAACGAGCAATGAGTTTGTCAGGTTTTAAAAAGTAGCGGAAGACAAATGGGGGGAGGGAGGTAGAGGATGTGAAGATAATGGGCCTCCATAGTGATTAACATTCCAGAGTGGCGTGTCAAAGAAAGTGTGACTGTCCTATTGTGTCTTCATTGACAGCCAAATGAACACAGGTCTCTGGACGAGTTTCGTTTGTGACACAGACACAGAGGGTAATAAACATACCATGTCTAATCTACATCTCGGCTGCCAGTGTGTTTCTCTCTCTGTGTCTGTGTCTGAAATTCTCTACATGTGTCTATCTGCAAACTGAGAGTGACACATTCACCCTTTTCTGCTTTGGAGAATGGCATCCACATTTACACAGTGCAGCCAGCGTGACGGTGAGTGAGCTCTTGGTCAGTGAGTCAGCCATCGAGCTGACTAACCGGTCATTGAAACTGTCACATGATATCATCAGTTTCCTTCCATGCTGTCATGACACACCTGTCACCTGAAGCAATAGGGAGCAGGCCTTGGTATGGAAGTGTGGGTGTGTGTGAGTGTTGTCTGAAGCAGGAAATGGGGTTATTTACAGAGCATGACATCATTCATACCGAGTCAACACATTTACATCAGGGCTTTACTAAAGTAGTACTGTGTTTCACATACCTGTCATTTCAGTGACTATACATAAAGATGGGTATTATCACAGTTTAATCTATTTTATGAAAATATCCAATTATGTTCCAAGCATAAATTAAACCATTAATTTCAATTAGAGCAGTAGCAATTTGTTGATTGAGTGATTAGTCAATGAACAAAAAATCAATTCATTTTTTAAAGTCAATTTTCATGCAAGCATGCCAAACAATATCAAGCTCCAGTCTCTCAGCTGCAGCGGTTTGCTTTAGATTGTCTTGATCTCATGTAAACAGTCCAAGACCAGACTGATGATCTGACAATTTAAAGGCTTCAGGAAAATTTAGATTTTTGAATTTGGAAAATAATGTTAAGACTACAATTAGAATCAAGAGTAACTTTAGAAAAACACCATCTCCCCTTTAGGTTTACATAACTCAGTATAAGTACACTATAAGGAGGTGCAGATTACATATTTAAATATTAACGAGTGACAACCTCTCAAGATTTATTCAAACGAAAATATTTTGCAATGGAAATATGGTCTGCTGTCTAATAAACGGAATAAATAATACATCAAATTCTTGGAAAAATGTCCTTTTTGTATCAAAACATTTGATGTAAACAACTGAGTCTTCATGCAGTGGCACAAATGACACCTCTGGGACTCAAGCTCCTAAACTTGCCATTAACTGGTGTGTTTTTGATCTACAGGAGGACAGAAATACAATTCTGCCTCAGGCTTTATCATCAATATTCCCTTCATTTTTCATGCTGGATATAGACCGCAAATTCCTGGCTAATCAGGTAGTCTGTCTGGAGGATGCACGTGGATTTAGTGCTAAGATAAGTTGAGTCTCCCCAGTCCCCAACTTTGATCCTAATGCCTCATCCTCCCATAGATGAAAATGTACATATGACTTCACTGCGGTTCCACTGGGCTGCTTTCAACCGCACACAGTCAGGTGTGCTTTGAAAACTGAGCAGAGCAGACAGGTTTTCAAGCTACGTTAAGCCAGGTATAAAGGAGAAATTTACTGCCCATCTAGGTGTGTATAATAGTATCTACAGTACTTTTGACTCTGAATTCAGAGAGAAATGTCTGTGTGTTTTTTTTTTTTTTCTCAGAAAGGCATCAAAACCCTTTGCATCATCCAGCCTTCTCTCACTCCCTTTACAAAGGCAATGTTTGTAATGTACACATGCTTGCAGGTAGTTTGCACGCTGTTGTCTGAGCATTGTCAAAGCTGTATAGCTATGTTTTCAGCACGTGTTACTTCTGCACATGCATTTGACTCTCTCTCTGTGTGTGTGTGTGTGTGTGTGTCTGTCCGTGTTCCCTCTCTTCTTGCGTGCTTAACTGCCTCTGACACATCAGTGGCTTTTCCAGGCGAATCGGGGCTTGTGCCAAACTGCCAAGAAATCAATGCAGCAGACTCTGCTCCCCTCCTCTACCCTCATATCCCTCCCTTCCCCTGTTCCCCAGTCTGCCCCCCCTTTCCCCTCTTTCATTCCGTCTCTTCTCTCTCCTTTTTTCTCCCCGTGTCTTGCTCGGAGCCCTTATTAAAAATGGAGTTAGTATGTGCTGCATATTTAAAATGGTCATGGACGGATTTAAATGGCTGATGGTATTTAGTGTCTCCTCAGGGAGTTGCTATCAGCCCTTAAGCTGACTCCTCTGACTGGAGCCTGACTGACTGGTGAGCACACACTAAACCTCTAATAATGACTTGTGTACACACAGTCAGCTCCATGCATGCACATGCACGCACACATACATGCTCTCATTATAATACACTGCTGCACTGTGACAAGGAACCCAGTCACATCTGTTTTGTATGGAACGGATGCATTGCACTGTGCAAGTGTTTGTGTGTGCGTGTGTGTATAGAGACGCATCGGTCAATAACTCATTAGTTTGTCTGCTTTGATGGAGTAGTGTGTAAATGTTTTTAACTGTATTTGAAAACAACTCTTATAGGTGTGTGTGTGTGCGTGTGTGTGTTTGACAACAGTCAGAGTAGATGTCCCGCTGAGCTCCTTCACATTGAGCACCAAGTGTTTCTGTCATGTTTTCTTTCATGCTGGCGAGCATTTGTGCTCCAATCTGCCCGTAAGTGTCCTTCACGGAAACACTATTGATTACCCCACACACTCCCAAACACAAATACTGCCGTTGTAAAAACACACAAACACACACGTCTGAAAAAACAGACTCTTGCACAGAGAGGAGAGCTGGAATAGGCCAAACTAAGAGGAGGAGTTTGGTGATGGCAGTGGTAGATGGATGGAGCCTAAGGAGCATTTCTGATAATCAACCTGTGTCTGCAAACATATTTGGTTGTGAACAATGAGATCAGTGACTCTGCCTTCCGAGCTCTCAATAGCTCTTGTGACGATAAAAATATAGTATTATTCATTATTGATGCTGCGGGGATTTTTAATGGCAGCCACTCGCCTTGATATTGTCTGATAAATGTTCAGCAGCTAAATGTATGTCATTTACAACACGTGAGGGGTAAAGTATGTCCGTATATTTTTGCATCTATTTGCATCTGTGTGCGTACATAGAGCTAAAAACATGACATGTGTGGGTGCGCCGTAGCTTTTTGAGCTCCTGTAGGGTTTGACACGCACACGTGTGCACGTTCACATTTCTGAGTATTCATTTGCACGTCGAAGATTCTGGGCAGTGACGTGGAGCGGCGCTGACGTGCGTTGTACGGTCGACAGAGCCGCGCAATAGACGCAATGATAACCTTTGACAATTTTGACATGAAAAAACAGTTGTAGGACCCAAATGATATGCACATTTCTGCTTTATTTTTTCCCACTCACCGATTTATCTACAGAAGCACTGATTTGGTGTGTAGTAACATTGTGTGCATTTATCTTGTCCTGTGCCAGAATATAGGTTGCATCCTTTTTACCAATGCATACCTCACCAGCACTCCATCTCCAGCAGCCAGTCAACCACATTTAAACACTAATGAAACTATCCTTTATGTCAGTGCAGATAAATCGAGCTCTTTTTTCCCCATACTTCCTGAATTCTTTTGTTCGTGTCCACCAGCTCCCAGTGGCAATGCATAACTGAATGGCAATGCAGGAAACGTCTTTCTTAATGAGAATTTGAATTTCAGTTCTGCGAGAGCGTAGTTTTTTTGGGGTGTCTCGACAGCTTGCATTGTTGTGGTTTCTCTCCAGGGGCATTGGCTGAAGAGCAAAGTGAATGAAAGTGAAGAGCATGCGGGGCCATTATGGCTCAGTGTGTCATTAATCAGTTGCTGATGAGAGGCAGTTTGTGGGGGAAATGGGGCCTATTACAGCTATGGCACTCCCAGGACCAAGAGTGAGGCTCTTTTAGCTTGCTTACGTTATGGTCAAACACACAGCAGGCACAAACATTTCAATGGAATTTTTTACCACCCTTCGTATAAAAACTAAAACACAAATTCTGCATAATGATCATTGGATTTGTTATCAAGCTGAAAGGGGAGAACATTTTCAATTTTTCGAGTGCCACGACTACTTTTTCCCCTGATTTGATTCTTTTTCCCTGCAACACATCTTCACAGCCTACTCCTCTACCCTCCAGCTTGAATCTTCTATTCTCTCAGTTGTTTATGTTCTTTCCTATGTGTTCTACCCTCTCCTTCCTTCCTCCCCATCTGTGTCTCTTCGTTTGTGCGTTGTTTCCACTCTGACAGTCTGTGTGAGGAACATGGTAGGAGGGCGACTTGAAGTGCACTCTCATGTGAGTCAGCGAGGGGTGAGAGAAAAAAACCGAACTTACTCTCCTCACTTTGGAAGGAGGGGAGCAAGTAGCCAAGTCTTACCTATATATCCCCCCCATATCTCATTATATGTAACATTTTTACCCAGCATGCACCTGAATAGATTGCGGTACATGGAGGATATTACAGTGAAGCATCCTGCTGTAGGGTAGAAATCTAAGAAGGTAACAGAGTCGGAGGCTGTGTGTGGCTGAGTGGTGGGTAATGAGGTAAAAGTCCCTTCTAGGTAGAGGTTAGCAGTAGTTAGGAGGGCAGGTAAACATACTGACTGCACCACACTGGTGCCTGGCCTCAAGGCTGCTGTGACACTAGTAGAGGGGGAGAGCGGTGGTGTGGGTCGGAGGGGCGAGGAGTGCCGAAAAAGCAGGTCAAGAAGATGGATGAGGGGCCTTAAGGCAGTGTGAGGTAAACTAGAAGGCTGCATAGTCTCAGATTACAACAGTTACTGTAAAGGGTGGTATTTAGTCAGGGTTTTCCTTCGCTTACTATTAAAGCAACTGGTTCCTTCATTAAAACTGTAATCTGTGAATGTGAGATTTTCCAAAATAACCGGATTATTTCTTACAAACTGACATACAAACACGCCTTCCTATGTTTTAGATGTAGGACACCTGCTGGTATTTAAAAGCCTGAATGAAACGATCACTTTTCTTCTGACAGCATATAAAGCATTTTCACTTTAATGCAGGCACAAAAATGAAAAAGGAAAAAAAAAATCAACTCTGGAGCTCCAGAGCCAGGATGCAGTTTCGCAGTTGTTGTAGTTGCAATTTTCATTTTCCCACATATCTGCTCAAAAAATTCATTATGTTAATTAGCGTGTTTTAGAGCTGTTGTCAGATTATTTTTAAATGTAGAACCAAAGCAGCTGTTTCCCTACTGCTTCTGGTCTTTGTGCTAAACTAAGATTGTACAGACATGAGAGTGCTATTGATGTTAGCTTCCATCTCTGTTTTTTTTTTTAAATAAATAAATGTTAATGTATTCCTTTAATTGTCAATTGCTTAAAATTTTTAGTGCTGTGGTAAATTGATTTTATGATTTTCTTGTAACTTGAATGAATATGAAGTAGAATTTCTCTCTCTGATTTAATACACCACAGTTTAACAGCTCATTCGACTTTTGCTTGTGATTTTTATAGCATACTTCCACCTCTATAGCCAACACTGCAGGTTTCTCTTAATGATAAAAAAAGCATTTTGTAATAACAGTCTTACATATGTATTATTGACTCTAATGAGACCTTCATTACTATACGTTTTCAGTATGTTAACTGACTGCAGTGTGTTGCAGCTTCACATCACCAGTTTAATTGCTAAACAATGACATAATCATTTGGTTTCATGTGTCTGATATTTGAAAGTGCTAAAATTGGTCTTGAAATTGGATGTGCTGAAAATCTGACCTGTGCTTTTAGAGCACTTGTTCCTCTTCTGTGAAGTGTCTGTTCGCTGCTTTCACCTCTGTTTCCTCCCACCCGCTTCTGTGTGAAGGAGAGAGAGAGAGAGAGAGAGAGAGAGAGAGAGGGAGCGGAAAGAGGAGAAGCATCACGTGTACTTGTAGAACAACAGATTATTCATGTCCTGAGTGGACAGCTACATTTGGCTAATGCAACGCTGCTTTCTCTGCTGGCTGCAGTCAACCACCTCAGTGCCAGTGTAAGTGGACTGTAAATATTGACAGGGAGACAGCAAGACGCAAACAGCAACCTTGTCAGAGGGAGATGGAGGAGAGGGGATGATGAAGGCGTGGATAGAGAAAAAAGAAAGACAGAGTTCCTGCTTTCTCTCAAGGCAGATGAGTGTTCTTTGATGCACTGTGGCAGGGAACACGCTGTCTCCTCGGAGAGGGAGAGAGGGGCCTCACACACACACACACACACGCACACACACATAGAGCTTTGTAAAATGTCAAAACGCACACACACTAGAATACATTTACATGCACACATACTAAAAAAATCGAGCTATAGGAATGGATCTGTAAGGTACAAACCACTTGTTGCTGACGTTGTAGCAGGTTAAGAGCACTGTGCCTTATTTGAACATTGGTACCTGTTTTTGCATTTTACATTTTTGTCACCACAGGTGCAGAAACGTACCCAATGGAAACATGTAACGCTGGAAATTAATACTTTTTTAGCTAAACGATATTCTGTAGCGTCATATGGCAATAATTTCGTTAAATTTAGAGACAAAGATACATTTATTGTATATGATTAGCATTACTTGCAAATATGATTTAAAATGTATTAAAAGACCTAACAATTAGTTCACTTCTTTTCAGAAAAACAGTTCCCATCTTAATAAATCCCTTTTTAGCTCATTACAATCAAGGCATTGTTCTGCTAGAAGCATAAGGCTGTTCACCATTCATCATGACTGAGTGCAACAAAAGCAAAACTTCATTTCACTTAGGTTGAGTAGAAAGTACACTCAATATGCAAATTCTCAACGTGCATGCGGAGTTAGAGTCAATTAATCCAGTGTTTTAACACTTAAAGTGGAAGCACAGGCTTTGTGAGCTGCTCATTAACTGGTTTTAAATGCAAACCCCACAAAGCAGCTGAACACATCTATTCTGACAGTACCAACAGAGTTGTGGCATTTGTACTGTTGTCTCTTTTTCTTCCTGCCATTCATCACCACAGCATTAATAAATGTGTACTTTGAAGGTATAGTTTAGGTTTACTCAGTTGTAGTTGAATGAGGTACCAACAGTACGGACTGCTCTGTGTGCACCCCATGTGCTCACTCTCACTAACAACATGGCTCCCAGCAGGAACACAAGACAAACAGATTGTGGCCACTGAACTAAACGGTCCCCGAATAAAATCTGCATCTACTTAAGTTGATGATATCTTAAGAATGCTGCTTGTCAGCCTTTTCCTACTGAAAACCGAAGTTTGTGTCGCTCTGTAAACCACTCACTCCGTGTACCAAAGTCCACAGGGAATAATCAATGATTTTTACATCAAGTCACACAGGATTCCTTGATCCACTGCTGCCGCTATCAATATGTTTAATGTTATTTTGTGACTTCAATTTTCAGAATCCTTTGCTCTGATTAACCTAGTGACACAATTACCACAGCAGCAGTAACCAGCAGCTCCTGTGTTTCTGTGAGTTAAAAATACTGATTCTCCTTTATTAACCTCAATTTCCAGCCAGAAAAGGCTGTCTAACAGCGAGATGAAGTGGCAAACATATTCTTTAGAATATATAGACTTAAGCAGTTGTAGATTTTATTAGGTGAGCCTTTGGTTAAGTTCCTAAAACCTCTCTTTCCCTTGTTTTCTGCTCAAAGCAGGTTAGTGTTTCTTATGTGTCAGTGCCTCATTCAAAGCCTGAACTATTACTTTGAGTTTAAAGCATATATAAGGTAAAAATGTGGTCATGAAATATGTGTTTGTGAGGTTAATGCCTAATGCAAAATTAATGTTTCTTTCATAATTCTGTTTACATGGTACAGCGCATACTCCCATTATGACTCATGTCAACATAATATCTCCTGCTGCAATGATCCAAAACTCATAATCTTATTTAAACCTGTAGACCGAGTTCCTCCTAATTAGTGCTGTCAAATGAGACTTGCAAACGTATGTGTTATAAACACGACATGCTTGCTGTTTGTATAATAAAGTCAAAAGAACGCCATTGCTAGATGGCAGCAGCAACAGCACACCAGAAGGCTCCTCTGGTAATGTTAATGTGATGCAATCAATGAATACAGTAGATAAAAACAGACTAAAATGACAACAAATAAACCCACCATTGACCAAAACATGAACATGGTTCCACCATTTAAAAAAGAATAAAATAAAATAAACCATCAGCAAAAACACCAACAATATATTTCTACTTCCTTACTGTTGTGAATACAAAGTGTACAGGTATTTCAGTTCTCTCCTCCCCTAAACACGGTTAACACAAACCCATTTTCAGACACTCAATTTGGCATAAAATCAGAAAACTCTGATGTTTAAATCTGACACTGGTTTATTCCTAATCATATGATGCTGTTTGCATGGCAGCATCCACTTCAGCCTATTTATATCAGAATATTTTGTCTCTGTGTTTGCACAATTTCTGTTTATTTTGGCATGATAATACATGATTATGTGAGTCAGAAGATGATGGAAAACAACATTTAATCACATAATAGGAATTTAATCTCATTGCAATATAATGTAAGTTGTTTACTGTTAGCTCAGAGACAATTTCCCTGTAATTTTACATGTTTGCACATACCATCTGTATACTTACTTTACAATAATGGTTCATTTCCTACCCTTTCAAAATCAGCCAACATGATGAAGATTGTTTGATAGTCTATGAAGGTTGCAGGTTTTAGCAGCAGAGGTGGTAATACTGTAACAGTTATACATCTCATTCACACAGTCTCATTCATGCTTTGACGGCTTGTGATTTGGTTCTTTGGCATCAAGCATCATCAAATGTAGACGTTTTTGAGAAAGATTTGAATGACTATTACAACAGATCATTTTGTGCGAGCTGGTTCACTAGATTGCATCAGTTTTAACTAATTATATGCTATTGGGCAACTGGAAGCCACAATATATACAGAACGTCTGTGACAAAGTGAAGCAAAATTTAAAAAGGTTGAAGGTTGATGGAAAGTGTGTGTGCTAGAAAGCTCAGGTTTGGATCAGTTCACTTCTCCATGTTCACAGTAAGACTTAGCACTGGAGAGAACTGACTAAATCAATTTCTCTTCTTCAATGACATTATAGTGATGCACTTGTTTTGGCTGAGGCTATGGATGGAGCTACAGTATGTTCTTGTCAGACTGCTAGTGGACTTTAATGTATGACACTGACTCCAATAAGAATGGGCTCAGCCCCTTGGCTTGTGCAAGTGGACTGAACCATGTGGTGGAAAAATAAGTTACACTGTCCATGTCTGCAGGGTAATGTAACAATAAATCAATTCAGAAAAAGAATCAGCAATGAAACAGTCAAAGAACTAAATAAAATCAAAACTAGCAGTAGAGAGTTATCACAAGAGACTTCAAGAGAACCTGGCGGCCCTACATTAACCCAATCTAAGATATGCTAATAGTGTTAGGCCTAATTTAGAGGTATGCAAGCATGACATTATTGCAGGGTAATAATTGTACATCATTGTGCAGCCAATGATGGAGCTTTAGGAAGTTCTCACAAACCATAAACATCTGTGCTCGGGGCAGCCCTTGCGGCCCAGGGCTGCAGGCAATGGCCTACTTTTTCTAACTGTTGCAATGCTCCTAAAAATGTCTTGTTTAGCAGAACGACATTATAAACAGCTGCTGAGACCATAGTGTGGCATCAAAACACAACATGCTTGTTGTAGCTGATGCCCGTTACACATCTCTAATTTTTCCTCACCTTTTCTGAGTTAATTTAGGTTTTTTTAGTGGGGTGTAGCCAGGGGCGTGGATTGATTTTCTATTCACTGATCTGGGAAGACTGACACTTTTTTTTTAAGATTTTCAGTTCCCTATTGTTAGATTGCAGAATGGATAACCAGATGAAAACTTACCATCTGTTTTCATCTGGTTATCGTTGTCTTCCATCATGTGGTGTCTCCTGTTTGCCTGTGTGATCCCCTCATTGTCTGTGATTGACTCAACGAAACAAGCCAATATTTCCCATGTCTCAGGTGCCTCATTAAATGCATACAGTAAATGAAATGAATGGATGACACTGGAACATGACTAACCCCTGCTGGTGCTGAAATGACACGAGGGTGATAGCCTTTTGGCAATTGAATAGGAAAACCATGTTATGATCCTGTAATATTATTAAAACCATTTAATTAGCATTTCCATTATGATTTGCATAATAACAATGCAAATAAAGATGCGCTGTAATCATTCAACTTCACACTCAGTGAAGTTATTAATGAAGCTCAAAATTTCCATCCAGCCACACAACTCAAAGATGGGATGTAAATTTGCCGTTTAGTTTGTATTTTATTTAAATGAACCCATCTCACTAATTATGATTTTGTGTTCACTGATTTGCTGCGCCCCGCTCTTGTACCTGACTAAAAGTGCAAATGTATTTGCTGTCAGTAACGAATTTTGTACCTTAATTTTAAACTGAGATCTACATTTATCGCCTTAAGTACCATCCCTGTACTGTAGGCTACTTTTCTGACAAATGCACCTTCGGGTACAGAAATTATGCCACTGCTTCAGTGCCAGTGACATGAATTTAATCCTCATTTTATCCACTGTGGACATGAACAAGGTTGAGCTCAGGAAGCCCAGTAGATTAGAGATGACCAACATCCCTGATCTGCTGAAACTCATAAAAACCATAGCAACAGCATCACATACACAAACAAAATATATTAAGTCAGACTTTCCTCCAGTCATATTGACAGAGGCTGTATTCTCAGACACACTGAACTGGTCTTGTTCTCCAATTGAGCACAATCAATGTGATGTGATTTGTTTATTGTTGAAATGAATTGTAATGGCACCATGAGTGCAGTGATGACGGTGGGGAGTGTGGTAGTGGGTGTAGCGGATATTCAACTGCCATAAAATGAATGTTGGAGGTAGCTGCAGCTCTCAACATTGTGGCACTCACATTGATTGTGAATAATTTAAGGGTTTGTGTGTGTGTGTGTGTGTGTGTGTGTGTTCAGGTCTGCAGCTCATATACAGTATATTCCCCCTCACTCTGTGGTCTTGAATTTTAAATTTTTCCTATCTTCATTTTCTATCATTGGTCTTCTCTTTTTGTGGCTTATTTCACTCTCTCCTTCGCTCACCTGTTTTTCCCCTAATTCCATCCTGTGCAATTATCTTTGCTCTTGATTATTGGGTTACTGTATTATAGCTCAACCTGAATGAATGTGTCAATAGATGCATTGTGTGTTACCAAGTTAACCTCTGAAACTAAAGGCTTGGATTTCTCTTTCCTCTGAGTGAGCAATGAGATTACACGTACTGTTCTTTATCTTAATCTCTTTCAGTGACCATCAATTCATTCTGTCCTAATCTCATCTCCTGGCACTCCGCTGTGACCATGGTAGCCTTGTGTTTTGTTTTTTTTTTGTTTTTTTTTTCATGCTGCATGGGCGTTACTGTAGCCCGTGTCTGAGTTGAAAAGACTCAAATTTCATCTGAAACTAGTTTGTCCTGTCTGCACTAACAACAACCACTTCTGAATTTCAAGTTTCCAACAAGTACTGATTTTCTAGTGTTAAAAAAGAATATTAAATGAAGTAATGTTTATTCCTTCACATGTTGGTGAGGTGATCAAACTCTGTGGATTTCTCAATTTACCCCCCCCCCCCCCACCTCAATTTCCCCCCCCCCCCCCCCACCCCCCCCGGCCAAAAATATATAGATGACATAGCAAAAATTCTCAATCCAACACTATCATATGGTCAAAGTGAACGGCAATCCTCAGGCTTCTATTGGTTCATTTACTTTTAAAAAGACAAGTTAACTTATGAAGAATGAATGTAATTTCCTGCTACAGTACTTTAAAAATTTTATTTATTTGCCGGTGACCTTCAAATATCTTAAGCTTAAGGACAATGACATGGATATACCTGAATGTTTTTCCCTTTGGGAAAGCTGTGGACCTCTGATTTTATGATAGGTTAATGGGCATTCAGTTAAAATTCATGTATGTGTGTGCAGATTTGTGTGTGTGTGTGTGGACAGTTTTGCTGAAGAGGTCAGAAAGGGTAATAAAAACAGGCTTATCTCAACTCATTAGGCACCGGAGATAAGAGATGCAGCAGAAGACTCGCAGATTTGTGCTGTTACATTACCGGGCCAGACAAGCAAATTCCAAATTACACTGGCAATGGAGCGGGATGACAGGAAATATGATGGGTAGTGATGGGGTGGAAGTGGGGGGGGGGGGGGGGGGGGGGGGGGGGGGGGGGGGGTGGCAAAGGTAAATGCGGCAAAAGCTTGTCCTGTAAGGGCGAAGCAGAGGATAGGCCAGCATGTTAAACTTAATCCCTTCAGGGAGAGGAGGCAACACACAGGAAGAGAGAACAAGGGATTGAGTGGAAAAGAAAGGGATGTGAGATCTTTGTCTTCCCCATCTCCTTCATCCTCTCAGTGTGTGATCAGCCAGTTGCAGGCATCAGGCGGGAAATCCCTCTGTACTTATCTGAAACATCCTCCTAATCACAGCCTTCATCGACAGAAACTTGGCTCCTCCTGCTTCCCTTCACCCTCATTCCCTTTTCTCATTCCTCTCCTCACCTCCTTCCTTCTCCAATGTCAACCCCCCCCCCCCCCAACTTTACTCTTTTGGAACCTGTCGTCTTTCCTCCACTTGTTTCTCACTAAATCCTCTTTCGCCGAGTACCCTCTCATCATTTCAGCTTTCGTGGCAGTGACTCATATCCACCAAGTTGTTGAGCCGCCTCCTGAAATTTCCTTTCTCTTCTGAAAGTATTTTGAGACAGAAATGAAGAGCCGCTGGCTGCAGAATTTCAGCCCCACATCCTGAGATTCTGGTGGTAATTTTAACTTGCTGCAGTTGGTCTGTGGTCATTTCAGACAGTTCCAGTCAACCATCCAGCCTTATCTCCTCTCCTGCCTTCACTCCCACTCCATCCTCCCCCTCGTCCCCGTGTGCCTCGTGGGAGTGTGGTGGCCTATGGTTGACTGGCTGGAGTGCAGGCATGGGTGTGCTATGAAGGGCTCACATATAGGACGGTGTACATGTGAATTTGACCGGATGGTCCATGCATTGATCTGTTTGCAAGAATGGAGTTGACCTTTAACTGAGTTTCAAGAGTGGGGCATTTTATTCACAGTAAAGCAAAAATCAACACGTATGAACCACTCTCATCCTCTGTGTTTCCTTCCACAGAAATAGAAGTGATGGTGTTCTTATGTTGGCTTGTCTCGTGTCTCCTCTAATAAAAAAAACAAAAAAAAAACATGTACACAGACATCTCTGTGTGCCTGTGAAAGGGAAGGCAGCAGGGCAAAGGGCACGCTGCACACAAGCAGGTTTGTGTAAATATGTCAATCTGAGTGATGACCGTAAAGCACAGGATACCAACCACCTCTAGAATCAATGTTTTGTGCGTGTGTGCATGTTGGTGTGTATTTTGTTTTTTTGCATGAATGTGTCGTGTGGATGTTCTCTCCCTACTGTATGTGGATAAATACCTCTCTGGTGGTGTGTCCTTGGCAAGAAGCAGCAGGGACTTTAGACAGGCCGAGCAGATGCACTGTTCACATTGACAAGACACAATCACTCTCTCTCTCTCTCTTTTTCTGTCTCTGTCTGACTAGGATATTTCATTAGCACAAGACATGGCTGGTGGCCAGAGTCAACAGCGAGGGCATGTTCTCAAGTCAAGTCATTCACACACAAGCACCGCACATTAATCCTCTCAACTGGCCCTTTTTTTCCCCTGTAGCTCTTTTCCTCTCTATCAGAAGTTATCTTTGAAGAAGAGCAGCTTTAGCTGAACCTGCTGAGTGAAAATGGCACTGGTTTGATAATGAATGTCTGTGAGATAAGGAAGTGGGTGGACTCTGCGGTGTCTTAAAACAACCCTGAGACCAAACATGGAGGAGGGGGATGGCGTGATGGTAAACAGACATGGCAGTGGAATGAGGAAGCAGTAACACAAGACACTGAGAAAGACAAGGCAGGTATCAGGTTTAGAATGAAACTCAGTGCTTTGGTGTTAAAGTGACACAGTGCCTCCATGTGGCAACTGGATCATAGTACACCAAGTTGATTTTATGTGGTTTAATGTGATGTGTTTAAAGCCAAATTTCACTTTCAGTCATTGGAATTCTAATAAAGACTTGAATGCCAGCAAGTAAATCTCATCATATCCACTCTGAGGGCTTGTGTATTGTATGAGATTTAATGAAGGCTCCCCTGCCTTTTATTTCGCTCTTTTTCTATGTAAATAACCTCCAATGAAATGGGAAATGAATAACACTCCCACTGCTGAACCATTATGACTCAGAAAATGTTCTATTATTTCCTTGACAGTCCTCAGAAAATCCAACAGATTATTTAGTGTTGTTTTAAAACTCATCACATGAACCTTAATCCCCTGGTTTGACAGATTCACACTGTTGCTTGAATAGTCGGTTTTAAATTCTTGTGGCTTGAATTTCCTCAGTGTAGCTGCTTTTTCTTATCTCTTTCATTAGATGTTTTCAGACCTGCTTTGCTGTAAAAGACATTTAATTGTTGTTGTTGATTCTGATTAAAACAGACGTGACAAAATTGTACCCCAGCTCATACTTTAAAGCTGCAGTAGGTAGGAATAGCCCTGAAACTGATTCTCTTTTAGACTCTTTCCCTTTGTTGAGGTTGTGATGTGTATAGGCAGTTGGCCGTAAAGGCAGATCACTTGATTTGCTTTGAAAGGTTGTTATGGAGCTTGTGATCAATAAGACTACAATCTTACATCAACAAAACTGTATATTTGATCACAATTTTACTCTGCTACTGTAAAAGTAAAACAAAAAACAAAAACAATAGAGGCTATTCTATGTGAATTTAATTCAAAATTAATTTTGTTCCTTGAGGTTTTAGTACAGCTTATCTCGCTAACAATGAAAAACTAAAATCCTTAAAGTCTTCAGATACTCTAAAATATTAGTGTTTGAGTTGAATCTTTTAGAATGAAATGCATGGCATATAAATAAAACATATAGTTTACTTTGTGTCATATGGTGGCAATTTGTGCCCCTACAGAAGCAGAAAACTACTTCAGATGCAATGAGGACACCACATGTTGTTTCTGAATATAAGTTTTTGCACAAAGGGGAAAAACAATGGAAAAGCTATTCGTACCCCACAGAATAAATACCATTAACATAATCTTCACCCCATTAAAGTTTTTTCTTTATATTATATTCAGTCCTTCAGTTCTTTAAAGTAGTTAGAAGTTGACTTTGCCGAAGAAGAAGATGCCATTGCTGTGTTCCTTGTCTTTCATTTCACCTTACTGTGTTGTATTTCATCCTCCCATATTTCAGAGAAAATACAGCAACCCTTCATATAACATGAATAAATGATGCTTTCAAAGTGATTGTGTCGATGACATAGAGAAACCTACGAATGCAGGTTTTATACATGAGCAAAATAACAATAAGAGAGAGAAAGAAAGAGGAATGCCAAAGCTTGTGTGGGGTCAGCAGTAAGACATGAGTATTAATGAGCGGTCAGAAAAAGAAAGAAAATTATTTTAGATATTCAAAGTAGTCTATTGTTAGAGGAAAACTATAATTAGGGGACTAACAACAGTCAGTCATGACCCTTCCAATTACCAGGACCAGGGTTTGTTCTCATCAAATGAGCCTCAGATCCTCTCTGCCCTCTTCCACCCCCTTATTAGCATAATCCCCTGGGAATAAGGGGGGGATAATGAGCTGGGTTGCACTTTTAGTAAACACACAGTGCATGTGTGCGTGTGTGCGTGTGTGTGTGTTTGTGTGAGACAGAGCCTGCTGCTTCATGTTAAGTGTGGTTATGGTTCATTAGTGGATCCTCTGCATGATTCCTCTGGTTCATCCTAATTAGCCATGCGACTCCACACACTTATTTCTCGTGCTGATCGTTTTTCATTATGCACTAAGGCCACACTTAATCATACGACTTACAGTGGTTCTCAGCATTGGAGGCAGGACTCCTTTAAGTAGCTACAAAATAAACAAGTCCTCAGAGGACGATTGTCAAACTGGGAGGATGATACAGTAAAACATGATTTAATCATTTTCTTTTCTGCCTTCCATTTAGTTTTTAGCTTGGATATGTACACAGGGTTCATTTCCTTTGCTATTTCAAACGTTTTCAGACACACTGGTCAGTCATCTTCAGTTTGCATCATTAAAGAATAATCTTAAAGATGTAGATCGATGTCTCTCTGACCTGGTTACTGGTTCTAAGGAAGTTGCCAGACACTGGTTGAAAGCTCCAGGAAGTTCTTGCTGTTAGCTGTCAGACTGTTTCTTTGCTAATTGTTATGGATGGGTATAAACTAGACATGTAATGTCCTTTATTTGCCCCCTGTCCATCACAAATTCCTATTCTCAAACAATTTTGTTAATTCTTGCATTTTTAACATTAATTGTTACATTTAAATGATCTGAATTGCTACATACAGCTCGCTGGCATTTTATTTTTTGGGGGCTGATGTGGCAAAAAAAACTACAAGTTTAAATACAAATGAACAAAAAATAAATAACTCTGAACCGAGCAAAGAGTTCCTGTCTCTCATCTAATCGATGTTCTCTCTCTTTCCTCCTCAGACACTCGTCTGCCAGAGAAGGGCGCTACTACAGGCAGCATCATCGGAGCCATCATTGGAGTCATCCTCCTGTTGGCCATCATTGGAACAGCCATCGCCATGTACAAGAAACATCGCAACCAAAAGCTCAGTGGAGAGTGAGTAAAGGTTTGGCAGTATAACCTGCCTCTCAGCCAGCGTCTGCCGGGATTAGCTCCAGTCCCCCCCCCCCGTCCTTAAAGGATAAGTGGTATGGATGGATGGATGGATAAACAGATGAAGTGAAGAAAGTGACAGAGTGATGGTTGATTAAGCGTGAGGCAAATAAAAAACATAAAGTACGTAATTGTGATTCATGATATCGTTGCCCTGACTGTAAACATCTGGGCAACAATATCAGTTTCGATTGATTTTGATTTATTGGCTTAGTTGACAGTGATAATACACATTAACAAACATTACTGGAAATGTGCCAGGATTAGCCAATAGGCTATTTTTCATCTGTAGTCCCAGAGTTCAGCGCACACAAAGTATTTTTTCTTGCTGACAGACCTGATTACCAATGAGCTGTTACTTTAAATGAGATTTAAAAAAAAACGGTATGTGTCTAGTTCTCTGTTGCTGTTAGCTGGGATGGAATTCCACTCTTGTGCTTACATTTTAATGAGGCCAAAAAATGTGTAGTTGCTTCACAGATATATGATGTGTATGTTTTCACGAACATTTTAACATGAAAAATAAGAATCTTAAATAAGTTTATTATTTTACTGTACATCATGAGGTCTTGGAATGATGGGAAAGATGCAGGCTCCCCCTTGTGGCATTTAAAAGTTAAAGTTAAAAATTACTTGCAATGTATGTTGCCAAACTAGGCAGAATTTTAAAGTCACCCCCATAAAATATAATCCAGCCTCAATTCTTCTTAGACTAGAAATTCTCTACAATTAAACTATTGTGAGGTTCTTTTGTTTAATCCCAATAACATTTATATCATCCCGTTCCTATTCTGAATGACTACAGTGTGTAATTATTTTCCCTTCATGGCTGCATCTTTGTCGTGTGTGCTTGTTACACTCTGACCTAGTATGCATCATGCCTTATAGCCCAATACTCTTGCATGATTCACTGAACATGTGGTAGCTGTGTTCATTTGTTTTTGTGTTTCAGGGGTCCACCTAAGTACAAGCCTCCTCCCCCTAAAAAGACCAACAACATCAATAACGGAGTGAGTCACCATCGATGAATCCCTGTACATTAGACTTATTTCCACTCTTGTAAATAGTAATGTTATTACTGACTAATGTATATATCCATATTCTCAGCAGGGAACCCAAAGTTATGCCACAGTGGCTGACAACAGACCTTTGCAGAGCCAGTACAACACTTCCCAGTCTTCTGAGCAAGAGCACATGTTGAATGCAGAGGTGATATTTTTAAAAGCAAACCTAAGATCATCATTTTTAAAGCCTGGCTTTTGAATCTTTTATTCTGTTTTACTATGAGACACATTGTTCTATTTTATCCACATTTTCACTCTGCTTATAATTGGAGTTCTATTGATTTTTTTTTTTAAATCAAATTAACCATTGTAGTTTATGCTTTTGAATCTGACGCTTAACTGAAAGTTTATTAACTTTATTATTTTCATCTATTGCATGTAAATTCATGTTCAGTTTGTTAATTTCATTGGTGCAGCCTCTTAATTTATTTGTTTATTATTGCCCCCCCCCCCCACTCCTCCTCAGTCTCATACACACACAAACACACACTGGTTGCCATGACTTCAGAGGACATTGTATTGACTTACATTAATTACCTGGAGACTTATTCATAAATAACCTTAACCATAATTACTAGTGCCCTAACCCTGACTCTGACCTTAACCTTAACCTAACCTCAGTCTAACTTTAAAACATGTCTTCACCTAAAATGTAGTAATTTACCTTATGGGTACTTGATTTTTGTCCCCATAATGTGACTGTGTAAACAGATTTAGGTCCCCACAACAGACCACAAACACACACACACACACACACACACACACACACTATACTGTTTATATGTATATATATATATATATATACATATAAACAGTTTATATATATATATATATATATATATATGTATATATGTATACATATATATATGTATATATATGTGTATATACATATATATATGTATATATGTATACATATATATATGTATATATATGTGTATATATATATGTATATACACATCCTGCTTGATGTGTATATACATATAATGTGTAATGGATCAAGCTGCTTTATCCTGCTTGATCCATTATTGGTTCTGTTTTAATGTGACGTGTCATAAAACCACAGATGTTTTTTTTCTAAAGGGAACAGAAACATCTTAGCTTAATGTAACACTGATTAAATACACAGTTGAATAATGAAAAGATAATGAGGTGTTTTATTAATACTTAGCTTGTTGCAAATTTTACTTGATTTTATTCTGCCTTTCATTCAGCTCCAATCTCATCATCACTTGAGTTTCTCAGTGGTCAGGTTTTTCAGACTCAATTTGTATTTGGCAGATTTGAAGTCTGGAGAAACTCAAGATTGGATTTTCGTAAAACGTTGGTTAATGGTGTGCCTCACTGTGCCGTTGTTGCACTGCTCCAAATCCACTGATTAGCCTGAGAAGCACATCACATCACTTTACCAGAGCCAGAAACTTAAGAGAATGATGCTGATTGCCACTTGGATTTTGGCTTTTTTTTCAAAATTATACCCTCCAAGCCAAGAGTGGAAATGGCAGCCATTAATTACACACTAATTTAAATTCCTAACAGTTAAGTTATTTTTCTCTAGTTGGTGGTCTACACTTTGTTCCTTAGTAGTTTATTTGCTGAAAATGACAAAATGACAATGAAATTGAAACACTGGCAGTCAGTTTGTTTTAGGGCTGCAACTAATGATTATTTTTTTTTATAATCGATTAATCTGTCGATTATTTTCATGATTAATCGAGTACTTGTTTGGAACATAAAATGTAAGAAAAATGTTTATATGTATTTCCCAAACCTGTAAAATTATGATGTTCTTCAATGTCTTGTTTTGACCACAAACCAAATTTATTCAGTTTTAATTATTTCTTTGTTAAATGGAGCAAAGAAACCCAAAAAAGTACATTTGAGAAGCATTTGAAAAATCATAGAGCTTCTTTTAATTATTAAAAAAAGAAAACACTCAAACAGATTAACTATCAAATTGATGACAGCAATTTAGTAGTTGATTAATAATTAGTGGTGTAGTTGTTACAGCTCTAGCTTGTTTAAATGTTTAATTGCTTTAGAATAAATATTATTTTCCTAGCCTTAGAATTTGTATGTGCTTTAGGCAAGGGTCTTGCTTTATAGAGACCACCATCTTGTGCCACCATGAAGCACAGCAGCCCACACAGACCAACATTTTGCACTTTAAAGAAGCTGCTTCTTATGCAAATGAAGAAAAATGGTCCACCCACATAGAACCGATTCATAAGCCAATGGAGGAGGAAACGACAAGAGGAGTGGAGGTTGTCGTGAAAGTGCTTTTACATCCTTTGTGCTATGTGAAGGCCACCATAGTTCAATTATGTCTTTGGGAAAGGGAGGGATGAGTGGAGGAGCACGCTACAGTCTCATCATTCGATGCCCCTAACTGTTACACACTGGACCTTTTAAATGAGCTCTGCTCAGAACCGGTCCATGTTTGACCTTCATCATCCTCTTACCCTTTTGTTTGTTGTCGTTTTAGCACCGGAATGTCTACCCCGATGAGGAGGAGGAGAGGGAGCATTATTACTCTGCTGCTCCCTCTGGCTGGGATGATCCTCAAGACAGTGAGGTCCTGCCTCCCTACATGCGCTCAGACAGTGATGCCCAGGACCATTACCGAGGCCCCACCATCGATCGCGGGGACAGCTTCGTGTCACCAGCCATGTTTGTGTGAGGGGGTTGGTGTGAGAAGCCACAGAAGACACTGACTGGTGTAAATATGGATGAATGTATGAGTGAATGATGGAATGAGTGCTCGTTTCTCAGAGACAACATTTGAATGTGAACATTAAGTATGAACTGCAGGATGGGGATTTGCATTTTATGTTTCAGAATATTTATCTGTGATCTGATTATCAAAAGATTTAATGTGGCACGGTTGCGTGTCGCTCTTCTGTGATTCTGACCATTTAAAAATCTTGAGATCAGATTGAGCCAGCAAGATACAAAATGTCATTATCAGCAAAGTTGTGGAATATAGCTGTAGAAATATAATAAAATTATAGACAATATTGTTTTACTTACATTTTTAAGCATGTTGTTATCTTGCAAAGGCATGAAACAGTTGTAAGTGTAGTGAACAGCAAACATCGCTGCATTGTTAAAAGTGGAGCTGTCACACACATTATGGGTCGGTTAACAAAGCACAATATTCATGATACCTCTTGTCTTCTTATGATACTTGTCTGCTTTTGTTGGTTTCCAAACCCAGAGAGCGTGAAGTCAATGTAGAGCAGATGCACGTGGAGAAGCTTTTAAAGCTTTTAGCTCCGGTACATCGGGCAGCGTGAGGACGAGACTCCCAGACGATACAATAACAAAGCTGTAAACTGCTGTGAATGGGAGTGAACCACTGGGTCAAAACTATATTTATGTTAATGTTTGTATTTTATTTCTCTTTGTGATTTCTGCATCTGGCCACTGCAGCACAGCAGCAAACAAAATAAGACTTTTTGTTTTGGTTTTGGCCTGTTGCTTCTCAGCTGTAAAATGTCTTGTATCCATCCATCCTTAAAGTCGTAACTCCAACAGTGGGATGGGATATATCTGTTACTTCAGAAATACTTATTATTCGCTTGACAATAATGTGTTCATAGGGATTAGGATAAAACTGGATTTAGCCCATAAAACCTGTAGTAATTAATCTCAGGATTAGATCTGTCCTAATGGAGCTCACACTGGGGATGATGTTACTCAGTCACTGTTGGTGAACTGTCTAGTCTGTCATTAACAGGTCAGGGATACTTAGTCACATTTTTTTTCTCCTACTTCATAAACTTAAAGATGTGTGCATGTGAGTTTGTGCCAACCAGGTGTGTCTGTTTTATCAAATTTTGAGAAAAATGATATCTCTTTTAACGAATGATGTTGGTTCAAATTAGTTTTAATCTTTATTGATTTTATTTTCATAGCGCTCATGACAGTTGTTGATTCAATAAACGTTGTAACTGTGATCCTCATAGAATCAATTAATGTGAGTTTGTCATTTCACATTTTTCACCTCTGTTGTAACTCCAACGTTTCACCACATGGTTGCAGTATGGACTGAAAATATCTGAGCATTCAGCACCTGATCACTCTCATCTTCTAATGACTAGTGCAGAAAATAACTTAATAGTTTATTTAAAATGCAATAAAATGAATGACTTGGATACTGTTGAATATTGTTAATAATTTTCTATCGAAAAAAAAAAAAACAGCATAGTCTAATTGCAGTCAGACTGCATCTGCAGTGCCCACATATGTCCAGGTGGGGGCTCTAGATTTGAAAGGGTGAAACAGCTGGAGGCTGATTCAGGGGCAGGCAGCTGTTCTCTGCTTCCACTTTTTTTTTTTTTGCCTGAGTCATCTCTTTCTATCTTAAGCTGCATTCCCTCCAATCACAGTCCACGAAGAAGTCTAACAAGAGGAAGACCTTTTTTAGATCAGTGTGATTCATTCCCAGCAGTGGTGAGACTGCGCCAAACAGATGCAGAATATACAGATTACATACATCACCTCATTGCACCACTGACTATAAACGATAAACCACTTGTTTCTTGCAGCTTATTCTTATTCATTTCTATGTGGTGCAGCAGTGCCCTGACTGAACCTGGTGCAGATTAGCCTGTGCTACTGCAGATTAAGCTGAGGCCTGAATATCTGACTGTGCATTCGGTTCCCTTCCTTTATTCTCATCACCCAGGTCCACAGTGATTTTAACAGCTACTGAAGGTTTTATTAGTTTATTTGTCACATATTGAAGTTTGGCTCACTCTGATAAAACAAAGAAAACTCCCACTGCTCTAACAGTATTTTGTAGCTCTGATTTGTCCATTATTTTCAATATGCCATACCAGTAGTCGTGGGAGTCCTTTCTCTGTTCATAGACTTTTCCATCAAAGAAATACCAAACCAAACTCAACCCCAGTCTTATCTCTGGTCTTGTCTGAAGCCTTAATAGCCAAAGAATGAGCTCTCTTTGGAAGCAGATCTGGATTGTCACCTTCACCTGGATGCCATCAACTATTTTCCTGTCACTAAGGAGTAGCTCATCTCACTTAGTTTATTGTTGAGGTCAAGTGGAGTGACTATTCGTAGTACACTGTACAGCCTGAACTCCTTTCATAAAACACAGAAGTAATAGCGGTGGAGTGTTCCAGTTGACTTTAGGACCAGAACTAACAGTTATTTTCATAATCGATTATTTTTCTTTATTAGTCGAGTACTCGTTTGGTCCATGAAATGTCAGAATTTGTTGAAATGTTGATCGGTGTTTACCAAACCTGGAAATGATGATGTTCTTGAATGTCTTGTTTTTGGCCACAGAACAAAATGATTCATTTTTAGTGATTTCTTTGTTATATGAAGCAAAGGAACCAGAAAATATTCACATTCAAGAAGCTGAAAAACCCACAAAAAGTGTGTTTTAATTATTGAAAAAACACTCAAACCGATTAATGGATTATCAAAAATATTGACGGTCAATTTTGTAATTGTTTAATAAATGAATAATCATTGCAGACCTAATTGGCTTCTCTCATTAACACTGTAAATAACCCCATTTAAATGCACAATATATTTATATGTTGGGTCTGACATTTCTTGTAGTACTAATAGCTTTTGGTGATTTTTGTTGTTGATGTAATTCTGTCTGTTTGGTCTTTATGAACAGAAACAATCTAACAGTATTGGTATGCTGTCCTTCACCTGATAATTGGATCTGTCAAGCAAAACTATCAGACCTGACTAAGTTAGCATCTGTGTATACAGCTGTAGCACAGGGGGAGGGGTTATTTGAGAAGGAGAATTCATTTCTGCAACTATTTGTGGCTGCAAAGTTGTTGATCCCTCCATCTGTCCTGACATTCAACTTCCTGCGTGCAGCGTGGGAATGTCACTTGGTGACACCACATCTAAAAACCACTGTAAGGAGACAAACGCAGAGAGTCGTGTGGAGCTGACAGGCTTAATCAGCACTGTGTGACCTCAGTTGACAAATGTAACGGACATTTGTTTGTATTTAAAAGTTACTCACGTTTTAACACACAGAGAGGAAGTGTGACATCACGCTCTGCTCGGGACTCTACTACTCTAATACATACAGTATTTAGTTCATATCTGTTTCCTGACATCTTGTGAGGCAGAGTGTTGCATATTGCACTTTTAGATGATCTGTGAACACGACTATTTTAGTTGCAGCTGTAATGTACATTAAGGTCTTTACTGCGGAAACATTAGATCAATATATATATGATCTGGGAATTGAGTTGACATTACTTTCTTTCAAATGGCTGTGTATTGATTGAAGGAATGTTAGACTCGTATGGTGGGAATGTGCAGTTTGTTAGTGGAGCACTCAATGTAGAGATAGACAAAGTGGAGACATGGAAATTCAATATGTGTGTTTTGTTGTCCGTGTTTCTGAGGAGTGGAATATGACAGAAAAACACAGACTGTGTTTCTTTTCCCAGTAAGTAGCAGTGGTTGACTAGCAGGTGCAATTGTGGCATTACAGGATTAACTGTCTTCGTGAATTGGCAGCCAGGTAATGAGTGAGGGAGAAGGCAGAGAATAAACCTCTCATGCCTCCACTGCTGCTAAGCTGGTTAAAAATAGAGGCAGAAGAGTAGGGATTGAGAGAATCGGGATGGAGAGAAAAGATGGGGGATGGAGGAAACGACTAATTTGACTCTGAGCAAAGTAGACAAGCAGGGATTTACCGGGTGACCTTGACTGCCATGTGTGGCAACCTGTGAAAGACACACAGAGAAACAGTCAGCATGTATTGACAGTGATTGTTGCTGATTTCTGAACAACCTGACCTGATGGACACTCTCTGCCTATGCTCATCATGTGTATGACAGTGATGAGCATGTTAGGCTGTATGCTGTTGACTTGGTTGGTGAGTAATTACACGCACGCACGCACACACGCACACACGTTTGTGCAGCTTACCTTTTACGGACTCACACTGACTTCACTTCGCTTGCACAGCTTAAACCAAGCGTTATCCTTAACTTCAACCATCACAACAATTCAAACATTTGCCCTAAACTTAACCAGTTTCTCTGAAATTAGGTTCTGCCTCATTAGGACCAGGTTTTGGTCTTCATGAGGACTACTGGTCCTGACAAGGTCAGTGTTTATGCCAGAAAATGTCTCAATGAGGTAACAAATTCAAGAACACACACACAGGATACACATACTTTAAATGCAGGCCTGTTTAAAGCCTGACAAGGTTGAAACCTTGAATGCTCTTGAATATCTATTTTAGGGGCTGGAAATAAAAATAGATTAAAGCAAACTGATATTTAAGCAGCGATTTGACAAAGTTAAATCACCTGCATCTTTATTTATCTATTAGAGGATGAAGTGAAGAAATGACTGGCTTCATGTGTCAATAGATTTTCTAGTGCTAATATTATAAAGCGGAGACGTGGTTTTTCAGTAGACTACAGCTGTCGCTTTGTGTTTCCACGGCAACTTCTGTTTACCTCCACATTTCTCTTTAAAGCCTTGCTTTAATAGTTTGTTTGTTTTATTTTAATTCTTGTTTTCCATCATCTCTCCATGTACCTAACTGTGTAAACACCAGACCAGAAGGACAAGCTGTGTGAGAGGACACCAAGAGGACGAGGGAGGCACCAACACTACAAACACTGGCACCGTGGTGAGTGACACTGTCGAGACGCCCTCGCAGCAGGGAAGGCATGCGAGTCTGGAGAGGAATGGAAAAAGGGAGAAACTGATAGAGCCTGTGAAGCAGATAAGCAGAACCAGGCTATGAGGTAGAGAGAGACAGACAGAGAGAGAGAGAGAGAGAGAGATTGGGATTAAAGTGGAGCTAAAGGTGGAGGGCAGACAAGACCAGCACACAAGTGAGTGGCCACAGCAGTTCACTTCCAATTTGAACTGTATGTTTTACAATGTTGCTTTGGAAACTGGTTTACATGGATTGGTTAGTAACACACAAGCATGTTATTCATTCATTCACTGTCTACTGCTTTATCCTCCACATGAGGGTCGTTGGGAGCCGCTGTCTGACCCCCAAATATTTATAAAAACAGAAAAAATAAATAAATAAAATCCCTGCATTAGTGTACAGACCCTTATATTAGCTTCAAATTATTATCTGGAGCTGCTTTTTTTACCCCCAACACTGAGATCTCCAGATTATGTCCAGTAGAAATGATGAAAATATGTGGAAAATCCTGATCTCTTCATTTTAAGGAAAGTTTGTAAGTTCAACCAAAATCTCCATCAACATTTAATGAGCTCTTCTCTTGTCAAAGCAGTTCATTGTGTTCTACATAATCCTGCTGACTATTAAACAAAAATCACTGGAAAACACCATTAATTCTAATCATATTTTCCAGATTAAGAACAAAGTACTCTCCCGATAAAGGACGTTAATAACAAATCACTATTAAAAACATGAAAAGAAATCGGGCTGCACATACTGAGACAGATATTTGGTCAAAATGTGTGTGAGTAAATAATCACATGAATAGAAAACAATAATGTGCAAATATACAAGATATTGAAGTCAATTCACTCTTTATTAAACACTCATAAGCAGGTCCATAGCAGATACAAATAAATACATTACAATGATAGATGGAATAATATAGCACATGATTAATCAAATTCAAACTAGTTACAGGTTATCTCGTTAGTTTTGTCTAAACCTGGATGAGGAACAGAAGCAGATGGTTAAAATCTGTATGATGCTGTTTTCACAATCATCCAGGTGAGTCAAAAAAGAAACTCTAAAGTGCCACACATGAAGGGATACTCTCATAAAAAGAAATTAAAAGTCAATGTGTAAGTGAACTCTCCAAAAAGGTGTAAAAAAATGTGGAAGTTGATACAAAACCCAGGACAATTGTATTAAAACAAGAGCAATAATAATAAAATTCAAGCAGAAGTGGGATTAAGTGTGGGCTGTTTTTATAAGCAATTATAAAACTGCAGTGAAGTCAGCTAATCTCACTTAATGTGTGTATGGAGTATTAAAAAAAAAATCTCTGACAAGTTTATATTTTTAACATATTTTTGAGGCGGCCATCTTAAACGACACCAGGACGCAGCTGTCATCATCTCACACACAGCACATTTGTAACTGTGTGCGACAGCAGAAACAAACAAAAGCAAACCAAAAACAGTAAAGCACACTATGACCAAAGCAAACACCCAGAACAAACTGTGTCGTCCAGCTGATAATGTTTTGATAATGTTTTGACAGGGATATTCAATATAACAGCACTTTGCTCTCGGCGTGCTTTTAGGACGGAACAGCACTGACAAACAGCAAACACGGTGACACTGTGGTTTGTGTTGTTCAGTAATAATGATGTAATTCAAAATGTCAAATCACTGCATTTGTGAGAGGAGTCGTTGTTTTAAAACAGTTGCTACGGTCCCATTTTGAAACTTGGTATTACACGGCGACTATGCACAAACATACAGTACATAGAACTGTCCCACCTTCTGTTTTATTTTCTACAAATGTTAAACCTATTTGATTAGTTTTCATGTCATGATGTGAGGGGAAGTCATGTAAAACATGATAAACTGTAACTGTACATGTGTAGTTATGCAAATTTATTAACGTGCACAAGAGGGGGAGCGTTAAATATCTGTTAATGTTCACTTGCTTCTCTGTCTGGGAGTAAATTATCCACACTAACATAATACTTGCTTCAGTCTTCTCCGTGCTTGCATTCCTTTATATCTTACTACATCTCCACTGCAGACCCTCGGCCAAAACACCGAACCAAAACATAATCAGAATGTGCAGATTCACAAATGTGTGAATATACTGACTGCACCGATGTCATTTTCTTAATCTCTGATGACAAATCATGGCTTAATGCACCAAATTAGACATGTATATTTCTCACTGATCAGCAAAGAAAATGTCAATAACATAACAGCAAGACTAATATTATTTTCTTGGGATATAGACTAATTTGTCAAATAATTTTCTCATCTTTCTGTTTTTTCCTTACTTTCCTTATTTGTTCTGTTTATTACCTCTCTTTTTTAAACTGCTGACTCAAGGAGGCTTCACAAAAATACCTTACTGTACTGTAACTGTGTAAAAGAGCAAATTAAAATCTTGATATCTGGCCACATTTCAAGCAAACTAAATGGGTGTAATATCCTAGACTAATATCAAAGATATTAAACATAGTAGTGACACTGGTACTCATCCTAATGTGAGCGAACAGATCTGGGTGTGTGTGACATTTGCTGCTTGTCTCCCAGTCGTGATGCTGACTGGTTTAAAGTAATGGTTAATAATTAATGGCGTCAGCTCAGGTTGCATCATTCTTCTGTACCTGCACAGTGACTCTGTGTAAATGTCTCCAGCCTTCCTCCTGTTTGTGATGGAACAGTGTGAGAGATTCAGTGAGGAGGCTGTAACCTGACGGTCCCCAACTGATCTGTAATGATCCCGTAACACCTTACTGTCCCCCCCCCACCCCCACCCCTCCGCTACATTTCTCAAACCTTCTCTTTTGTTTCAGTGTCACACCATTAATTTAAGCCCAGCAACACAAGATTCATCCAAGTCCAGTCACGTTTTGCTGAGTCTCAGCTCTTGTCCTGTCAAACAGGGGAGTGTCTTCTCTCTCCAATCACAGACATGAGGTCTGCACTGCAGATGCAGCTGGTGCGACATGTGCACACGCATGGATTTTCTTGTTACCTTGTTAAGCAGGTGCTATGCCTGGACAAGAGAGACAGGCGGACAGACGGGTGAGGTGGGCAAAGGGTTTGTCATCACAAAGAATAGCCACATGCATTTGCATACAGGATGAATGTGCTGGAGCATGGGTGAAATACTGTATGCTGCAGTCAGCAGGATGAGATGGCAGATAATGACGTCAAGAATTCAGCTGTATAGGTTTTCATAAAGCTTGTGTGTATACGATCAGTTACTACTGTATATACAAAGTTGGATGCACAAGTGATAATAATTGCTTTATGGTCTATGTTAGTTTTAAGGAGGGTTATATATGTTGGCATGGAGACAATTTACATCATTAACTTCTATTTGTGTTACAAAATATACGTTTTTTTTAATAGATTTTATGGTTTCTTTAATTTTTGTTGTTGTTTTCACAAAGAAAATCTTGTCTTAATAAATGATGGCGTCCACTATCAGCCTGGGTTACTCTGCTCGATTATATTGTTGTGACTGAGTGAGCAAATGAGTGAAATCAACCAGTCGAGGGCCACCACACCAAAACACGGCCAGATGTTTCATTCATCGCCAGTGAACATTTGAACAACTGAGTGCCTCTTCAGGTCTCACCCAAACTCCCTCCCCTTCATCCGCCTCATTCCATTCAATCCAGAGTCCCATTTCTGGGCACACGTACAACTGCACACCAATAAATTCAGACGCCTGCCAGGAAAACGCTTGAATAACAACATGTTTTCAGAGTGTAATGAACGGCTAAATGATCATTCAGTCAAAGTAAACAAGCCATGATTTAGCAGCACGACGTCAAGTTAGCATGTGCTCGTATAGATGGTGTAATCTAATGAATCACTGCTCTACTGTCAGTTGGAGCCACTCGTCTTAATGAGGTGTATATGTGCGCGTGTTTCTGTTGCCTCATCAGGACCTTTTCCTGCAGATACACTAGACTTGTGGGGTCCAGTAGTCCTCACAGGGACCGACGGCCAATGATGTTATGACTGAGGCCTCACATCATTTCTGAGGTACTGTACTTACTAAGGTTTTAGGAGTAATGTGTGAACTGAGAGTAAGTCTGGGTAAAGCATGAACAACCTGGTTTGACTGTCTACTTTGACTGGATTTCATAGCAACGTCCTCACAATGGATGTGTGCGCAGACGTGTGTGTCAGCAGACGTCACACAGTGGCGTCTGTCCTAATTCTGTAAATGTGTGCTCTATATGGCTGAACTGAGTCCTAACTGTCCTCTGCCACTGTCAGCGTCCTCAGGCTGAATAATGTGGTGAATACATCAGTGACAGTAACACAAGTGGACATAAGTAACAACTAGTGCTGCTTGGTGGCTTATCTGCTTGAAATAAGTGTTGCTAATGTAGGTTGTACACATAGATACACACTTGCAAATTCCATTTGACATTTTTAACATTTGGATGAAGAAATTAAATGCAATGCTTGTGAGTTGTTCTCAGTTGTCACGTGATGACAGCAGTATTTCCCATTAATCACAGAGCGAACTGAGCACTTTGAAATGTCATTGGAAATGCCATAAAAAGGTCAGTCAGTGTACTTTGACATATATTAAGTTAAATATGTACATATGTAATGTAAACATGTCAAAAACCTTTTTAAAATATGTGGCTGTATGTTCAAAAATGACATAAAATAAAATGTTCTATTTGTTATGTCATATTGATTACTTTTATTGGTTACTTTAACAGATTCAGTGTCTGCACTGTTTCTGTTCAGTATGGAGAACATTTGAGAAAAACACAGTGGTATTTTTCCCATCAGGCGTGTACAGCACCTCTTCATTCAGTCTCTGTCTGTCTCTCACCTTGCTCCTCTGAGGACATGAATGACCTATGATTTACTGCCATATCATGTCTGTGGCAGTTTAAATGGAAATGTGACAATCCCTCAGGCTTTGCCAAGGATAAGGTTCTGCTTCACTTGTCCAGGCATGTGTGTGTGTAACTCACTGTCTTGCACGCTACATGTTCAACCATGTTGCCCTGCATAACCTTATGAGCTCCCAGAAGACAATGAGCCAATCAGATATTAGGGTCACCCCAGTCAAATGTCTCCAGAGACTTACTGTGCGTCCCCCTGCCTCCCCTTTCATCTCAGTCCTCATCACATTACTCATCGATACACACCCGTTTGACGGGCAACAAAAGTCGAGTCTGACATGTTACAACTAATCAGACTCGTCATCAGTTCATGCACAAGAGAGACAAACAGAGAGAACAACAGAGAGTGAGGTGTGGGAGAGATGGGAGGAAGGAGGGGACAGCTAGGAATGTGTGGAGGACACAAGATGCAGAGGGACACACCAGGAGAAAAGGGAAAAACTGCAGCTTAAGCTCTTTGCTGTACTTGGTACTCAGAGTTCCATTTCTATCCTTTGACTATATGTGATAATATATAAAGTAACAGTCCTTCAGGAGTTTTATATTCTTACTCAACACAGATGTCTATGAGATATCCTTACACAGTACATCCTCCGACTGTTCTAGTTAAATTATGAAATAGTTAAACTGAAATGAATTTCCTATAAAATTAACTTTGAGCTCTCCACTTTTTCTTTTTTGTTTTTCTTTTTAAATTGTGTATTTGTAGTTTATGTAGTCTTTTTGTGGAGCCAAAGATAATTTTCTAAACTGTGGACAATTAAGTTTAACCTAAGCTAAAACAAATAACTCTCACCATTACTTTAAATTAGTAACCCTAAATTTTCAGAGCAAATTAAACAAAGACAAACAGAATTCAATAGAAAGAGTATTTAGAATTAAGCCTGTCCTTCCAAACAAATAGTCTCAAGCCCTATTTTTCAGAAACAATGCCATTTATAAATAGAATAGTTTAAATGGGCGAAAGGCTGTGGTCAGATTTCTCATAATGAGGAGATTAATTGAGGTGGTGCAAGGGGTCAGAAGGTCATTTGACAGAACTTTGGACATTTTCTGGCAATACAAACCGGATTTATGTAAGCATAGTTGCTAGGTATCAAGTGAGAGGTAGGATTTCTATACGTACAATCCACTGACTGCCAGGAGAAGAATTAGAAACTCTTCTGGTGAAGGAGAAAGGTAACACTCTCATTAGTATCCCAGCAGCAGACTGGAGGCTCCTGGCAGGAATCCAACTGTTCCCTGCAAAAGTCAGCCTTGAGGAGATGAATAGACCAGCTTCACATCACCGGGGAGGGATTTAACGAGATGAAGCTTGGCAATGGTGAGTGTGGTTGAGTCAATCAACACCTTCTTCTTTCCCTCTTTTTCCCTTTGAGAGTGATGTTATTAGTTTATAAGTTTAAATTGTGACACTGCAGTTGCACTGGATTTTTATTTTTTTTATTTTTTATTATTTTATTTTAAATATTACCAACTGCGTGTATTTCACATATGTGTAATGCAATGACAAGCAAAATAACAGGGGGATGGGAAGGAAGAGGACTGGTAGTTGCCAGGACAACCTCCTCTGGTCTCCGGGGTCATTCGACAGGGTGACCATAACAACCTGCATTGACTTATCTATTCAACACTACACTTATTTTGTCTGCTGAATAACAATTGTTTCAGTCACAATCACTGAGGTACATACAGTGCCTGTCATTCATACAGACGACTTGGCTCTAACGGACTGTCAGCTTCCATTTGGACTGCAGCCTTTGACTGTACGTGTGAGTGCACACGGGGGGACAGAGCAGTGGCCAGTGGAGAGCCAATTATCTAATCACTCACACACACTCGCACACACTCCACACTCTCACTGAGGGAGCAGAGTCAGGGAGAGTCTTAAAGTAAGCACACAGCAGCCTCTTTCTGTCCACAATGAGCACGGGATAAGGGCACCACAAACATACATGGAGTTAGAAAGATTTGAAATGTTGGTTAGGTTAAGGTTAGGCTTTTTATGGAAGTCAGTGCAGTGGCCTAAGAAGAGTAGATGCATAAACTGTGTGCAATACAGTAGAGAGGGACTCTTGGACCATGTATGGGGTGGGACCATCCAAAATAAATAAATAAATAAAGCTGAATTTTCCTTATTAGCTTAGCATTGGACTAACACCTCATCTTAATGACTGATTGTGTTGGGCAGCAGCAGAAGCAGCAGGACCCCAATCGCATGAACACACAGACATGCATACTAGCACATGGTGCATGTACAGAACTGCTGACACACACAAGCACAGTAAGGCGCACTAATCTCTGTTTGTTCATTTTTATTCTCCTCTTGCACACACACAAAATTACAAACTCACACCAACAAACTCACTCACTCTATCATCTGGAACAGAATGGGGACAGACAGTGCATCTGGGGCTGCAGCACTGCTGTGCCTGCTGCTGACGTCACTTACGGTTGGAGAACTGAAAACCTTACTTGGCACTTTGCAAGTGACCGCATCACTGAGATTATGTAGGTCATAATCTACAGTAATTAAAAATAATGTGTTCAGAGGACACTCCGGCTTCCTCCCACAGTCCAAAAACATGCAGATTTGGGGATTAGGTTAACTGGACACTCGAAATTGCCCGTAGATGTGAATGTGAGAGTGATTGGTTGTCTGTCTCTATGTGGCCCTGTGATGGACTGGCGACCTGTCAGACGCTTTCATACACCTGTTGATGTCACTCTTGAGGTCCTGACGTCACCATACATTATAAGAATCTGAACTGATCTTACTAAACCTTTAGAGCTTCATCTGACACCATGTTAATGTTAAGAGTTTCACCTGCAGCCATGTTATTATTAGATGACACCAGCTGTCAATCACACTGGTGTCCACTATATAAAGTGGTGCCATACTTTATAATCTCTTTTTCTCAAGGAACATCATGTTCTATTGAAAAAGAACTGAAATTGTACAACTAACTTTGGAAAATATTTCCTGTTGTGACAAACCAAGTTAGAAGTAGAAGCTCATTTTCCCTTAGACTTCCATTCAAACTGACCTTTTTTTTTACACTGAACAGAGTCGCTATTCAGTATATTCATACTTCTTCTTGTCCTAATCTGGCAAACTGGAGGACTACATCCATTTTACTTGTATGTCTGTACAATAAATACAAACTTACTAACAAAATAAAAAAATCTAACTTCCCCACAATTTTTTTATAGATTTTCATGGATTAACCAATTAAACTATTAGATATTTATAAGCTTTAAAGATGATGGTAGATTTTCAATGTACGTGCAAAGCTACTCTTACTGTACACACAGGAGAGTGGTATCAAACTTCTTATTAAGTTCAATAGTTTCTTTGAGGATATTTGAGGTTCCAATTTTCTTAGCAAGAGTCGCAAGAAATATATATGGATTTTTGGAATTACCAGTGTTCAGTCAGTTTCACCTTCACCTCCACCTCTGCCACATTACACACCATTCTCCAATTAGTTCCTCCTGTGACTCATATCCGCTTTAGTCTCCACTATACCTTGAGTACCTGCAAGCACCTCACATTCTCCTTTTTTCTGTATTGTTGTTTATGACTTTTGTTTTCAACTCTCCCTTGCAGCTGTGTGTTTTGTGTGTGTTTTGCTTATTATACTTAATGGGACTGCAGTTGTCTTCAACCACAATGTTAGTGACTGCATTATGAGCACCTCTAATTCTCCTCTTTTCATCTTTTTCATCCCTTACTGATAAAAATAAATTTTATCTAATGTAAGAGTGTGGTGTGATGTCAGTTTAATCTGGTTGCTTTGACATCTGCATGTCTGTCCCAGACAGAGGGACAAACAGACAGAGAGTGAGGTGGAGTGAGGCAGAACTGCACAGCTGAACTTTAAATCCTCTTATTGTCACCACATTTCTATTTCTCATTCATCCATCTGCATTTGGCTGTCTGACTATTTACTGTATAACATCCGTCTGTGTGTAGTAGAAAATTACCTTTATGTTACAGATTATAACCTATTTGTATCTTTCCAAAAGTGAATTCCCTCCATTGCCAGCACCCTGGACTCAAAGCTCCTGTCTTCTCCTTTATCTGTCCCTTCTGTACGCTCTTCCATCTCTTTATCCCTCGGCCCCACTGCAAGGTCGTTCCCAAGGATGTCCTGCTCCCAGCATCCCTCTGTCCGATTGGCTGATAGCTATTAAAGGGCCAGCCTGTTCTCACACAAAGCAAGCACATGGCCTAACTCCAGCTACACTACGACACTGTCATCGCGCCCATCACTCCTGAGGCTGCACACTCTACTTTTTTACACACAGTAGCTCACATGTACTGTATATGCAGCAGTGAATACACACACACTCAGCTAACAAAATATCTGATACATACACATTCAGAGACTTTTCTTGTCTCTTGAGTCAGGTTGGGGCTGATTTCTGTTCTCTGTGTGACAGGTCACTAATAAGAGTGACAAAAAAATGCTTGTCTGCAAATATGCTCACATATGATTCAGGCAAACAGCTTTCCTTACAATAAATGAAAGTGACATTCAAGCTTAGACCTGAACGGAGTCCGTCAGCAAAATGGCCACCACTGTGAATACATCTGGCCAAATGTGCAGCCTTAGAGCTAAAAGAGTGGTTATTAAAACATAACATAAGTACAACTCTGATCCCCACTACCCCATCCTTAGGTAAAGGGATGGAGTAAACTATTTTGGGAATTGATAACAAATTAATGTTGTGCTTTTTCCTTACATAGGAAAAATGAACATTTTTATATGAGAACGGAACAATGTGTAACCCAAAGGATTACCACTGCCAGTGCTGGTAATTCAAAAAACCATAGTCATTAGCTTTCATTTTCAACTGCAGTTTGGATCTGAAATTTATTTTACAAGTCATTAAACACAAAATACTACTGTGACACTGGAGGAGCTTCAGACTTCCTCGCTCACTCACTCATTTTTTACCGCTTTATCCACCAAGGGTCGTGGGGGGTGCTGGTGCCTATCTCCAGCTATAATGGGGCGAGAGGCAGGGTACACCCTGGACAGGTCCTTCAGACTTCCTCTTTTAATGGAAATAAAAATAGCTTGTTAATAAATAAAATAAATTTCCTTCCTTAATAATTTTGGAGTTTGTGTACATCAGTCCCTGATATATATATATATATATATATATAATTATGTGTGGTTGTGTGTGTGTAACAGCAGAGAACATCTCTACATTTAAAGCACTTTAAAACAACACAGTTGACCAAAGTGCTGTGACATTAAAGTAGCCTGAGTAAAGTCTGTTATCAAGCCAGTTTCCTAAACATTTGAATGAGTCAGAAATGGTAATATGCGTATCATTTCCATTTTAATGGAAGGATATTAGCATATAAACATTTGAAACTTTAATGGAAGTTGAACTGTGCTTTAAATGCATACTGCGAATAAATACCCACTAAAAAGGCTGTAACAATAAAATGGAAAACAAGTGCTTCCTAATGGCCTTGCAGACTGACAGACTTCGTTAAATGCCCTTCAGTTTGCTCATGTGTCTTTCAATCATTACTCTGTGTTTATGAACCACTGATTGGAGTAAAAAGAAATAGCAGTTGATTTTTCAGGGAAATGCATTCATAAAAGAACATCTGCAACCTATTTGTAGTAAAAAAAAAAAAAAATTAAAGAATTCTGGATGATTGCACGCTGACTGCAGCGTCAAATTAGGTTGTGTTTCAAAATCTGTCAGTCTGCAGTGATTAATGAAACTTGCTTGTCAGTGGATGTGGAGTCATTGTATTGAAATCTATGCGTGCACTCAAATTATATTTGAAAGTATATGCATCAAAAGCACTTTGCATTGTGTGACGCATAAAGCACACACATCTTCTCCTCCAATTTAGTTTGAATAGCTCGTAGATGGCCGACATTTTGTCATGTCACAGCAGAAAATGCACAGGTGTAATTAATAACATGACAAATTGCTGAGTGAGGCGTCCCAACTCCAGAGCTCTGATTCTGTGCCTGCTGTTTGCTGGCACTGATTACTGAATGTCATCGTTAATGTTATTAGTGACACCTGTGTTTTTCTTGCCATGACAGCCTCAAACTTCTGCTGTGGAAAAGGTCTGTAACATTCCAAAACTGATTTCCGTGTTTTTAAACAACAGCATTCATATACTGCTCCAAAAAAATTAAAAGGAACATATAACGATGATAGTCTTTGAGTTTTCTGTGTGACTTTGGTTTCAACTGACGGATGTTACAATATTTTGTTGTCAAACTATTTTACAGTTCATATCAGAAAATATTTTCAGCTGATTTAGATGTTCCTTACTTGGTTGAGCAATATATTTCCAGCTGTATGTTAACCACCCCAGGTTTACATATTTATACTATCTACACTGCACTAGTGTACATACTACGGTTTACTGTGCAGTCTAATAATGTATTACAATACAATTATGGAGTGATGAAGTGTTTTCTAAGTGTGGTTGTACTGACACAAACTAGAACACTCACTCTCAGCGAAATGGCTGCCAGCAGGGAAATAAGCAAAAACAGCCATTTAACTAAGGACTTTTCATATAAAATATACATGAGATTGTCTATGTCTTATATATTGAATATATATATATGCTTGTTTCTCACTGTAGACAGCCTTTATGGGGTTTGTGTTCGAAGTAAACCAAGACTCACTCCCTTCCGTTGCTCGTGTGAATATTGATAGTATTGACACAAATCCAAATAGTACAAGAATTGATTTTGATACCAGGCAAACTTACTCATTATATTGATTACTGTCTTTAACTCGTTGTGCGTTCTTTATCAAATGTCTGATTAGAGACTCTGCCTTGCTCCGCTCTCTCCTTTCTTCTCTCTTGCCCTTTAACACACATCTGCAATTTCACCATTACCACACCTTCACTGACAGTCCCGTGCCACTCTTTCCACACTAAATCCCAGAGGAATTTTCCACCACCCACCTGTTTCTTTCCTCCAACTCTGTCTTACTCATTTCTTGTCCTCTTCACCCTCTTCCCTTGTCTCCTTCCCATGGTTTATTTCTGTCATCCTCCTAATACCACGTGTCTCTTCACAATCTACCCCCTGAGATGTCAGCGGTTTAATTTTTGTTCCTATCTCTCTGTCACTCTCTTTCTTTCTCATATTGGCTTTTTCCACCATCCTCCCTGTTCTGGACACTGTGAGAGGTACACAGATTATGTAATTTCTACAACTGGATTAGGTAGATACACATCCACACACTATCTTTGTTGTAGAGTATTCTCAGTGAGGAAACTGATGGACATAATGCTTTTCCAGCCCCTTATCCTAAGCTGAACGGCCACAACTTAATGCCTAACCCTTAACTTAACCCTAACATAAACCCAATTTTAACCCTAACCCTAAAAGTCTTAACCCTCAAAAAGCCATTTTAAGTTGTGAAGATAAGCCAAAGTGTCCTCACTGTCATAATGTGTCCACAAAGATAGTCTGAATCAAATTGTCCTTGCAGCCCACTACAGTACATGTACGCACACAGATACACACAGCTTCATTACCATTCAAATGTAGACAAAGGTATGTAGACACTAGGATTAGGTCCTGAACTCAGTACTTTTTATAGTACTGACCAAATTATGTTGGTGCTACTGAGTACCAATTATAACAGTCTGTGCCAAATTTCAGTAACTGGTGGCACAAGTGAAAAGAGGATGTTGATTTTGAGTAGGCGAGTGCAGACAGTGCAGCTGCTCCACCTTCATACCACAGGAATCATGCACTGCTTCATTTTTAAACTATGAGCTTCAGAGTAGCTGAATTCCAAGCGAGTACTCAATAACCTAACCTGAATCTGACAGGCTTTCTGTTTTTTGCATCTGACCTCAGCTAAGCCTGATGCATTTGCTTTGGCAAATAAAATTGAGAAATTTATATCTTGGTCTGGACATTTTCAGCTCTCATTTTCAGACTTATGGGAGGTGGTTGACATAAATGAGATGCTTGTGGATGTACAGTTGTTTGTTGGCTTTGCCTCCTCTCGTCTTATGATTGACTGGGGCTAAACAGCCAAACACAGTGATCTCAATCAACTGGCGGATGCCAACTTTGATTGAATATGCTGAATTGCCCGTAAAGCCATCAGTACGGTTTGACGGTGCCGTGCTGGACACTGCTTACTCATTAGTTTCAGCTAAGAGCAATTTAATGTTAGTGTCACTGTGCACAAAGCCAGGTGCAAAAATAAATTTGCCTGTACAGAGATGTGACTCCTTATCTAACAACTTTGAGAGGACCAATAATTCCTCCTGCAAGCAAGGCCTTATCGTCTATTATCAGTGAAGCCCCTCACAAGTGCTTGTGTGGCTAAGTGGGAGCAAATCCCTGCAGCCAGGTTTACAATGTGTCATGGGTTCCACATTCTTTCTGACAAAGAGTGTATGCATACAAAGATACATTCAGTAATACTGTACACACACACACGCATGCTATTTTGGTCTGATGCCTTCTACATACATGGCCTATGACAGTGTAACCTTATGACACGTGATACTCATCAGCAGCCCTGACTCACACAGACATCATTGTCATACTTTCCAAAATCCCTGACCACCCTCTCACACTATCCTGTGTGGTCAGCGTCTTTTCCAGGAACACAAATCGGTTTTATGTAAATGACAGTAGTGTGAGGCAGCACTGTCTACGTGTGTGGAGGCAGAATCAGTGACAATCACAATAAGCACAAGCTTTGTTTCTGTGTCTTCATCCTTTCTGTTTCTTCCTTCTTTATCCCTGCTGTGCTTTACTCCCTGTATCCCACCCTCCACACACACACACACACACACACACACACACACACACACACACGCACACACACCTCCCTCGATTTCTGACTCAGCAAGTCGGAGACAAGGTCATCTGACTGCTGTTGCTGTGGAGATTGAATTGGGGGATTTTTCCCTTTTCCTCCCCTCCCTCTGTCCATGTGCTGCAGGGGTGTGTGTGTGTGGGGGGGGGGGGGCAGCGAGAAACATTAAGGTACCACAGAGGTCAAGACAGGATAGTAGTGGCGGCCATTTTGATTGAAATGAGATTGAAATGAACTTTATTAGCAGCGCCACAATGACAAAGTCACCCTTAGGGCAGCAACGTGTGCTTCAGGATCAAATTATATCTATATTTAGTTAGTCTTTACTGTCTATATGGTTTACATGTCGACATTTTTAAGATGTTCAGTAGGATTTCTGATCATATTACAGGAAATAAAACTGACTTGAAGCTGCAGTGCAGTGATTTTTTTTTAATGTTGATGTTGTTATTCTGCCTCAGTGAACAGAAACGATTCAACTCTGCATCTTTTATCCAATAGCTGTCCACTGCTCTGACAAGCAATACTATCAGACATGACTGTGGGAAGGTTTGTGTTTATACAGCAGCAGCAGCTCAGGGGCAGGTGAGGGCAAGAGACCTTTATAAATTCAGCAGTAGAATTCACTTCTGAGACTTTTTGTGGGAACTTCTTTGTGTTTTCAGTCAAACTCCACCCTGTTTACTGCTATCTCACTCTATCAGCACAATTTTGTTGCCTCTGTCTGTCATGACACAAATCATATCACTTCCTTTATACAGCACGGGAACATCACCAAGCGACACTTGGTCTAAACACTGCTAAACTAAGAAACATAGACAGAGAGTCATGTGGAACTGACAGGCTTTATCAGCAGTGTGTGAGCTCATTTGACAATGGTTTGAATATAGTAGACATTTGTTTATATTTAAATTACATGCACTTTAGTTTTAAGCCATATGATTAAAAAAAATAACAATCATCTCATAACCATCTCACAATGGTTCATCCATCTCACAATCCTTAAATTTTATTTTTTTAACGCTTATGTCTCTTAACTGTACTTTTACAAGACATTCTTTATTCTTTTTGAAAATTTCCACAAAGACTAAAACACAAATTAAAATCAATTTGACATTACCTGCAGTAACATTAATATAAACTGAGCCATTCTTTATTCTTTTTGAAAATGGCCACAAAGACTAAAACACAAATTAAAATCAATTTGACATTACCTGCAGTAACATTCTGAAAACAGGAGTGGATCAAACAGAGATAACATTTAACATGATGTATGTGTGGGATTTTCCACTTTGGCAAAAGAATGTGGCAATGACACTTTAGTCTCTCCATCTGATAACTCACACACATTATTACTCATTATAAAATTAAATAATTACCCTTTGATAATCATCTGTCCTATTTCAGATAATTAATAGAAACCAGCTGCACCATAACATGTCTGAAGAGTGTTCTGACTGTCTCTCCTCTGACTCTTAAGCTAAAGCCGTTCTGCTTCTCTTGGTTTTCCTGTTGTCGTGTGGTCAATGTTGAGCCCCCACAGCAAAAAAAGCCAGTGAAGCAGTGGCCACAGTCTGCTGCAGGGACAGAACAAATTACTCTCAGCTTTCCCTTGCAAATCATGCATGCATATGTGTGTGTGTATGCAAGTCAGCAGCTTTGCATGTGTGCACTCACTACTGCATTGTCTCTTCATTGAACAGCACAGAGGAACAATGTAACCAAAGGCCTGCAATGGCAACTCATTAAGCACATGGACCAGCTGTGTTCTCAAGTTCTGTTTCTCTTTCACACTCTTTCTGTCTTGAGCACTGTTACACTTACAATAAAACACACAATCTGTCCATCTGCCCATGTCCTGTCCTCAGAGTTTGTCCTCCTTACTTAACTGTTCATGTCCTTGGCATGCCTCCCCTTTCTCTCCCCCACTCTATTTCTCCATCCTGTTTACAGGAAGCAGCTTGATTTGTTTCAGAAGTTCATTCCTGGCTCCGTATAAACTCAAGCATTCATCATGAAAAATAATTATATAGAGCTGAAACAAGCAGATGTGATTCTTGTATATATTTTTTTTTTACATCTACAGAGGAACAACAGTTTCACCTTTGGAGCTGAGTGCAGGTCTCCACACATCAGCTGAAACTGCTGATGCTGCACAGTCAGAACTGCACACCGGCTGATATATACGGTCAGGTTGCAGGAAGCTCTCTGCAGATGCTCATGTCACAAATGTGCAGTGATGTTACATGTGACATTATTAGAATAACATACAGTGTATAACTCTGGCTCCATCCTACTGCCTTCCATAATGCATTTCTCTCTTACACACGCACACTATTTGTGTTGTCTCGCGCCTGCTGCATCTACAGGCCCCACTATTGTCAAGTGACACACTGATGTGCACAACATGCTCAAGACAGCACCAACACGAACCGATGGGAACATCCAGTTGATGCTTATCACATGCAACGATGCACACGTCTCCACTCCTCCATGTTACATAAATACATGACACGATGAACAAACACAATCACGACAACTAAGAGTCCAACCTTGTACGTCCATTTACACAAAATTTCGGCCTAGAGACTCGCGACGCTCCTGGCTGCGAGCCTAGGAAATCTGCAGTAAAGCAGGAGGAGCAGAGCTGGCGTCCTATTGGTTCGTTTTGAGAAGGCGAGCAAAGCTGTTGGTTGGCGGTCACATCAGTAATGAGACGGTCAGACGGTTCATTGGCTGACATTGTGAGCGATGGGCGGGTGTTGTTTCGGCGGTGGCGCTTCTTGCTGCGGCGGAGTGGTGCAGGCGGAAGAGCGGAGGTGTGATGCGGCAGTGGGCACCAGAGCCGCGGAAGGAGACCAGGTTGTGAAAAGGTAGCAGTGCGGCTCGTGAGTTCGGCTGGTCTTTCACCGCAACTATCAGAGAGCAACGGAAGGAAAGCGCGTCCCCGCGTGATGCTCCGCTTGAGACCACAGCATTTCATCTGAGAGACGTCGGAGACTGTAGCCTCACCTTTGTCAAGGTTTGAAAGACGATTTAGTTAAGCTCGAGAAAAGTATTGTACCTGTGTAAAAATTCTCTATGACGTTTATTTTTCCTGTTCCTATTGTTTGTTTGTATTTCAACGTCCCCCCCCCCCCCCCAACCCCCATTTAAAAAAACTGAGCATATCCTCATTTGTTTTTCAAGGCAAAGGCATTTTAATAGAATTCACCGTGAGGGGCTGACACCTCTCAAGCCGTGCATCACCTGAGAGGAGAAGAGTGACTGCGCCAACATGGGGGTAAGACTGACTGACTGACCTCTGCAACTTTTTTTTAACTGCGTTGTGAAGTTCACCTGAGGAAGTGGCCCCAGAAGTGACAGCCTGGTTTCTCTGTCTCTCACCACCTAAAGTCGGTTTTATTTCCTTTCATGTAAATCTAGTATGTCTGAGTGACATTGTCTCTAATGCGGAACTATGTTATTAGACTGCGACAAACTGAGGAACCCAGAGTTTAAAACTGCGGCTCTTTGCGGATCTTGATCTGATTTAAAAAAAAAAAAAAAAAAAGGATGCTCGAGGATGGATTGAGGTTTGAAATGTGTCACTGTGTGCTTTGTGTGTTAAAAAGGCTCAGACAGGCCGTACTTTGACTGTAACCTTGTCAGCTGTGCTTGCTGGGCCTAATCGGTTTATTCTCACAGATATCTTGTGTGGGATAGAGGGAGGGGGGCTCTTCATCATTAACCTGTGGTTTAACAACTATTTTTCTACTATTTGAGGGTATTCTTCAGAAGCATAGATGCCTTTTTATGTAATGAAAGAACAGGGTACTGTGACCTCCTTCATGCTATCCCTTCCTCACATCAGGATCATGTCTCCTCTCCTCTCCTCTCCTCCCCTCTCCTCTCCTCTCCTCTGCTCTGGCGAAGATGCTGCTGTTTGAGTCCATCTACGCGTTCTCTCTCTTCAGCCGAAGTGTCTCATCCTCAGCACCCTCACTGACCCATGCGTCATAATGCGGTTACCGACAATAAGCGCCTCACCATCAGCTTATTCCCCCCCTTTAATTTGTGATATAACGGGCAGGCACTCGATAATCGCCAAACAGTGAGCACATTTACGCACAAATACACTATAGATTAAAGAGAAAATGCGTGTATATAGTGAAACAGGGAACAGGAGGATGCACAGTTAAGTTTGAATCCACTGTAGTGAGACGTCATCTTCTGTGCACGCGGTTAAACCGTTGAAATCAGCGGAATTGTTTTAAGTTATTGAGATAAACTTTTGATCTTTATGTAAATTCATCAGTGCAGGAAACAGCGCCACTTAAAAAAACCAAAGCGCAGACGCCAGTGTGAGCTATTGCGCAATGTTTTGCCCCATCACCATCATTCTGTAGGAGTTGTACTGTTTAATCTCTCTTTCTATGTGTGTGTTTAATAATGCGGTGGCATCATGACGCTGCAGAGAGAGAGAGAGAGAGAGAGAGAGAGGTGATCTGTGGTGCTGAGAGGCATTAGCCGCTCTTTATGCAGCACAAAGCGGTGTGACAGTAGCTGGTGTGCCGGGAGAGTCGCTCCAGATGTGAGGCTCGGGTAGGACACGGACACAGAGAAGAGACGCTCCGTGTCCGTGTCAGGGAATCAGCCCGGTATCATCATTAGCGGGTACTGCGTCAAAGCGGATTGGTTTGCAAAAAGTGCGTACGTATATATGGCTGCTGTGTGGAAGTTTGCTTTCACAGAGTGAGGAAGGGACACCGAATCGAAGTGGTGAGTCATATCGGAAGATGGCTCAGCTCTGCAGAGACTGACTGTAGCTTATTAAAAAGAATATGAAGGTGTTTCCTTGCCTTTCACTCCGTGCGCTCTGAGGTGACCCTGAGGAGGATGGATGAAAGAATGAAGTGATGGGTGGATGTTGGTACTTTATCGTCACACGTCGCCGGTCACCCCACTTCCTAATCACGCTGTCAGAATTACGCACTGGCGCACTGTGCCATGACACGGCCGGCTGTCCTTCACCAAGGCCGCAGTGGGCACCGCTGCCACGTGACTTCTGCGTCTAACCGGGGGCGGGGCCTCTGGTCAGGAAATTCCCAATAAAGAGCTGTGATAGGCTGAAACGCGGTGCCACGTAGAAAATACCACTTTATGGTGACAGCAGTGATGCAAACAGAGAAAAGAGAGACTGCAACCGAAATGCTTTCACTAACAGACAGACACATTTTTTTATCTTGTAGTTCATTGTTCAAATACTCTCTGTATTGCAGCTTTTTTACTGCCATGTAGCTGATCCTGATTAGGCTGTAGAAGAGAAAGAGTCTGATAAAGGTCTGAACACATGCATGGACACCTGATATGTGACGCTGACAGAAAGGAGGTGCTGCAGCTGAGAGAGAAGAGGGACAGAGCGAAAGAGAAAGGAAGGGCATATACTGAATCTATGTACTGTATGTATGGGGACTACTCTGCAGATGTACAGAGCCAGTGATGGAGAGAGGGATTTGAAGAAAAGGAGGAGGTATATAGAGGGGGCAGTCATGGCGGCATATCCTGTTACAGGATAATGACCTGAGGCTCACATTACCATGGCTCCCGTTTCCTCGTGCTGCTCTCTGTGGGATTAGTTAACAGGAGGTCAGGGTTAGAGAGAGCAGGGATGAGGTTGGGTGGACGACTGTCGTCACAGGATGTTGAATAGAAGGTGAATTTGTTAACAGTGGAGAGGATGGAGAGATGTGGTGTCAGTGCTACCAAAGACAAAGAATGAGCAGTAGTGGCACTGAGGCTTTTCTCAGAAGGTCATAGAGACAGGGGAGGCTGAGACTAGAGACAATGGCTGAGCTGTTGTGAAGGCAGCATGGCTGATGTGAAACTTCTGTCAGCACTGAGTTCACATTAAGGTTTTGATCAGACTTACTAATTACTTCATACCCTGGTAGAAAGGTTTCTAGAACAGCGTGTTCTTTCATATTTGTCCTGGTGAGGCGTGTATATGTGTGTTGGTGTGTGTGCAGAGAAAGAGAAGGAGTTAGTGAAAGGTAGTTCAGGAGATGTATGTGTGTGGCCTCTGCAGAGGCCCAGCCCTCACTTTGGTGCAGAGTGCTGTACATCCCTCCCCACTGCACCTGCTGCGTGATGTTACCACGACTGTTCTGTCCCACCCCCCCGCTTTGAAGGAAGCAGTAGAAAAGCAAAGTCCACAGCAAGCTGGGGCTCTGTGGCTCTGTGGCATGTAGGGGTCAATTAAGGTCAATATGGTGACCCTTTCAAAATACCAATCCACTATCTTTATCAAGCCCTTTGAGGGATTCTAATCAATAGATATCCACTGCAATGAGGACAATGTCATTAGTGAGAGTCTTACTGAAGGACAGAGTCCACACCTTTCTAGTGCCCCAGCAGAAACCCTGCATGCAGCTTCTTTCCTCACTAGAGTGAAACGAACAGGAAAAAGCCTGAGCTCTGAAGCAGCTGCTGTGATGCTAATAAAATGTAAAGGTCACTTCTGTCCTACAGTCAGCACTGTGATTGAAAAGCTGAATAGTTTTCCAACAATAACGTCTTACAAAGTTTCATATTGAGAACGATTCAGAGAGGTTAGGATGCCTGAGTACGACAACATGACTAATTCACAACTTTGTCCTGGAGATGTGTGTATGTGTGTGTTTATTAAGTGTGTGTGACACTGTGAATGTGTAAGCATGTGTTGCCACATTACTGTAGTACACTAGTTTGCCAGGAACAGTGACCAAACAATTGTTAAAAAAGAAAAGGTCCTGCTCTAATTAATTTCTATATTATCACCACTAAATTCTGTCATAAAGTTAAAAGTAAAATATTCCTCATTTTATATTATAAATTTGCCCTGTTTGCCACAAACTCCCAACAAACCCAGATGTATAGTTGAAGCAATGAAAACGGTCATTTGTTCTCTTGAAACCAGAAAATAACCATCTAATATTCCTAATCAGTCATTGATGTATTTATTTTGAATGAATTGAATGAATAATTTAGCTTTTATTGAGTGAGAACAGTAGAGAAAGAAGAGAGACAGAGAGGCAAAAAGAGAGATGAGCAGAGTGGGCTAATCCAGTGTAGTAATCAGACTAGCTAATCCCAACAGCCATGTTCTCTGGTCTCCAGCCTGAGTACCCGACTGGGACCCGGAGCTCTGCCTCCCTGCTGCAAGAAATGGCAGATGGTCCTGTGACCTTACAAGGTCACACACATAGTTGCATGTAACATCACAAGTACACACAGCACACATATTCCTGCATCTGTACAGATGTTACAGAAATTTAAAGCACACATTTTGATATACAGTTTTACAAATATTAATTTGAATTAATACATCATAGTTGTATCCTATCCAAAATTTAGCCTTTTTTTGAACTGGGTAATTTATAGTTTATAGTAAATATACAGTTACAATAGCATTGACCACGACACACTATTAATAATAATTGGTTTGTTCACAACAGACCTGTGGACACTGTTTTTCCACTTAATGTTACAGTTAACCAGACCATCAACTAACACCATCTGCCTGTTATTCATTTATAGACAAACATTTTAGAAAGCGTAATATATGTTTTTTTTTTTTTATTTAGATATATTATTTCGCCCTTGTAATATACTATGATTTACATTCACATATATGAGATAGAAAGCACATAGAACAAGACCATGATGTAGATGTCACATGGTCAGTGGAGGGAAGCTGATATGATCCCTTAATGTGGCTGTTCTAGGCAAAAGAGGTGGAGACACTTATGTAGGCCTTACCAATGCTGTGATGGGTGGGGGCCGATAACACTGGAACAAAAGGCGGAACATGGTTGCAGTTGCTCCTTAACACTTTCTCATATGAGTCATAAGCACGGAGCCACAAAAGAGCACATTAAACAGAGAACACTTCTTGCCTCTTTCCTCATCCCAAGAGGAAAAAAAAAGGCTACAACCCATTCTCAAGCCTGGGCCCGTTCTTGAGAACATGCTCACCACATTAGTTCTCTCAGTTGCCACTCCTTTATTCAACATGTCACTTATTTGGTACATGATGTGCTGAATATGACAGAGTAGTTTCACTTGATTTCATTTGGTCATAATAAATTGCATCTTTGTAGTATTAAGATGATGCAATTTATTAACTTCTTATTTATTAAGAAATCCACTTTAGCTCATTAGACTTATAATGAGCTTTAGCTCATTATTAGACTTAGAATGAACTTTGTTTCATCGTTTCACTGAACAGTGTTTCCCCTGATTTGAACTTCTAAATCAGCCTATTTTAAGCTATATCTTATTAGTATGCAGTATTATTTCATGATCACTGGGTCTCAGCCTCTGATTCTCTCTACATCTCCCCTCAGTCTCTCTGCCGCAGTGCATGCAGTCACTTCACTTACACTTTAGCCGACACAATGACTCACCTCTGCTAGCACACACATTAAAAAAAAAAACACACTAATTTCTTGAGTGACTCGCCTGATTATGTCATACATCACTAAATACAGTGTCCAGTTACAGATGCATCAATTATTTCTCATCACAGATCACATCAGGGGATCCTAGGAATACTAGACCACAGATGAGCTTTGTCGCCATACTGATGGCTGTGCTGGTCACCATGGTTACAGTGGTTGCCCTCCAAACACACTTTGTCATCAGAGTTGTTCACACGAGGACAAAAATGCAAGGTTCAGTTGGGTTAGCCAGAATAAAGGCTGGCAGAATAAATGAAGAGCAAATCTAAAACACACTTTCTTTGTCAGTGTATTTCTACTTAAAGCACATTTGAATAAGCTAATATTTGACTGGGTGTGAGTGATTTATAGAGGAGCATGGGATTTTTCTATTTCCTAATAATGTGAGATATGTGTCTGCACATGAGTCTGTTTGTCTCTGTGCGACTTCTGTGTCTGTAATTCTAGCCACAGGTCTCTGTTTCCTCCCTCAGGACAGTAGGGGCTCATTACATTACCCAGAATTGTGTTAGACAGCTGGACACCAGCACAGAGCTCACACTAATGTTGTATGCTGCATTAGAAATGACTCTTTTGTATGTGTTGTATGTGCGCAAAATGGTGATGTGATGTTTATCTTCTATATTGAATCAAGATGAGACAACAGATGCGGAGAATGACAAACTGCAGTTTATTATAGACATATATGTCTAGATTAGACACACACACACACAAACACACACACACTAAGTCAGTGTATATAGACACATATACACAGCCATTTCAGGCGGCTACATTATGAATTATTTCACACTTTTTTGTTTACTACATAATTCCATATGTGTTAATTCATAGTTAATTCATCTTCAATGTAAATAGTCATAACTGCTAACTATATATCCTTATATCTGCATTATAGAGAGAGAGAGAGAGAGAAGACAAGGTTATATTGTCATTATTGCTTTAACCCAGACTAATCACTGATCACCACAAACTTTATGTCTGATAACAACTACATAATAAGATGTAATAAGCCCCATTTAGGTGTTTATAAACTGCTTTTAATTGCTAAATAGGGCAGCTTCAATAATGTGTTATCAGGTAGCCGTATGTGAAAAGGAGGGGTAAACGTAGGGGTTTGCTTAGCTGTCCCTTCTGTCATTAATGATTGAGTAGCAAGCACACACACACACACATAAACTCACACTTGCAAAGCTAACACACTCAACACAGTGTAAACGCACAGATGTGACAAATCAGCAAGCTCTTAACTCTCCATGTGATCCTGATAACCGCTCATTCATATCTGCAAATATCCATCATCTTAAAGACACACACCTGGATGCCTGCAGTGAGAGTATAATCTATCAGCATTCTCAAAGTGACAAGTAGCACACATGACATTAGTGAGGTTGTGCAATCTATTAGAGTGGGGTCACTGCAGGTCAAACACAGACACAGAGCCAGCAGACAGAAGCGGCTCATCAATATCTCATTAGATGCGTAAGAGAGTGACAGCTCTCTTCCTCTCTCTCAGACTCTTTCACTCAGTTACTCTCATTCCCTTTCTTTTCCTGCCTCTCCCTCTTTACCTGTCCCTGCTTCTCACATCCCACTGATATCTAACTCCCTTTCTATGTGCTCAACACCATCCATCGGCCACCCCTTACCACATGCGTCTCTCTGTCTTTTGTTTTTCAACGCATGTATTGTTTTTGCTTGGACCGCCTCCCTATTAACCTCTTCTATTGTCATGGGCAGAGAGTGAACTGTGTGTGTTTATATGTTCATATTTAAACAAACACTATGCGGAGAGGTGCAGGTGTGCTGCTGAATTGACATGGCTCCTTTTGTACACTGTCCATTCATTGTCTATGGAAAAGGTGGTTGCAGTTTTACATCTATGAATCGACACTAACACACCTGTCATCTGTCTCTCATCTTTAACAGTTATAAATTATTGGTAATTGAGAAGTCGATGAATCTAGAACTTTCCATGTAGTTTAACTCCGTTGATCTCTAAGTGGAAACATAGAGGCACTGATTATTCATTCAAAAAATAAATACATACAATGTAATGCATACATGTATATACTGCATAAACATGTGCATGATCACACACATAAAGAAACACACGTGTAAGGTTTGTCTCAGAGGGGTGAGCAGCAGTACTTTTCCACTGCATTAGTCGGTACATCTCTGTCTCACCAGGCCTGCCTGGTCTTGCTTCAGCGGGTTTGCTCACCTGCTCTTTTGTTGCAGAAATCTGTGAGTGAGTGAGTGAGTGAGTGAGTGAGTGAGTGAGTGTCCGCTTGTTTGTGTGTACTTGCCTTTGCATTTGCGAACCACTCCTTCCCACTGACATACGAGTCGCTGCCTAATACAGTCAAACAATAGGTTTTAGTGTATGATTTAGCTTATAGAATAGTCTCTGAGCAGCCATGTGAGTGGGAGAAGTCATCAGTGGCGTGCAGTGACTTAAAGACAAGAGCGACAGACATGCCATGCCAAAAATGCCATTCTTATACTTATCAACAAGCCCCAGCCTTTGTAAACATAGCCGTGCCCATGGAAATGACAGACATTACTGACTAGTAGTCAAGCTGACTTCCTCAGGCAAAAACCTACAGCAATTGTGTAGCCAATGGAGGGCCCAGGCCAAGAAGGCTGCGATTCACATGATGAATGAAAACAGAGTATGTTTTACACTAATGGATAAAACTCTGTTCTGAAAAGTCAGGAGAGAAATCACGTCAATCTCTTTTGCTAAAACTGGTCAAACCCTGATTAGGTCCTGATGACACACTACAGATTGTATCCACATTTTTGTTCATCGAATGTTTTTATGAAAGACTGGAAAAACTGGTTTTTGTAACCGTACGCAAATTCAATACGTAGAGAGAGGAATGATTTCACAACTGCTTCACACAAGAACTGCACAGTTGAAATGGTAAATGCAGTGGCAAGTTGATCTTTGTCAGTAAAATCACACACACACACCACGCCACTGCAGGCATGTGTGTGTGTTGGTGTGGTTTGGGTGTGTTTGTCACTCCTCATAGGTTCATACCTTCTCTGTGATACTTTTGCAAATATACTTGTTGAAACAAATGTGTTTGAACAAATGACAGTTATTTAAAGTAAACAGACTTCACCTAAACTTCCCTTAACATTTTGCACTCTTGTAAAAAAAAAAAGTACTGTATCATACCACTAGAGATAGAGTTTATTTTACCCCAGTGATTTTGATAATAAACATTAGTTGATGATGATTAGTGTCGAAATATTACCACACAACCTCCTCTCCACGTAGAAGACCTCCAGATTAGATTAATACCATTTGCAGTAAAAGCTCTAACAACAGATATTTCCTGTCATTGATTATAGATTGATAGTTTATAATTGACATTTATGTCTGATCTGAGGTGACCTCCATGTCAGCAGGATTCTACTGCTGTCATGCATGTAACCCCCTGACTCCAGTTAGTGTTTATGCACTACACTGATTTGCAACCAGGAGCAGTTTGTTTGATGACTCTGTCGTGTCAATAAAGGGCTGGTCCGGAGAGACCCACTCAGACCTCCAGAGAGGGATTCCTACCTCTTCGTGTCACCTTTGACCTCTGATGAGGGGCATTTGTATTGATGTGGTTCAGTGGTCAGGATGGTCTCATGTGCAGCAGTGGAGTAAGTTGTGTTTATTAATAGACCATTCAAATCTGATAACATACGACAATTTCTGAAAGGATTGTTATAGTAAGGAGCAGTAAAACAGGAAGTGTGTGTGTGTGTGGGGGGGGGGGTTACTTTAGAAATGAAAGTGTTTCTGATGTTTCTCGTCTAATGGTGTAGAAACATTAGAATCAAATTAGAAAGCCTTTGATGGATCTATAAACTAAGTTTCATGTTTGCTGTCAGATAAAAGAAAATGAAAGGGAGCAGGACCTACTCTGTTTAAACCTACAGGTTAAACCATTTGCACTTGGTCATGTTCTATTGCATCTGTCAGGCTGCTGTGGACATCAGAGCAAGAATTATTCGATGAGAGAGATGACAGATGACAGATCAGTCTGCAGTCGCAGTCGTTAACTAGAGCGAAAACAGATGTTCTACCATGGTGATGAAGTTTCCTTTTCATGTCACGGTGATTCTTTTGATAAGAGGTTATTATGTTAATGCCTCTCATCTAATGTGTTCCTCATAAATTCTCTGAAGAATTGACTTTATTGACTGATGGAAAATGCAGGCACCTTCACAAGGCCACTTCACAGGGAAGCAGTGTTACTATACTAATGGCACACTGAAAAAGAAATATGTCAAGGGCAGTTCAGTAGAGCCCACTGAACTGCTGTTAGAACACCAGGCAAGACCAAGAGGGTATGCAAAGTTTGTGTGAAGGATCCTTTTGCACAGCAGCCATTTTGACAGATCACAGACAGATCACAGCTGTAAATAATCAAATTAATCATGGCAGAGTTCCATTTAGCTTCCTCATTTTGAGGTTGTGCCCTGGTTCACTGTCATACTGTCCTGATTTGCATGGACTGAACAGGAACATTGTGCTAAAACATGTCAAGATGACTGCTGGCAAAAAAAGTACCTTTCAGTGTCAATGTACAAGCCCAAGGAGCAGCTGAGATCACGCGCAAAGGTGCAAAGACCACTATCTCTAGTTAATCTAGTCCGAAGCATGTATAAAACATGTGTGTGTGTCTGTAGTATGGGCGGTCAGACAGTTACCGCGTTGCCACCACACAGGACAAAGATGACCGATCCCCCAAGAAGAAGAAGGGGGCGACCAAGGACATGGATGACCTGAAGAAGGAAGTGCCCATTGTAAGTAAAACTTTCTTTCATCCCAATGTTGGTATAAAAGTATGGTTAAGGTATTTTCATTTTTCATTATTTGATTTAAAAGCTGTTGAATTTCATTATTTTTTCAAACAGATGTTTATTCCATCCACGTATATATTAGTGTGAGAAAATGATTTTTAGTTTTTTTCAGGATTTGTTATATAAAATTCAACCGAGGCCAATTTTTGTTTTTCCGAAAGAAGGAAAATAAAGGCAAAATTAATGTATTTGTTGCTGGTAAGAGGCCTGACTTGTTGTCAAGAAGTCATCATTTTGATTCCACATCTCAGCACGAGAAACAGACACCAGGGTCGCCACACCTGGCTGCCCTGATACTCTTATCTTTCAGGTGAAGTGCATGCATGGACTTAATTTCTAATCCTTTTGTGTAGATATTTTGAAAGGCTACAAACCTCAAAGCTGTTTTTATTCACATCACCTCTTTTCTACTCTGGATTTTTACCTGAATCACTTTTTTCCCTGCATGCAAAAAATGCTTAAACATTCTGGAATATACAGATTACTGATTATTCATGTGTAATTTCTCATTGTTTCAGACAGAACATAAGATGTCTGTAGAGGAAGTATGCCGAAAATTCCAGACTGATATTGTCCAGGTGAGTTGATGATACGAGGTTCTTTTTGCCACGTACTGTTTATCTGTGGTGTGAAGCGGTACTCCCAGTTGTCCACTAGGTGGCATGAGTGTACCTTCATTGGTATATTTCAGTTTATGAAACAGACTGATAATCATATTAAAAGAAGATAATAACATATGTGGTTATATCATGTAAAGTGGACAGGGACATTGTAGGTTTGAATGTCTCTGTCCTCTTCAGGGACTGACCAATGCCAAGGCAGCAGAGTTCCTGCAGAGGGATGGTCCCAATGCTCTCACCCCTCCTCCCACCACACCAGAGTGGGTCAAGTTCTGTCGCCAGCTGTTTGGTGGATTCTCCATCCTGCTGTGGCTGGGTGCCATCCTCTGTTTTCTGGCCTACGCCATCCAGGCAGCCACTGAGGACGACCCTGCAGGAGACAATGTTAGTGCCCCCCCCCCACACACACACGCACAGAGACCAATAGATTTAGTCACACAGTTTCCCAAAGACCTTATTCACATGTAGCACATCCACACTTCATTTACACGTCTGTCACACTACAAAACAGAGACTTAAATAACACCTAGGAGAAGTGATTTGACTGTCACACATACTGTACCCTCTGTCGCCTCTGACATTGCTCTCTCAATCCTTTCTCTGTTTCTGTTTCTCTCTTTCTCTCTTTGCAGTTGTACCTTGGTATTGTGCTCACAGCTGTTGTCATCATCACTGGGTGCTTCTCATACTTCCAAGAGGCTAAGAGCTCCAAAATCATGGAGTCTTTCAAGAACATGGTGCCTCAGGTACAACATGTTTTAGCTTAAAAGAAATGTGTTTGTTTGTGTTTGTATGTTTTGTGAGAAAAGACATGAAACGTTCAAAGAGGCAGAAAAATATTTTTTTTTTATTTGTTACAATATTTTGACAGACATCAGAAATAATGGTTTTTGAAACTCAAATAATGTGCCTTTGTGTATGACAGTGGGAAACAGAAAAATAGTTTCTATGCAGAATTTGTCAAAACATATTTCTGAGGTTATAAAAAAGGAAATGAAAAGATGTTAAGGTAGGTCTATTAATGTGTTTATTTCTAAACACCACACAAGTATGTTGATGAATATTGTGGTCAAGATTATTTATGATTATTCATTGGTAATTGGGGCTGAATATTTTTTTTAATATACGTTGTAAATGTTATCTGTTTACTGTTTAATATTTTGCTCAATTCTTGCTAAAGTACAAGTGTGGATGTGGGAAGTTTTCCTTACTTTTAGGGGCTTCAGTTGTGGTAGATCAATTAATCAGTCAGGCTAATTAATTGGGCTGAAATTTGAAATTTGTAATAATTAAGATAGGCCTATTATTATTTAATAATTGACCAATTATTACATGTTCTCATTTGATCTAAGAAACTTGATAAATTCTCCTAAGGCTCTAAAACTATTCTGATTATGTGTTTCATGTATTTATTATTCAGTATATACATTATTTTTATTTAAAATATACAGTATAAGTGCACCTCTTCCCTTTCGGGTGCATACTAGCTCACTGTCATACTGTCCTGGCTTATAGTACATACAGAATAGATTGAACAGGGCCATCGTTAATGGGATCACTATCACCAATGATTTTCCTTCCAGAAAAAATAAATGGCTGCAGTGCAAAAAACTGGTTACATTTTATGCAACACCAATTTTACATCACATTTCACACATTTTCTATGTTACACTTATTTGCTATTTTGTAAATGAGTCATATATTGTGCACAGAGTTAGATATATTGTATGTACATCATCTATACTTTTAAACAATGCAATTCTCATGCCCCTCAGGCTGTGACAGGCAGATACATACTTAGCTTCAAGACTGGCTTTAGGGTCTTTTTTGTGGTTAAATGTCAGGAAGTTTGGTATTTTCTTTAGAATTTCTCCTTGAGTGAGGCTCCTATTGAGAAGAATTTCTTTGTCTTTGTTTTCTAACATTCACGGATGTCTTCCCTGCAGCAAGCATTGGTAATCCGAGAGGGTGAGAAGGTACAGATCAATGCTGAAGAGGTGGTGGCTGGAGATCTGATCGAAGTTAAAGGTGGAGACAGGATTCCTGCTGATATCAGGGTGGTATCTGCTCATGGCTGCAAGGTATGTACTCTCTCTTGCTCACTCAGACACACACACGTCTTCTTTATGTGCAACATGTTTTATTCTTTTTCTCTGTGAATAGGTGGATAACTCCTCCCTGACAGGCGAGTCAGAACCTCAGAGTAGGTCACCTGACTGTACCCATGACAACCCCTTGGAGACCCGAAACGTTGCTTTCTTCTCCACCAACTGTGTAGAAGGTATTGTCACCATGGCAATAGCATTACTTTTTTGTCATTAACTTGTATGCCAGTGGAGAACTATACTCTTAGTATAGAACTATTATCAGTAGTTCTTCCTCAAGACAGATATAAATTATACTTAACAACAATATATTTTGTTTATTCCCAAACCAGGCACAGCGCGTGGCATCGTTATCTGCACTGGAGACCGCACAGTCATGGGTCGTATCGCTACTCTGACCTCTGGCCTGGAGACTGGCAAAACCCCCATTGCCAAGGAGATCGAGCACTTCATCCACATCATTACGGGTGTGGCTGTCTTCCTGGGTGTTACCTTTTTCATCCTGGCCCTCATCCTGGGTTACAGCTGGCTAGAGGCTGTCATCTTCCTCATTGGCATCATTGTGGCAAACGTGCCTGAAGGGCTGCTGGCCACCGTCACTGTAAGTGGGCCAGTTAATAGATAATTATGTTCTCCTTTACACTTCAACTTAAATTATTATAGCGTAATATCATACAGTATGGTATCTGTTATTTTATTTCTTTAGTGTTTTTGTTATATAAGCACCTTATAAGCATCTATAGGATTATTATTTTGAAAACATTTTCTTGGAATTTAGGTTACAGTCCAAGGAAGAAATTAATGCATTTTGGTGGGGAACCAGCTCTGCATTCAGTTGCTAACCATGAATAGTAGGGGAGTTTTTGACATTTTCTGCAATAACTCAGCTAAATCAGTATTGATTTAAAAAATGTAAAAAAAAAAAAAAATTCCAAAAACTCATGCAGGTCTGGTTAAAATCCTTGTCTTGATACATATTGACACCATGGGACAATCAGGACTTGATGGAGGTTTGAGTTCTCTGAATGCTTACTCTAGTTTTATTTTATTAAAATTGCACTTTTCAAACTGTGATGCAGGTATGTCTGACCCTGACTGCCAAACGTATGGCTAAGAAGAACTGCCTGGTGAAAAACCTGGAAGCTGTGGAAACCCTGGGCTCCACCTCCACCATCTGCTCTGACAAGACAGGCACTCTGACCCAGAACAGGATGACTGTGGCCCATATGTGGTTTGACAACCAGATCCACGAGGCTGACACCACTGAGGACCAGTCTGGTTAGTAATGGAGAGGAGTGAGAACATGCATGCACAAACAGTGTCTGAAATACTGTCTCTATTTTAAAAAGGATAAATAATTACTACCATGGTGATAAGTACCCACTTCTCTCTTCATTGTCCAGGTGCCTCATTTGACAAGACTTCAGTGACCTGGCAGTCTCTGGCACGTGTTGCTGCTCTTTGTAACCGTGCTCAGTTCAAGGCAGGACAAGACTCGGTGGCCATCCTGAAGCGTGATGTTGCTGGCGATGCCTCAGAGTCGGCTCTGCTGAAGTGTATCGAGCTCTCCTGTGGCTCAGTCAGGATGATGAGAGAAAAGAACAAGAAGGTGGCTGAGATCCCCTTTAACTCCACCAACAAATACCAGGTAAGTCATGGCAGAAAATAGCTGTGCATGCACAAAAACATAGCATCTCATTACACATATACAGTGCAGTCTAAAAGTCTGAAATCTCTGGCAACTTTGATTTCTGTCCCTTCTTTTAGCTGTCAGTGCACGAGACAGAGGATCCTAATGACAACCGCTACCTGCTGGTGATGAAGGGAGCTCCTGAGAGGATCCTTGACCGCTGCTCTACCATCGTGCTGCAGGGAAAGGAGCAGCCTATGGATGAAGAGATGAAGGAAGCTTTCCAGAACGCTTACATGGAGCTTGGAGGACTGGGAGAGAGAGTACTGGGTAAGAAAGTACAGAACTGCAGGGAAGTAAAGATGGACATTCAAGGTCAGGAGAGGAAGAGAGCAAGATAAAAGATAAGAATGACCAAAAGCTGAGGTTTAAGAGGACAGACGTAGTGATGATGATGATGTAGTTACAATGATCTGCTTTGTCTCTATATCTCAGGTTGGCATAATCTTAGCTTCAGTCTAACTCAGCTGCAAGATTTTTTTGCAGTTCCAGCATCTATGGTATTCAGTGTACGTTCATTTGGCTCTATG